>PVKB01001412.1:0-357500 GCA_004027205.1 Ctenodactylus gundi
GTAATGCTCACGAGTGCCCTCGGTCCAGACAGCTGTTTCTTCGTTCTCCAGCCCCCCCCCCCCCACATTCACACCCCACCTCGCCAAGGCCGAGATTAGTCTTTTGTGAGTCTCTGCATCAAAAGCTTTCTTAAAGTCCCAGTAAATTATACCCCTGGTTTCCCTCTTCAATTCCTTTTTGTTACTTTTTCAAAATATTCTATTAGTTTTGTTACGTATGATCTCCCTTTTGTGAATCCATGCTGAATATCTTTAATTAAATCATAACTTTCCCTATTTTGTCCCTGATTAGCGTTTCCAATATCTTCCCCACTGCTCAAGTCAAGCTTACTGGTGTTTAATTTCCTTGATCTCCTTCAGAGTCATTATTAAATATAGGTGTTGCAGAAGGGCTCTCGTCCACCAGGTCCCCGGTATGTTTCTTAAAAGGTATTTGCTAATGGTCCCCCTGCTTCCTCGCAGCCTCTCGCCCACCGCCTAAGACGGTCGCTGTCTGGTCTCGGAGTTGTCGGTCCTTCCACACTTAAATTTCTTTCTCACCTGTTCTGTGGTGAGGTGGATTTTCCTTCAGAAAGATTTTCTTCTCCTTGGGAGCCGCTTGTCTGGCGTCTTCTCTCATCTTCCCTGTATGGATACGAAGGCAAATAATTTATGTTTTCATTTTTTTAAAGCCTTCTTCACCCCTTCTTCCAGCAAACCAAGCTCTCTGCTGCCTTACGTTTTTAGGAACGCTGCCAGAAGCCTAGTTTCCAGCACCACCTTGCCAAGCCCCAATTCGGAAGTGGGCGCTTCCTTCCCCGGGATCGATAGCATCAGCCACTTCTAATCCAGGCCAGGGAGCGCTGACCCTGGGTGTCACGCTGCTTTGATGCCCTCAGCAATTCAGGGCGAGCGTGAAGTCCTCAGGCCTCTGTGACAGCCCGCTCCGGGTCTGAGGGAGTTGTAAAGTTTCCCACGCGCCATCCGCGAAGTCTTTCGCGCAGTCCGCTGCAGCCGGGGAGTTCTTCCCTTTCATTCTGAGCAGTGCCTCCCATTCTCCCGTGTGCCTGATGGATGTGCTTCTGTTCTCCCGTGGCTCTCACCTTCGGGCGGTAATGTGGGCTCAGCCTCAGACGGCCTTCGCTTCCTTCTTGGGCTCAGCTCCCAGGACACAGATCAAGGGGCTGCCCCGTGGAAGGTGCCCGACGCTGGCTGTCAGATGCTTGGGGGACTCTTCTGGGGGGCAGTTCCGAGTCTGGCCTCTCACCGGGGGCCCCCGGGAAGCTCTGCTCCTTCCTCGCCTGACCTCGTTTTCCAACACACAGACACACACACACACACACACACACACACACACACACACACACACACCCCAGACAGATCCGGGCGCTGAAAGCATCACTCCCAGGTTGTAAATTCCACACCAAAGCAAAAGGCCAAATGCTTCCTAGAAACCCACAGGCTGCTCGACCTACACAACACCCAGAAATCAGCCCCGATGGGATCCCTGCACCCACCCAGCCGTTGGCAGGGGCAGCAGAAGGTGCAGAGTCCCCCCTCGCTGCCCCCCAGTGCCAGCAACTGGCCTTCTTGAAGAGAGCAGTTTCCCGATCGGGTTGCAGGAACGACATCAGCCAAAAATTCCAACAAAGTATGAGTCATAAATAGTCCTTTTGACATTGTTTCACATGAAAGGGCACACAGGCTGTGTTGTGTGTCCCTCCTCCCTGACACAGCAGTGGCTGAAATTTGCACACAGAAGGATTTGAAATTTTAAAAGCTTGGTAAAAGCAGTTTGTATACACACACATTCAAGTCAGTCTTTTTAAAAAGTGCATTTCATTGGGTCGAATACCATGTTACTTTGGGGGGGGGGGAGAGATGAAGATTGTTTAAACTTGTTGTTTTAGTTCTTGGATCTTTTTGAAAGAGGTGACTCTGTGTAGACTTGGTTGATGGGACAATCTAGACTCTCCAGTGAAGATGCGGTGGGCCGGGAGCTCCCTCTGAGCTCAAGGGGTTTCTTCTCCACCTGCACACTCCTGCCACTGAAAAAGGCCACTGTGGCTTCGCGTCACGGTTGTGAAGCGAGGGTGGTGGGGCTGATCATTGCGGAGTTTAGCAAGACCCTGGCTCCTGGTCCCAGGGTCCACATCCACCTCCTTCCCTGGAGAGGGGGCAGAGCCCCCTGCACTGTTCCAAAAGCAAATCTGTAGATGGACTTTGTGAGCAAAAATAAGAATCACAGGCACTTCAGAATAATAACTTGCACATTTACAAGATTGGACGTCCTGTCATTTAATAGACCTAAAACCAAAAAGCTTTTGTCTGTGAAAGGTGACCAATGGAAACCCAGTGTGGATTATATGATATCCCATAACTTAATCATATAGCTCTTAAGAGGGGGACATACACAGCTGTGTCTCACTAATATGCATGCAATATGTGTAAACTGATACGCTTTAATTCCAAACTTGTTTTTAGCAGGAAGAAAAAAGCATTTAGATGAGGAACATTAAGATTCAATATTAACCATTTTTCCCCCTTTGGGCAAAATTATTCATCACTTGATATTTATTAAGGCAACATATTTTTTTTTGCTAGTGTGAGATACATCCTGTTGAAAATTTCCCAAACATCCTCAAAGTTTGGAGGCAGAGTGAAAAGAGGAGAGAAACAGCCAGTGGCTTCTTCTTCTTTTGTTTTTTTTTGGCCCCAGAATGGCAGTGGATTTGCAAGATGGACACTTGGTCTTTTGAAACCCAAGATGCCCCCTCAATTTTAGACCCAGCAGTAGGGGCAAGGGGTGGATAATTCGGAAGGAGCTCTGTTTTCTGCCTCCTCTATTAAGTTTGTTTGATTTCCCTGCACTCCCTGACGTTTTAATTGTTAGTTTGCACTGGTTTAATCTGAATTATTTAAGTATATTTGCTTTAATAATCTTAACCTAAAAAAACTAAGACAAAGGAATTGTAGATTAGAGACTTTATTTTCAGGGCAAAATGATACGGATAAGTGAACATCAACTGACCAGAAATCATTTGCCTCTGTCTGTTAGACACGTAATGGAGTCATTTAACTAGTCAAATTAGGAGCTGCAGAATGCACCATGCTTCATTACTGAGTTCGAATGGGCACCATTTTACATTTACGTCAAAAATTATCTCATAGCAAATTAATGTTTTCATTGTGCCGAAAAAGCCGAAGCTACGCAGTGCTAGCACCACCTAGAGGCCACCGAGGAAAACGCCTCAAAAGGATTCTCCATAAACGGCTGCGTGGTGGATGAGTGAGTCTTGCCACACCTGACACGTTCCCGGAGCTGGCTGGGAAGCAGGAGCGCAGGCGTCGGATCCACTTGGCTGGTGTGGGTTGCGCTGGGGAATGCTGAGGCTCCCACAAATTTTCCTAAAGTTGGCCCGATGTTACACTGACTGACGTAGCTGAAGATGGCCACTTTCTCTTCTTCCTGCTACTCTCTGAATCTTGAAAATATCTGCACTTCTCCCCACTTTGTGCTTTACTTGAGTTTATTTTTTTTCTTTCCCACCTGCAGACTTGCACTGGCTCAAACTCTTGGCTTTAAGCTGAGTAAGCATTTCAGAAAAAAAAAAACCCAAGAAAATGTTCTTCCATGTTATAACTCTATAATCTTTTCTGTGGTTGGAAAAACTTGCTGTGCAGGGAAGGAGACGATGTACTTGTTTTGTTGCATCTTTTAAAATGCCCAGACCGGTTGAGGCTCCATCCAGATGGGTTTCCCAGGAGCGTTGGTTTCAGTTTAACGCAGAGGGAAATCATTTAGAATGAAATGACAAACCCTCCCTCAATAAAAATATTTATTAAAACGATCCGCAGGCAGTCAGAGGCTCTGGGAGGCTCGAGCAAACTGTCAGGACAGAAGCAGAGAGGAGAAGGAAAGCATATAAATAGCACTGAGGACGGGAGAGTATTTCCAGACAATATTGATGTCTAAAATATATGTGAGTGACTACATAATGATCCAGGCAGACATAATTCAAAGTACAGTCAGAATCTGGCCTCCAACTCAGAGCTTTAAATTCTCCAAAAGACATCTGTTTGTTGAGAAAGCCTTGCTAGCAGCTGCTTCGGGTAAAGGGGGGAACCCAGGGCAAGGTGGGGAGCTGGTAGGTACAGGATCCACCCCGTTGTCTAAGAGCTGGTGTCTGCTTGGGCTCTGGAGGTACAGTGAGCTTCGCTGTAGGTGAAGAAGGTGCCTGGATTTCTAAGAACCAGAAAGCCTTGAACGTTGAGTGTGGCCTTGAGTGCTCGATCAACAGTGTTGTAACTCGAAAGGGCGAGCCTTAGGTCCTGACCAGAAGATCTGAGGTCGTCTCTCTGGTCCTCGGCTCCTTCCCATTAGTTATGACACTGTGAATACTTAGCTCTTTTACCAACTAGAAGCTGGAGGGGGGTGCAGGTGGAGGGGAGTGGTGGTCCAAGGAACCTCTAAGAGTGATCTGTTATCAGAACAAAATATAATTCTGTGATTAACAACAAAAAAAGAATCAGCCCAAGTAAATACAGCGACACTTTACTGCAATTCTCAAACCATCGCTTTTAATTAAAGCACATCCTGTCAACCTATTTTACAGACCAAACAAAAAAGGAAAAAAAAATACAGCCTCAGAATGTTATCAGTTCTCCAGTTCATGCAAAGATGCTGTATTTTCAGATTTCAAAGGCAGGATCTCCTTTTGAAAAGAAATAATTGTTGGGGATCAGATGAGCTTGCTCAGTACAGTATTTTCAGCCCAAGCTGTGTTGAAAAGTTTAAGAATTTTGCAGCGACCTTAAGGCCGCACAGAGGATAATGGAATCTGGAAAGATGGGGCCAGTCTCTGAGACCGAATTCCCTTTTGTTCTAAAGGAAGCTTTTTGTGTGTGTGGCTTAAGCTAGTGGCTCAATAGGACTTCTTTGAAACACAAACAAAAATGTTAAGAGCCGGTTACAAGTACTCTGGCCTCCTCTTCCCCTTCACGTCGGGGGAATTTTACCTCTTCTCATGAACCTTGTCTGCTGAAATGTCTCAGACTTCGTGTTATGTTTACCAAGGCCAGGCCGGAGGATCTGATAATTTATAACCATTCCTATTGGGTTTTATGTAATAACTTTGGAACTCATATAAAGTAATGATCCACAAACTCTTTTAATGTTCATTATAAAATATGAAATATTTCTCAGAACCATTGCAATTATGTGACCAGACATAACTGTTTCACACATGAGTAAATACAGGGAGGTTTAACATAACTTTATTATCTTCCTGTCTTTTCTTCTCATTGATGTGATAATACTGTTTTAATATTTTTCTAAAGAAAAGTTAAGTAATTTTAGAATCTCTACTGAGGCCCGCTTTATTGGCTTTTGTAATAGAACTCTCAAATCTAATTGTATTTATGCTCAGACCGACACCAGTAAGTGTCGTGAATGGAAGGGAAATGCCCCCAAAGCTGTGCGTGCTGTAATTATCTGGAGATACGTCTCTGCTGACAGGGCCTGGGGATCTGGGGAGCGTCGGGGAAGCAAAACTGAACAGAAAGCCCACTTCCTCCTGCCTTCCTGGGCCCCTCTGGATGCTGAGAAGTCTTACCTTCCTTCATTTCTTTCTCTCTTCTCTCTCTCTCCCCCACCCCTCCCCCTTTCTCTCTCTCTCTCTCTCTCTCTCTCTCTCTCTCTCTCTCTCTCTCTTTCTTTCTTTTGGATTGAACCTGGGTCCTTTCACTAAGCTAATTTTGAGACATAGTTGCACTAAGAGGCTGGAGATCTGAACTTGCAATCCTCTGCCTCAGCCTCCCAGAAATGCCTTCTCTAAGGAACAAGAAGCCCCAGCATTCCATAGGAAACGTTTCCCCCTTGACCATGCGTGCCTGCTTTCTCCCAAGTCTGCAGGCAGGAGCGGGAAAGTTCTTGTTTCGTGGCAGGTGCTCTTTAAGGAAAAATTTCCTGAGACGCCTAGCTGGTGACTTGAAGCACATCCTTGGGACTGCTTGACCTTTATTGTTTCCTGGCAGGTACTTAGGGGTCAGCTGTCCACAGGTGGGAAGTCCCCTGCAGTGGGGGAGCCCCAGGAGGGTTGTACTGGTCCCCGCCTGGGTGCTGGGAACAGCAACCCTAAGGTGGCGAGCAGAGAGGCCCTCACAGCTTCCATCCCACACTCGGTGGTGACGGTCCAGTCTCCTGAGGTTGCTGGAAGAGATTCAGCACAGGGAAAGAAGCGGAGTGTGGGCGTTTGCGTCCACGGAAGGAGGGAGAGGGTCTGACTCCTCTCTACTCCCTGACATTCTTCCGCTTAGACAGGAGTTTCTCAGAATCCAATGTGCGAACAAGTCATAGGGGGTGTGGGTGCCGCTCGCCACAGGCCCTGCGCCTGCCTCCTCAGCAGCAGCTGGACACACGGGCCAGGTGTGTCTGCCACCTTCTCCCTGCTGTTCACTCCCTCCGACGAGCAAGGCTGAGGAGAGGCATGGAGGACCTGAGGGGACCCCGGGGGGCGCTCCGGTGGGGTCCGTAGAACTGCCAGGGTGGCCCGGGGCCTGGATCTGTTCACAGGCATGTTTCTTTTGGCTCATATGCTATTTACACTTTTGTTTTCAATGAGCTGCGAGCAGCTTAAAACAGTGAGGTGTTTTTTTTTTTTTTTTTTAACTTCCCCTGGAAAAAGTGGAAAATCCAGGACGGGTGACAAGAGCTGGGAGGAGGAGGCCTCTGTCTTTAGGGAGACCCGTCCACTCCAGGGCCCGGCCTGCCTACCTCCAGTATGAGACTATAGCTTGCAAACAGGGACAGAGCTCCGGAGAGCAGAGGCCCGACCTGGTGTACCCAGGGAGTGTGGGGGGCCAGGCTGCTGGCGGCTGGCTGGAGCTCTTCTCTGGGGTCTACTGGAGGGAGTCTCCTCCGTCCAACTTGGAGCTTTCCGAATGCTTTAGCTCTGCCTCCAAGCAATCCAACATTCTGTGCAAGGACCTGTTCCCGGCTCTGGCATTGTCACCGGAGAGCCACTTCACTCCCCGCCCCCCTCCCCCACAACACACACACACACACACACACACACACACACATACACACTGTTTTTTCATGACCAGCTCCCCAACTCTTCCTTCATACTTAGGTCTCAATTGAAATAGCACAATCTCAGAGAGATTTCCTTTGACCCTCCGCTCAAAATGCCCTCATGGCGAAACGCCCGTTGTTATTCCCATCTCCACCCGTTTCTTAATTTTTTTCATCCAAAATAATTGCATGTGGTCAGGTTCTTCATTATTGCTTTTTCTTTTTTTCTTTTAGTCTGACTTTCCCACCAACCTGGAAACTCGAGGCAGCCAGAGACCATTTCTGCCTTGCTAATCCCTTTCATCCCATCTGGAAGCTACAATGCCCAGCCCACCCGTAGATGAGGCTCGGTGCTTACTCCTTAAACAAATAAATGAATTTGAAAACAGAGAGAGATACAGGGTGTGCTGAACACTTGGCCTAGTTTCCACGTAAATGTTTGTTTCTCTCACGTTCAGCACAAGTTACTTGTGTCTGGACAGTGAGTCATCTCGTGATATTCCTGTGACGGGTAGAAAAACTGTACTGCCAGGGAGCATGACTTCCTCTCTCTCATGGGAAGTGAAACAGACTGGACTGGGAGGTTCCCTTCATAACTTCCTAGCGGCAGGTGTGAGCCCAGCTCAGGTGCCCAGGATGCGTAGGGTCTGGGGGACCAGGACATTGCCCTTTACCAAAAAGCAGGCCACATGAGTGAACACAGAATCATCTGGATTCTTGGTAAGACGTTTTAGGGCTTGTGGAACATTTATTATTGCTTATCTGGCCTTATTCCTACTTAGACCTCTTTGCTTTTGACTGTTCTGTCAGCATTACACCCCATTCTCCATCATTCCTGGGACGTGTTGAGGTTTGATGTGGCAAGAAAAACCCAGGTAGCATCAGCATTCATGGTTGCTAAAGAAAAATATATTGTCAGTCAGGCCAGGTGGTGCAAAGGCCCGCCACCCCAGCACTCTGGGAAGTCAAGGCAGAAGGATCACAAGTTGAAGCCCAAACTGGGCAACTTAGCCACTTTTTAATAAAATGAACTGATTATGTATATCAGTGTGAAGGCCCTGGGCTCGGTCCCAAGTATCATGAAAGAAAAAGGAAAGAATTTTAGAAGGCTTTCATCCCAGATGATCTCTTAGGGCTGACCCTCCCTGTGTACATGATGAAGTTAAGGTGAAACTGTAAGATCATCCTGCTTCCTGGGCAGTGGCCATCTTTGCCCCCTGGTCCCTGAAGAGAAAGCTTGTTTCCATGATGGACCAACCACAGTGCAGTGGTGGTGTTGACTCTGCCTGGGTTGTCTCTGCATGAGGACCAGGAGGTCAGTGCTTCACATAAGGGTTGGTGGCCGCTGTGGATTTGAGAGTGGCCTTGAGAAAGGCTTGCTGGGCTCTGATGCCCGTCAGCTGTGTCCACCCCACAGCACTGGGCAAAGACTCTGGATTTAGAACGCTGGAATTTTTTATCTCTGAAAACAATTCAGGAATAACGTTTCAGAAATCTTTTCCTGCTGAATGCCCGCTGGAGGCAGGCTTTCCCTGTTGCCAGGTTCCTCCAGCTGGTACCTGCTGTGTCACCACATGAGAAGTGACCTCAGGTGGCTGGCAACTGAGCACTCTGGTTTCGGGGAACGTTAGCACTGGAACCATTTACAGAGTCAGAAGGGCTCACACAGGATGCCTAATTTGGCAGCTGTTAGCTTTTGGTTTCCAGTCAAATAAATCTCATGTAAATTAAAGCTACTTTTTCTTATAAGGCCAAGTAAAATCATCATTGGATGAACCATCTAGATCAGAGGTTCCCAAGTCCCAGGCCTTAGACTGGTACCTTTCTGTGGCCTTGGGAGGGTCAGGCTGCCAGGACAGACCAGCAGTGAGCAGCAGGTGAGTAGCCAGTAAAGCTCCGCCTCCTGACAACATTCCCATTTGGTCCTAATTCTGCTGATGATCTGACAGGAGGCGGAGCTTCACTCCTCACTCCCCTCCTGCTGCTGTTGTCCTCCAACCACCGTCTGCATAGCAAGTGCCCACCTACTCCCGCATTCAC
The DNA here is from genome assembly GCA_004027205.1 of Ctenodactylus gundi. Classification (NCBI taxonomy): domain Eukaryota; kingdom Metazoa; phylum Chordata; class Mammalia; order Rodentia; family Ctenodactylidae; genus Ctenodactylus; species Ctenodactylus gundi. Next base: position 9,095 of record PVKB01001412.1, read on the forward strand.
CTACTTCCTCATTCCTTGGGAGATGGTCTCAACCACATCAGTCTGTAGTGTCAACAAAGGTTGGGGATCACTGATCTAGCCAGAGACCCCAACTATGCACCAGGCATGTGTTCTAAGATGTTCCATCGATGCCTGACTCCCTTGATACCACTGAGTCCTGTGTGCACTGTCATTTTTTCTATACAGACATGCCTACGATAAAGTTTAATTTACAAATTAGCCACAGTAATAGGTTGGCAGCAGCAATCATAAAATGAAACGATTATAACACTGTATTTCAATGAAAGTTATTTGCAACTCACGGATTATTTATTTCTGGAATTTCCCATTCAGTATTTGCATACCATAGCTGGCTGCTGGTAAGTGAAACTGGGAATAAGCAGGAGGGATGCCTGCAGAGGGGTTAATTTTTGTAATATTTGTGACAAGGTGCATGGGGGCAGTCAGCTGATAGCAAGAGGTTTCTACTTTATTCATGATGTTCTCTAAGGGCTCTGTGCTCGTGACCACAGACAAGGGAATCTGTGACATGCCGCACTCAAAGAAAATGGTCCTCTGATGGAGTCGTCCCCCCCGCCCCCATACCACAAGAGGTATGGCATACTGGGAAATGATCACAATGATAGCCACAGGGAGCTGGAAATCAGGAAGTGAGAAGGATTCAGTTGGAAAAACCCAGGATGAATTCAACCCTCATCTGAAATGAGTTTGCAGTCAGCTTGGGAAAAGAGTTGGTTGCGGGGGAACTTTGAATGATAAAGTCAAACGGTGAGAAGGAAGAGGGATCTTAGAGCCCCACAGGAGGGTTAAGGTATAGCTGGGCCTCCAAGGGTGGCAGGGTTCGGCTCCAAAACTAGTGTTTTCCAACTTCACCCACTGGAAGAATCCTTCAAGGATGTGCTTTTACAACCCCTTTCCACCTCTCTGGTTAGTTCAGCGCCCTGTTTCCCTTGACTTATGAAAATACTCTGGAAGACTGGAGTAGGAGGCAAAGTCTTCTGAACGGTGACCAGCCGGAATCCCAGCGTTCTGGAGAGGTCATGCCCGTGGGTCCCTCTAGTGATTTTCTTTGGTGTTATTCACAGGGACGATTACTGCATGGTCTTCTGAATTGGAAACTACTTGAAATAAAATGACTGTTTTTCTTATGAAAAATTTAATTCTTTTCTAATGAATTTTATCAGACTGCTCTTCTGAGCTCATACTGTATTATGTCACTACTGTACTATTTTCTAGCACAAGAAAATAAATTAATTTGCCTTTTTTAAATCACACTAACATAATATTAGAACACTGGCAGCTTTTTGTTAGGCCTTTGGCCAGAGCGCATCGGGCCTTCTTGCGGCAGCCCTGCTAGAAAACGCACTGTCACTGTCTCCCATGCCCCGCACGACGACGCGGGTGGAATTGTTAGCTGTCAGTATTGTCGTGTGTACAGCTGGAATGGTGAGGTTAGCTCCTGGGCGGCGCGTGCTTGGCCGTCACAGGACGTCACTCCCGTCTCAGCAGGGACGCGATGATACATCTGCTCTCTGATCTGTGACATCTCCCTGTCTTCCTTGGCTATGTCCCTGGACGGGGATGCCTGTCATCCTTTTATGAGGCGTGACAGAAACCCTGGCTCACCCTTGACACGGAGGGAAGCCCGGGGTCACCGGGCCGGTGTTGTAGTGCCTGGAAAGCCACGTTCTGTTGTTTCTGTGCCAGTTGGGATCAGCTTGAATCATGCAAAATCGCAGGGAAGATTTGAGGGGTGGGCACATGGCTTGGCTGGAAACCGACACCCCATTTTGAAGGCTGTTCTTTCGGATAATTCACTTCACAGAGTTCCCTCTTCTAGAGTTAATCCATAGATTGTCTGTGAGTGGTCCTTGTGAAGTAGCAGCGGAAAGACCCAGCAGGGCCAGTGTCCCATCTGAATGCCACACAGATGGTGGCAAGGCGAGCGTTAACCGTGCAGACAGGAGAGGCCCGGTACATGTCCCTAAGTGCTCTCAGAGGCGTGTCTTGGCCACACATGGCATAGAGACCAGGGGTCGCTGCTGGAACACGACGTCCACGATGGACCTGAGCCTCAGGTCACAGAGGCGCGTGACACTCTTTTCTTCCTTCTGTAGAATGGCTATGAGAACAAACATGCCCCTAGAGCTGAGTACTGTGGAACTCCATAGTCCAAAGGCAACGTGGCTGGGGTGGGGGGGGTGGGTCTTCAGAAAGCAGCAGTGTCATCCAAGAGATGGCCACAAACACCTCTGCTGTGGCCATGGCTCCCTTGGTTGCAGTCTGGCGACTCTTTTGGGCTTTTCTTTTTCCCTAAAATTATTCTATTAGTGTGTATTGGTGATATAAAACAGTCTGTTCAGCTTGAGGCGCTGGTGCACGTCCAGGTCACATCTTCGTCACTCTTACTTCCCTGCCTCCATCCTACCCTTCCCACACCTCTGCTCCCTCCCACGCCCCCTTCCCTCTCCACAAATCCATCCCCCTCTTTCCAAACACTTCTCTTCTCTGGCTTTCCTCCTAGCTTGTACTCTTTTTTCTTTTATTAGAGCTACGATGCGATATTTAAGCTTCTGTGTCAGATTTATTTTGCTACGACTCTTCTTTCTGATTCTGCCACTTGTCCCTGTTGATCTTTCTTGCCGACTCTTCCTCTGCTCTTGCCCTGCTTGGACTCCTCAGGACACAGTCTTGCTTCCTCTCATCTCCCCTTGCTCTGTCTTCCCCAGGGGCCCCACTCTTCCTCAGAGACTTCCTGTCTACGCATGAGCCTTAGTCAGGCGCTGTCAGTGAGTTCTCTCCCCAGATCTCCTCTCCTCTCCACTTGGAGCCGCACAGGTGGCCTGCAACTCTCCTGTTCCTCAGGACTCCATCCAATCCACCAGAAAGACCTGTCCATTCTATCAAAAGGAAACCGGAACCTTTCTTTCTCCCTGCTTTCGCCCCGGGAGCATGAGTGGCCATCAGGCCTTGTTGTCTGATCTTGAATGTGCTGCCAGATCAAACAGGCCCAAGCCTCTCTCTACCCTTCAGCTAGCACAGACTTCTCATAAGCTCAGTCAGACCGTGGACCTCTTGTTTAACAGCTTTCAGTGGCTTTTCACCCCATTTTGATTGAAACCTATTTTCCCCTTGCTAATGGAGTCCAGAATGCTCCCTGCCGACCTCCAACTCCAACCTCCAACCTCACCTCACTGTCAGCTTTAGATGCACAGATTTTCTTTGATGATACCTGGGAGTCTGTGGATACGCAGGTCCCCCTGCCTGGGATGGTAGAATGGATGACAAGCTCTGCTGTCTCCCCGGAACCCACCCACCCCACCCACCATGCACACTGGTTTTGGGTGACCAGCCCCCAACTTTTCCTCATACTTCAGATCACCTCCTCCACTCAAAATACCTTATCACTCTACTGTCCCTATCACTATCTCTTTCTTACTGACTTCTTTGCAATTAAAATTTTGTATGTATTCATTTCCCTCCCTCCCTCCCTCCCTTCCTCCCTCCCTTCCTCCCTCCCTCCTTCCCTTTCTTCCTTCTTTCCTCTTCACTTGGATCTACTTTCCCATCAAACTGGAAACTCCAGGCAGTCATAGACCATATCTGTCTGGTCTCGTTAACCCCTTTCTCCTATCTGGGTGTTGCAGTGCCTGGCCTGTAGAAGATGTTCTGTACATACTCCTTGAACAAATGAATGAATGAGAAAGCAGGTAGAGATCTAGAGCATGCTAAACACTTGGCTTGATTGGCAAGTACTTAGGTAAACACTCATCGTCCCTCATGTTTAGGGCAGGTTTCTTATGTCCGGAGGTCAATCATCTCTTAGGTGTTCCAGTCATGGGTGGTGAAGCCATGGTCCCAGGAAATGTGACTTTCCTATCCATGTGGGAAGTTCTCAGGAACCTTTACCCTAAATGAGTTTTTCTGAGTCTTTGGACCAAGCTGGTAGCAATGTGTGCAAGGATGGTCTAAAGGATGAGCCTTGTCTTTCTTCAGAGTAAATAGGATTCAACCTTGGCTCTGTGTGCATTTGACATGAAGGGGTGTGTGTGTGTGTGTGTCTGTGTCTGTGTCTGTGTATGCTTTATCCTGATAGATAGATCATCAGCAATTTTGTAAAGCCCTGTGTTTCTTTCTTTGAAAAAGCCATAGGTCTTAGTTATTTTTTCATCAATGTGACTCAATACCCGACACCCACAACTTAGGAAGGAAATATTCATTGTAGTTTACAGTTTCAGGAGGTCTCAGTTGGTTCATGAGTAGGCAGCTGGAAAATGATGGAAGCACACGGCGAGGTTAGAGTGAGGACAGGGCCAGAGCCAGAGCTTTAGCAGCAGAGATCTTCACGATGTGGTGGCACACAGAGAGACTTGGAAGAAGGGTGGAACCACCACACGCCCCTCCAGGTCAAGCCCCAAGCACTTCCCCCCTTCCAGCCAGGCCCACCTCCCAACCCTACACAGTATCCATATGACCATGAAGCTGGGGGACACTGCAGATCCAAACCACCACACCATAGGTGACAGATTTGAGAGATTTCTTTCTTTCTTTCTTTCTTTCTTTCTTTCTTTCTTTCTTTCTTTCTTCCTTCCTTTCTTCCTTCCTTCCTTTCTTTCTCTCTTTCTTTTCTTTCTTTTTTCTGGTACTAGACATTGATCTTTACACCTTCACACTGAGCTACATCTCCAGCTCATTTTTAAATTTTGGGACAGGGTCTTGCCGTGCTCTTAAGTTGCCTGCTTTGGGCTCAAACTTGTGATTCTCACACTCCAGCTTCCCAGGGTGCTGTGATTAGAAGCCTGTATCACCAAACTTGACAGGATTTCTTACCCAAGGCAGCAACAGACGGGTCCGGTCACTTCTTTGTGGAGGTGATGGGTGTGTATTCTCTCTCTGTGAACTAAAGATCTGGTCACTTCTGAAGAGACACCAGGAAAAAGTAAGACCCCCTCGGTACCATTACTTCCAGAACTGTTACAAAAGGCGTCCCCAGCACCTACCCTTTCCTTTCAAGAAAGACTTCAGTTTGGAGCTTAGACTTTCTTGAGAGGTATTGTTTGCTTGTTTTACCTGGGAACTGCCACAAGGAATTTGTTTCTAGTGGGGCATGCCGTGGTGTGGAACACGTTTGTTTCTATGAGATTCTCTCTCCCCTGCCGCCTTCCACGGTAGCAAACTACGTACATCCCTATTTCCCCCTGGGGACTCTGATGTTCAAATATACAATAAAATATATAAATGAAAGAAATTGACTAGGGTCCCAGAAACAAATATATAATGCAGTAATAACTGATAAATGAATAGATATCTATCAACATTATATTTCATAATTTCCCAAAGATATCCGAAGAGCACTTAATTGCTACCGAGTAATCAATTATTCAATTAACCTTCTTCTCATCGAATATATATTTGATACAACTTTTTGAAGCCTCAGCTTTAAAAGGTTCCTATCGATTGCGAGTTTCAAGGCCATATGGCCCGAGTATTGGATTTGTGGCGTTGTGATTGACAGCGGAGACTTGTAATCTCACGCAAATATTTCAGACGGTGTCTCGGTGGTGGGACCGCCGTGGTGATGCTCATTTCAGAGATAAATATATTTGGAGATAAATACATTTTTTCCGTGTGTGTACACACACTTGGGGGAAAATCGCCGCCTCGTGCGTGCACGCCCGCAGCCTTGCGCACACACGCGTGGTGACTGCTTCGCTTAGTGCAAACATTGACCGAGTCCAGGCTCCACTCCAGACGTGAGCCCAGTGTTCCGAAGAGTAACTACATCATCTCAGAGGCCCCCGATGATTCAGTGATTCGAATTTTGGAACTCTTCTATTTAAACAAGATAAGAAACCCACGACACTCTCGAATTCAAAAATTAAATTGCATGAGGCTCGGACTTGGGAGTTAACATACAGAGTGATTTCCATTCACAGAAGATGTTTTCTCCTTCGTTTTAGTTCAACTGTTCTTCTCTAGAATTTTCTTTGTCAACCTCAGGGCTGTCAGAGCGACACGGACTGCCTCTCTGAATCCCACCGTCCTCCTGATGACAGATTTTCGGGTGCGTGTGTGGGAGAGTGGTCCCTATATATGAAGAGGCAGGTGCAAAGCTGTGTTGGAGAAGTCTTTGCGTGGTGCAGAACTCTAATGCCAGCACTCTAAAAGGTTGAAGCAGGAGGATCACAGAGTCTAGCCTGGACAACCTAACAAGTTACAGTGACCCTGTCTAGAAAGTAAAAAATGAAAAATGAGCTGGGGATATGGCACAGTGTAAAGGCCCTGTGCTGAACCCTCAGCAACGAGAGAGAGAGAGAGAGAGAGAGAGAGAGAGAGAGAGAGAGAGAGGAATTCTTTGTGGCTTTGCAAGTGCATTGTTTAAGCAAAAAGAGATGAGGCTGAGCCTGCAACTTTCTCTAGAAATATGTATGTAATCCTTCCTGCAAATACTGGGGAACAAACAAGTGAACACAAGATTTCTGAAAGCCCCAAAAGAAATAAATCCTAACTTGATATAAATGGCCTTTCACCCTACTTCTAGGGAATTATCCAAAGAAAACTATCTGACCTACAGGGGAAGATTTTTTCAGAAGGATAGCGGTCAACACATCTTTTAGAGTGGGGGACACTTAGGAAAGAGCCTACTTGCCTGGTAGCAGGAATAAAGTTAAACAAGGTGCCTCCACACGAAAAGACACCACGTAACCATAAAATTATACTGTAGAGAAATAATTAACGGCATGGAGAAATACTGACAATGCCCATAGCATTCAGCACAGAAGCTATACCGGAAGCCTATTTTTCATTTTTAAGAAGTGTGATGTAGTTATGCATATAAGAAAAAAGAAAGACCAGGTATATTGTCATTCAGAACGGCGAGAAACCATCTCCAGATAGTAAGATCTCAGGAGATTCTTCTTAGAGGTTTATCGTATTTTCCAGATCTATTGCGTATGCTCTGAGAACCAATCCCTGGAGATCTTGAAATAATTTACTAGCTCCAAGCTTAAGTTATTTGTTGCACCAGACTGTCCCGGAAACTTCTTGAGATTGTAGGAGTCCCCCTGGGTCCCTGTTTCCTATTAATCCTTTGCGGTCCTCTCTCAGGGTGGCTCTCCCCGTGGAGTTAGCAGGTTGAGCCTTGGGTGCCCGGGTGGGCCCCCCTACACCATGGTCGTCACCAAGACATTAGCAAAGAGTTTCTGTCCTGAAAAAATGCCATAAACAGGCTGGGTTTGACCTCCTTAATGCAGGGGCACTTTAGTAATCTGGGCCTAATGATTTTTTACATTAAGCCCCAGCTTGTGTTGAGTCCTTGTGAGGCGCAGTAATTTAAGAACAGTCATTTCGCACATTCCGATCCCATTATGTTACATTGTTACTGAATAAAGACGGGTATTATGTTGCTCCCATAAAGGGCAGAAGTGGCCTGAATTTTATCTGCTGAACGAATCAATCTGGATTATGTCAGCTGAAAAGAATTGCGAACTGCAGTCTCTCCCTCAGATGGGGGCTGGGGGTGGGTGAGTAGGGGCTTTTTTGTATCTTTTTTTTTTTTTAATGTATCTGTTAGTTCTGAATCCATGAGCTAAGATAATACCTTGTGGTGACTGAAAAGCAGGGTTTCTCTCTTCTTTTTCAATGACGAGCGTACCAATTATTATTTCAACATACGGCATTAGGGCATCAATTGGGACCCGAAAGCCATTTCCCCTGCGTTAATACTGTGTTGCAGTTAAGCCGCCCTGACGGCCAGTGGAGGCTGTGGGAAAATTACTGAGTAAATAATGAGAAAAGAGCTTAGAAAAAAGCCGAGGGTGGAGCTTGGCAAGGGATGTGAAGTATTCATCAACAATTCAACGGAGGGTGATGGAAGGAAAAGTCCTGCTTAAAGAAAAAAGGGAAAGTTTCTTTCTGTATTTCTTTTCTTTCTTTTTTTGATAAATAGTTTCCCCTTTTTTTTGGGGGGGGGGGGAGAGGGAAGAAAAACACATTTAACCCTCACTCTGTCCTTTTCCACGAGCTGATTTTCGACTTCCTGAAATCAGCCAGTGCTTTGCTTTGAAATGGATAGCGCCTTGAAACAGTGTGCATTCTTTTGCAATCAGTTTAAGAAAAACAGTGTCTAATTTCCTGTCCGATCCTGCAAATTTCTTAGCATGTGGTCGCGTCATTTAATATCAAGGTACAGTAAGACTTTGCTGAAATTTACGGAAACGCGGAGGAATCCTCCGGGTGAAATCGTTTTGTGTGATCTTTGAACTGACCACGAATAAAATCAGGCTCTTCCTAGGTGTCCTTTACTGGAGACGGTGGTGGAGAAAAACCTTTGAAACCTAAAACTCCTCAGGACATGTGGTCTGTGCATCCAGTAAGCCGGTTTAAAATAATATTATAACTCTGCTGCATTTTGTCAGTGCCCACCCCACTTCTCTGGTCACCATTATGCAACCCCTCCCAAATATTTACCTTGGAACTGAATGGCCTTTTCTAATATTATTGTGTTCAGAGTTGCTAAATTTCCCATTCAGCAGGCCTAATTCCACCATCTGTAAAGTTCTAGATTTTATAATACTTATAAGCTGTTTCTAATCTATTTTTACTGCCTTGTTCTGTCCTGAAATGTCACAGAGTGCAGAATAGGTCTTGGAATTAACATGACAGTTAAAAAAAAACTTGGCAAGGTTTTACAGCAGATTGGGACATTACAAAGGAGAGTGATGAAATTAACATGAATGTATGCTTGCCGACACTATAAAAATCTATATGTCCATGATCGGGGAATTAAAAAAATGGGCATGTTTTTAGGATGATACTATTAAAGGCAGATCTTTCCCGTGAAAGGAAATTTCCATATGAAAAGCAACTTACTAAAAGTAATGCCGTAATCCCCTCTCTGGAATGAACCACAGGTTTACGGGCCTAGGTCAAGTAGGCATATGGCTGACTCTGGCTGCCAATTTTTTTTCTCCTAGGCTTCTTTAATCTGTGATAAAAACTGCTTTGAAAGCACTAATAGCATTTTTTTTTTCACAGCTGTGAAGGGGATCATATGAAAGATGCACCTAGAAGCGAGTTCATTTGTTTAGATTCACAGATTGAAAAAATAAATCACATGAGGCCTACTTTTAATTTCACCCGAGGAAGGTTTCAAGGGGCGCTGTCTGGAGGAATTCATGCTGAGCTCTCTGTCTCTCTCTCTCTCTCTCTCTCTCTCTCCCTCCCTTCCTACCTCTCAGCAGCTGCCCAAATTGTCCATCCTACCTCTTTCTCGGTGATTGTACTTGTCTAAACTGAAATAACCCCAGCCCAGAGCTGTTTGTACTCAGGGTTTTAGGAACTGCAAGTCTTGGCATTCAAATCCTGCCAGGCTGTGTCCACAGAGGCTAGGGTGGCTGGGAGTGGCAGGGGCTGGTGTGGGCTCCGGAATGCGGCCCTAGGATGGGATCCCTGAGGCACCGGCTTGAGGCTCTCTGCCCTTTCTGCTTTGCGGTCTCAGGCCAGTTACTTAACGTCTCTGAGTCTCAGTTTCCTGGTTCCCAAATGGAGGAATTGAAAATGCCCGCTCCTCCTCGGAGGTTGCTGAGAACAGCAGGTAAGTAGACAGGAAGTTCCTGCTTCATGGCTACTGTGGTGGAGGCAGCTTTTTTACATTTGTTTTGGGATTCGATTGGAGAGTGCTAGGACTCTTGAGAGTGAGTGTGGGGGCTGGGAACAAAATCCTGGCCTTTAAACACGCTCTGCTCCCCGTGGAGTCAGTGCAGCTGGTATCAAAGAGCGCTTTCTGCTAGACCGATCTCTGATCCCACGTGCAGGCTGGATGCCTCCTGGCCAGGAGGGCTGAGAGTGGGGCCCCAGCTGCAGGCTGAGCTCTGGGGCCTGGCAGCCTGCCGCTTCTGCACACCAGGCCTCTGTTTGTTCACCTGTAAGTAGGGCACAATAGCGCCCCCACCGTCCCCCGCCGGGGCTTCTGGGAGAGATAAGTGGGCTGGGTCTCCAGTAGGAAACGCTTGGGGTTCAAAACCCAACATCCAACGCAAATCAAGAGAGTGCTGAAAAGAGTCAGTGTGCAGCCCTGCCTTGTTTTACGGAGCTCTGGGGGTCTTCTGCCTCTGGTCTCCTGCTCCCGCGGGGCAGGGGGGGCAGGAAAGGAGCTTAGCTCCGCTCTAGGGACGCAGTCTTGCCAGGGTCCTCTGGGCCTGGGTCTGCGGAGGAGTCTCTGCTGCTGAGGCTTTCCTAGAGAGGATTCCGAAGGGTCCTGGCTGGGCAGAGGCCTGGTGCCTGGCCCGGGAAAGGACAGAGCTGGGCAGGCTGTTCACAGATACCCGGAAACGGAGACTGGCTTCTGCTGAAAGGCATGCTTCATCTGCCCCCTCCCTCCATGGCGGACACACGGATGGAGCCAGGGTCTCCCGGGCCGCCCAAAGCACGTGGCCACGAGCAACACGAGGGGACGCCCGTGCATTCACGGGGGCCAGAGAGCGGTCGGCGACAAAGAGTACTGTGGGCAGCCTCTCCTGCCGGCCGGCCACGCTGCTGCTCTCCCAGGACGCCCTGGGCTCAGGCCAGGCTCCGACCTGGGCAGGTGCGAGCCCCCTTCCCTGCCTCCCCTTGCAGGCGCTTGGTTCCCTGTTTCTGCGTTTCTTCCCCCAAGACGCTGGTAGGTGCCGGCTGCTTTTACCTCCGTCCGCCAGTAGGTGGCAGCCTCTGCACAGCGTTGGCGTCCACATTTCGGTCCCGGATAAAATTGAGCCAGCTCTGCTGTTGGAGCTCCCGGCATTCTGCACTGCAGGTCCAAGAAGGACCCAGGGTGTGGAGCGGGAGATGTCGCTGCTCTGGATTCTTCTGTCTGTGCGCTTAGGCCCAGGGTCGGTTGAGAGAGAGAGAGAGAGAGAGAGAGAGAGAGAGAGAGAGAGAGAGAGAGAGAGAGAGAGAGAGAGAAAGACTTGCTCGAGCAGTCTCTGGAAAAGCTTAGAGAGACTGCAGCAGGAGTCTCATGCCCTGTAGGTCACAGGGGGCGGGAGCCAAGCGTTCTCTGTCTCTCTGGATAGCGCAGGTGCCCCAGATCCACCGTGGTGTGTGCTCCCGCCCTGCCCCTTCTCCCTCCCGGGATTGCAATCTGTCCCATGAGCAGAGGGAGTTTCTGGTCAAAAGGATTGGGCAGGAGGTGGAGCTCGGTTGGAGAGGGCCTGCTTAGCGTGTGCAAGGGCCGCGGCTCCTTCTCCAGGGCTGGGAAAAGAAAACAAACCCAGAAATCTATCCTTGTTAGTGTCCTGCACTCTAATAACCCTGGCAAGTACTTACGGGGCACTGCCGTGTCCCAGATCTTCCAGTGCGATCCATCTAGGCAGCGTGGTTAGCCCTGTTTTGCAGAAGAAACGGGCTCAGAGGAGCTGTCGCTTGCTTGCTGTCTGGCCCTGGGCAGGTGGCTGGGTAGCTTGGTGATTGGGAGGGACCCCAGGCTGGGGAGGTCACCTTCCCACCATGTTTCCTCCCCTGCGTTTCCTGCTCTGTGCTCCTCCAGGGGCCTTGCTGGAGGGGATGCTGTCTGTGAGGGGTACTGGGTGGTTAGGAGATGCCAGGAGGAGCACGTGTTGCTAAAGGCCACTGAAGGTTAAGTGAAATAACTAACAAAGGCCGTCTATAAGACGGCATGGTGCCAGGCCCGGGGGGCGGGGGGAGCCGGCGATCTTCAATTCCAGCACTCTGGGAGGCTGGGGCAGGAAGATTCTAAGTCTGAGCCCAACCCAGGCGACTTAGCAACTTGGCAAGATTTTGTCTCAAAATCAAATATAAAGTCAGGCTGGAGATGCAGTGTGGTGAGAAGGCCTGGGGCTCAGTCCCCGGTACCGCCCAAAGAGAAACAAAACAGAACAGAACATCAGAAATAAAATATCATACCAGAAAGCTGGCTTTTGGCTAGAATTCATTTAACTTTTTTTTTTTTCTTTTTGCAATACTAGAGATGGAACCCTGGGTTTTTGCTGGGCTGCATCACTAGCCCATGCCTTTTATTTTATATTTTAAAACAGGGTCTCGCTAAGTCACTCAGTTACTCAGAGTGGGCTTCAACTTGCTATCCTCCTGCCTCAGCCTCCCAGAATTCTGGGGTTACAGGTGTATGCCACCTACATGGACACCTTCCCGTTTTAGAAGCCTGGGGCATAGCAGGTTGTCACCCGTGGGTATGTGGCCACCCGCCACCCACTTATTAGAGTGGCAGATGATGTAGAGGAACAGTCGTCCTACCAGCACGTAACTTAGGAGTTGCCCAGGGCTCAGAACCATGCCGTGAGCTTGAAGCCCTTTCCGTTATGAACTGCTGTTATTCTCATTTCACAAGCGGGCAAACTGAGGTTCAGAGAGGTTTAGTAAGTTGTTTAAGGTCATGTCATGCGGCTGGCGATCAGCTGCAGGTAGATTCGAAACCAGGTCCTCCGAGCACCATTATTCTGAGCCATTTCGTTTAACTAGGCGTGCGATGTGCTTCTGAAGTGATCAGAGCATGATGTGAAGGTGCTAACTGTCCCAAGGCTATCCGCATTCCTTTCAGATGTTACGTGCAATCTTAAAAATCAATTTTTTAAGTAGTGTCTTTGGTCACATCTTTCTTTCTCCAGGAAGTTAGAGAGGTTTTTTTGGGGGTGGGGGTAGGGAAGAAGGTTGCTTTTATTTTATTTCTGTGTGTGTGTGTGTGTGTGTGTGTGTGTGTGTTTCTGCAGTGGTTGTGTTTAGTTTTATTTTATTTCAAAATGAGGACATCCAGGCTTTGCGGAGTCTCTCTAAATTGGGAACCCCGACCTTGGCTGAAATCGCCCTGCTCTGGGGGCGCCTGACGCTTCCCTGGTCCAATCTGTGCTCCTCCTAAGGCCGGTGCTCCCCAGACATCAAGAACCAGTTCAGCTGAAGACCATTCTCCCAAGGATGCGAGTGTTCCCTGCTGTGTGGCAGGTTGGGGCCTATCGCTTTGAAACAGAGAGCAGCTGGGGAAGCTGGGAGACAAGCCAGGGCTCCTTCAGATCAGCTGTGGCATGGGGACCTTATAGGAGCACGCTGACAGGAGGCGGCGCTCCCCTGGCTGCTCTCGGGGCCAGGGGTGCTTCTTGGTGGGTGTAGATGTTTGGGCTGGCTTTCGCCCAGGGCTCCGGGTTCTGAGTTGTGGAATACTGCAGCCTCAAAGAGCTCCGGAGTCCTCAGGATGCCCTGGCCAGGTGGCCCCCGAGGTGCGACCGAGGGTTGATTTGGTTTGGGTCACTGGCAAAGCTCTACAGGTTGGTGCCAGCTCTGACCCACTTTTCACTGCCTGCTTTTTGTTTTGTTTTGTTTTGTTTTGTTTTTCCATGCTGGGGTTTGAAACTAGGGCCCTAAGTTATACTCCCAGCCGCCTCCACCCCTTTAAAAAATTTCCCTTCTCTCTCTCTCTCTCTGAGACAGAGTCTCGCTAAGTGGCAAAGTTGCCCAGGCAGGGATCCAACTTGTGAACTTGAGATCCTCCTGCCGCAGCCTACCAGAGTGCTGGGATCCCAAACCTGAGTCCCCAGGCCGGGCCCTGTCTCTCAGGCTGATACTGCTCAGGCGCTTCTCAACTACAGTCCCTAGGAAAGGCCAGTCTGCGCAGCCACGCCCGCTTCGGCGTCACAGCAGAGGGGGAGGGAGGGAGGCTCCTGGTCAGCCCCTGGCCGGCGTCCTCCCGGAAGTCCTCCTGCCCCTTCTCCAACTCAACTCCGCATCATCTTGGGAACCAACGCATGCCCAAAGCCTGAGTATAAAATATGCGAGAAATTTCTGTTCAAATTGAAAGAAGTTTCCTGATGTCCAAAAAAAGTAGAAGGAGGTGGGAAGGCCAGGTGGATGGTGGAGGTAGGCGGGGCAGACTAGGGGGCCCCTCGCCTCCAGGATTTTGACCCCAGGAGCTGCAGAGCCCAGAGAGGGCTTCCCGGCGCCCAGCCAGACCAGCCTGGGGAGGGTCGCAGTAGGAATGACACGCGGGTGTCACTCTGAGGGGGGCTGCGCGCTGGCGGGGGGTGGGAATCTGACCATTTTTGCAGGGCACAGGATGCTACCTGAAGTTTTGGAAAGCAAGTGTTTCTTTCTGGTCGGTTCTGCTCATTTTCATTATTTTCTGGCCCCCAAAATGGGCTCCGTTGCTGGGGGCAGGCTGAGCTGTGCGCTGTTTGCAAGGATCCCAGACCGCTCAAGAGTCCCCGTGAGAGAGACGGGGCTGCCCACGAGCCCCTGCCTGCTCGGGGGACCATTCCCTGGGGACTCAGCCTCCCTGTCCAGCTTGATGAAGAAAGGGACAGGCTTCCAGAGAGACTAGGCTCCCAGACACGTGTCCTGAGACATGTCCCAGATTCAGGAGAACCCCACTCTGCGGGGCCGGCACTCTCTGTCTTGAATTTCCAAGATCACCACCAGAGGGCGCCCGATACTCACAAAAGGACTAGTTTGCTTCACTACCAGACAGCTCTCTGTACCAGGGGCCTGCCTGGGGTTGGGGGAATTCTATCCACAAATGACCAGGGTTGCTGTCACCGCGTATGGAAAAGTATGTAAGGGAACAGAATGTCCCATGATAAAGAAAAAAAAAAAAAACAAGAAAAGGCCTCAGGTTAATCACTGTTTAATTATGTACTGGAGGCCTGGGCAGGGCAGCCCCAATTCTCTCCTCTTTGAGGAGTAGCAGAGCACCGTGGGTGGGAGTGCTGGGCCAGAGTCACACCTGTCTGTCCCCAAAATAGCTGTGTCTCGCTTTTCTCGTTGTGAGGAAGGGGCTGGGGGGCAGGGTACCCGGGATCCCTGTAAGCACAGCCTGAGGCAGGGCTTGGGCCCTGTGTTACTCCTAGCGGGAGGCCATCCCGGCAGCGCGGCGTCTCTTGGGCTCCAGGTTCTCCCTAGGTCAGGCAAAGGGGTTTATCAGGAGGGCATGCGCCCTGCCGGGAGGGAGGTTTGGTGCCTGCCCTGAATTAGCTGTCTGGGCTGGAATCTTCTTTCCCCACATCAGCTGCGAGGCCTTGGAAAGCTCAAACATCTCTCTGGGCTGGAGCGTCCGGCCTGAGGCATAGACTGAATTTATGCCTCCCACCTAGGGTGCACATGCAGGTTGAATGAGAAGGTTGATGCCCAGAGGACTCTAGGCATGAGGTCTGGGGCACAGGAAACATTTATTGATTTGTGACTATGGTTCCCCTTTTGGGATCTTCTGTGTGGGACAGATCTGTGGGAGACCTGTGTTGGCTCACGGGCTGTTTACCGTGAGGTCTGAAGAGCATCAGGTGTGTCCGAAGGCTTTTGGGGGCCTGTCCTGCGTGGAATCCTGCTCTTCCTCAGGGCCTGTGCTGAGGCGTCTCAGAGACCCCTCCCTTCCACTTTCTGTCTTCCCCTTCACTCTTCCAATTTTCATTTGTCCAGTATGTGTGTGTGTGTCAAGCCCACAGTGGGTGACAAGACTGAACAATTCACTATTCCTGTTTGCAGAAGGTCACCACGGGGTCAGAGGGCAAGTGCCTGCATAGTTATAAGTCTGGCTGGGCGCCGGGAAGCCCTCTCTGGGCTGTGCAGCTCCTGGGGACTAAATCCTGGAGGTGAGGGGCCCCCTAGTCTGCCCCACCTGCCTCCACCATCCACCTGGCCTTCCCACCTCCCTCTACTTCTTTTGGACATCAGGAAACTTCTTTCAATTTGAACAGAAATTTCTCGCATATCTTATACTCAGGTCCTTGGAAGGACCAGGTTACTAGGAGAGTTGTGAGGCAAGCATGGGGTGGACAGCCAGTGAGGCCCCACTCCTGGCATGGCCTTTAGGTTCCAGGGCTGCTGCTGGTCAGCCGGGGGCGGGGCCCTGCGCCCTGCTCCCCTGCAGCCGCTGCCCGCCATGTCAAAGCTGGCCTCCAACAACTAGCCACACAACAGGTTCTTTCCCCGCCCACGATCCCTGGGCCCTCGGAGAAAGGTCTTCGTCTAAACCGGCCCTGGATGTCCCAGAGATTGGTGAGCACTGGTCTGCGTGACGCCTGGCATACAACGGAAATGAGCAGACGCTGGACGTGGCAGTAGTGCCACACGGGCCACCATAGATGTCTCCTTTCTCTAATGCCCACCTTTCCGGTTCATCCCCTTGAGCCCAGGTACACAGTATGGTCAAAAATCTGGTGAATGATTACATCTGTCTTCTTTTTCAAGTTATTAACAGTAGAAAACACTTTGCCACACGCTTCCCTGACCATGCTTCCCCTCGCCTTGAACATGGCAGCCCGCCTTTCCTGCTGCTTCCTGGAGCAGCTCTGGAAGCCCTCTTCTGTGAATGACTTCATTTCTGCTGGATGGCTGCCTCAGTGCCGTAGATCACCTCAGTGTTCACTTTCATGACTGTTTTGACTTCTGGGAAGAGCCAGAGCTCACACGGTACCCGATCTAGAGAATAAAATGGGTGTGGGGGGGCACATCACAATGTTTTCGCAAGCCTGCCTGTCTGTTAGGTAACACTTGGCAGCAACACACCCTGAGTTATTGGCCTTACCTTGCAAAGACGCTTACACAAGAGGACTTCCAGAACTGCCTCAGAAAGTGGCAAGGACAATAGGCTAAGTGTGTCTGCGGTAAGGAGAGCCATACTTAAGGGAAAGATTTGTTGTAATTTTGCTCTAATAGTAATTTTTAACTTAAACATTCACTGTATAGTTTGATTTTACTGCATACTTATTTTTCTACTTCATTATTTCTTTTTACTCTTCTTGGGATAGCCATAGGTGTCCCACTCTAGGGTCCGGAACCCACTCCCAGTGTCCCTTTGGTCTCAAATAAGCTGATAGATTTTACGATTGGAGCTTGGCCACCTGCCCTTGGTGGGCCAAAGTCTGGCTGCCACATCCCCTATACCTCCCTGTGGCCTGGGCTGCCCAGAAGACTCTAACACAAACCTGATGGTAACACAGGACCAGATGGTTGAGTCACAACAGCTTCTTCCTCCTTGAGTGGTCACAGCTCCCTGTGATGCTCTGGCTGCCCACCTGCCTGTGGGGCACACGGCTCATCTCACCCCCACACATGTGGTCCTCATCGTGGCACACGTCTGTACACACACACACACACACACACACACACACACACACACACACACACAAATGTCCTGATTGTGGATTCTCTGTGTGTGGCTAAAATATTACCAGTGACCGACATGCAGCCCTTTTCTCTGACGTTGTCATCTTATGTTAATTGGATGCTCGTGTTAATCTAATAGAGTTCAGATTTATGTTGGGTTGTATAGCGTGTCATAGTTTAATCAATACGCATTCCAACATGGAGATGGACAGATGGGAAAGACCCGCTTCATCTCTGGGTGCAGGGCCCATCAGCTGTCAATAATTCCTAATTTGAACCCTGCAGACAGAGGGTTTATTTGAGTCTGTTGCATTCAACACAGAAATTAAGGGAAAGGATGTGAAAGGTTCTGTGATTTCTCTAAGAGGCAGATAGTACGTTCTAGAAGTGAGGCACTGGGAATGATTTGTTTAGGAGAGATAGTTTGGCAGGGTAGTGCAGAGACTACCAGGGGTCTGGTTGGGGAGCACTGTTGGTGGTGGCTGGGCTGCAGTTACCCCGCTCCCCCAACCATGGCCTTCTACACTCATTGAGCAAGTCACCTCTTCTTGAGACGTTTGCTGTCAGGCATGTCCGCTTATCTTACCGGCTGTGTGGCCTGGGGAACGGAAGTCGGCAGAAGCTTCCAGTGGGGTGTCAGCTGCTTGAAGGAAGCAGCCCGAGTCCTTTAGACATGAGAGCCCAGGAGACAAGGCAGGGCCCTCTCAGGGACAGTTCTTCCAGCCTCACCCGCTGGCCAAGGAGGAGAGGGCAGTGGCTGCCTGAGCAGATCACGTGAGCGTGGTGGGTGGGCCCTGCCCCAGTCTTCCCTGCCCCTGGCCCAGATCTCCCGTTAACCCCTGCTCCTCCAAGGAGCCTCCGCAGCCGAGGTCGCAGGAGGCTGTGTTAATCACCCAAAGCCTCTTGCCACCCAGCTTTCCCGCCTGGCCAACTCCGGTGCCAGTAGCCACGTCCACTGAGATGTGGCTCAGGATTCGTGACCACTGCTCTGCCATCTCTGCTGTGTACAGGCAGACAGGCTCGCTGTCGAGTGTGTTGGCTCAGGTGTTGCGAGTGCAGTGGGCCTAGAGTCCCCGCCTGATGGCCCCGTGGCCAGTGAGAGGAAGCCCTGGAGAGGGAGAAGGCAGGGAAGAGTCAAGGCCAGCTAGCCCTGGAGGAAGTAGTTCCTGCTGTAGATTTCTGTCTTGCTTTATTTTCTGAGGCAGAGGTCCTGTGTTCTCACCTCTGATTTCTGTGACTCCTGATTCTCAGAACAGAGTCTTCCCTCCCGCCCTCCCTCCCTCCCGCCCTTCCTTCCTTCCTTCCTTCCTTCCTTCCTTCCTTCCTTTGACAGGGTCTCACTTTATAGTCCAGGCTGGTCTTGAACTTACTATGTAACTGAAGCTGGCCTTGAACTCAGGGCAATCTGCCTGACTCAGCTTTCTGAGTGCTGGGATAACAGGCATGCGCCACCACCTCCACCTTATATGGTGCTGGGGGATCGAACTCAGGGCCTCCAGCTTCCTAGGCAAGCACTCTAAATACTGAGCTATGTCTCCAGACCCAAAAAGACACATTTTTTTTTTTTTTTAAAAACTTTCTGGTCTCCATGTTGCTGTTCACCCAGAGGAAGGAAGCATGTGGAAGGATGTAGAAATGACCATCTCCAGAACATCTTTCCACGGGGCAGGTGGCAGCATCAGTCGTCAAGGAGGAGGACAGAGACCAGGGAAATCTCAAGCAAATCCACCTTTTGCTACTGGCTTTGGCTTTGATGAGTCAAGAGGGCTTGTGCTTAGGGAGCACAGATGCTTCCCGGCGCAGGCCAGCCCTCAGCGTGCTGCAAACCCATGTTTGCACATCCCAGGCACTTTGAGAAAGTCCTTCGCACACAGAGTCATGGCATTCGTCCACACAAGCTTCTCACAGGCACTGATTTCTTTGCCTTTGCCCTTCCCAAATGAAAATCATGTATGCAAAGTCGTAAGTGTGTTGATGGTGACCTGCGACAACGTCTGAGGTAGACACAGTTTGGCTTTCTCTCCGTATGTCCCTTCTCCGGGCTGTGTGGCGGTGGGTCCCGTGCCCACCAGGAGAGGAGTGCCTTCTCATGGACAGCCTTATGTGAAAACACATCTCCATTTGCAAAAGAAAGAGAGAAAATCTATTATAACCCCATTGTTGTTGGAGATGCATTTAATAAATGAAGGTAGCACAAAATATGATTTCAAATCAGTTTAATAAAATTATCCATGTAGATTTTAAATCATTTTTACAGTTGATTT
This sequence comes from Ctenodactylus gundi, assembly GCA_004027205.1. Lineage (NCBI taxonomy): Eukaryota > Metazoa > Chordata > Mammalia > Rodentia > Ctenodactylidae > Ctenodactylus > Ctenodactylus gundi. The sequence goes on from PVKB01001412.1 coordinate 28,459, forward strand.
AACACTTCTGGCTGGTTTATAGATTATGATACAGGACAGTGTTTGCATCTTTGCAATTTTATTTCAATTTAGAAACAGTACAAATATTAATTTTTGCTTCAATGATGGAGCCTTTGAGAATTAAACTTGTCTGTTCTCAACGCACATTTTATGAAAATGATTTTAATATGATTTTTAATATATTTTTTGAGGAACTTCTTGCAGGGAGGCCCTTTTAACAACAACTTAGAAGTATTGATTCAAAAGTTTCTTTGAAACCAAGTGAACCTTTTTGTTTTTAAAGAGCAGGGTTTGTTTTGGGGGGAAGTAACCTGTGCCATTGGGACAATCGAAGAAAGCTGTGAAATTTCTGGAAATAGTCTCCTAAGGCTTGTGAGTTCAACCCCTGCAACCACAATTTTATATATTTATTTATTTATTTATTCTTTGGTCCTGAACTCACTATGGAGCCCAGGCTGGCCTTGGACTCACGGCAATTCTCCTGCCTCAGCCTCCTGAGTGCTGGGCTTACAGGTGTGAGCTGTCAGGCTGACACCACACCTGGCTTATGCGGTGCTGGGGAATAGAACTCAGGGCTGTGTGCTTGCTCGGTATGTGCTCTAACCACTGTGCCATTCCTCCAGCCCCGGAACTATACATTTTAAAAATTTTAAAACTATGTGGTAGCAGGAATTGAACAAAGGGAATTTTTCATGGAGACACATGCCCAGCCCTTTAAATTTAATTTTGTTTTTTTATTTTGATACTGGATCTCACCAAGCCACCCAGTTGCCCAGGCTGGACTTGAATTTGCCAACCTCCCGCCTCAGCCTCCTGAGTGCTGGGTAGTAGATGTGTGCTCAGCTGCCTAGTGCAGTTTAAAGTGCGAATCCCGTGCAGGGCCACCATTTCCCGGAGGCTCCGTCCTGGCCAACCCCGGAACCCTACAGGGAGCGTGGGGAAATCAGGCGGAGCCTCAGACTCCTCCGTGGAGTCTTAAGCCCCACCCCGAGTTCCATCTGGTTTTCCCTGGAAAAGAGGGCCTGGGAAGCAGCATTTATCAATGCTGCCCTTGTCTTCTACCCCTGGGAGTGGGAAATGCCGGATAAAGGGAAGAATCCCGGGATCCTCTGAAGTTAGGGAAATTTCCGCTTCAGGCTCTGAATAGCACCTGGGGTTCCTGAGAGCCCCACGGGTCCCCCAACCCGCCCTCCACAAATACATACTCATTCAAAGCTGGGGTCTATTTTCGCTTTCTGTTCTCCAGCGATGGGTCAGCTACATCTATTTGAGATAAGCAAGTTTCTTCTTAGGGATCTGACAGGTCTCAAGAAAGAGCCATGGGCTCCCCGCGGGCCCGGCCAGGGAGGGAGCGTCTTCCCAAGGCCCTGGCAACAGGTGATTTATCCTTCTGCAGAGAAGAGAGAGGTGGATGGTTGCCCAAGCCTTAAATCCTGCGCCGCATGGCTGTGTGCGGGGATGGTTCAATAAGGCTCAGGTCTCTCTTTATTCAGATGCAGCCCGATTTTTTATTTCTGAAAGTTAATCCATCCGTGAGGTGGATTATCAATAGCTCCTGCTCCTTAACTGCTGCTCCACAGTAATCTCCAGGCAGAGAGCAATTTCAGGGCCACAGCTAGATTACTGAGGCGAGGCCCTGGGCAGTGAGGGAAGAGAAGAGGCCACACAGCGGGGGTTCTTGTGGAGCCCTTGACGTGTGAGGCTCCAGGCAAAGCCCCCAGCCTGGGGAGGTGCTGGGGGGACATCGGTGCTCTGCGCACCTGTTGCCTGTCTCGCGCTGGAGCTGCCCCTCCAGGAGGACTTCGCAGCATCCTCTCCCTGCACCCTAGAGGTGCAGGGATGAGCCAGGCGAGTGACGGGCAGCAGCCTTGCCCGGAAGGAAGGCCCAGGGCAGGTGCGTGTCGGCTCCCAGCAGTCTGCACACTTGATCAGGTTGGTCTGCACAAAGAGTCTGCAAGATTGAAATTGGTAGTTAACATTTAGAGTTCGAGGGATTTCTCATGAAAACCTGTTTCTGGCTTGTCTGGAATATTTAGAGGACTTGCAGCCATTGGCTGGTTTGGCCACTATCGCGGTGAGCTGGAACTGGGCAGCGCTGTGCCCACGGGTGAGGCTGGGGCTCTGACGCCAGGAGTCCCTGGTCCAGGAGCTGGAGTTTCTAGTTTGGCACACAGTTGGGCATGTTGCTCAGCACTGGGCTGTGTGGGTTTTGAGTACCCACGCTCCTGTCTCCATGGTGTATTCAGGAGAGACGCAGGCCAGAGGGAGGTGGGAGGAGCAGGGGACAGGGAAGGACTAGGCTGGGGGGGAGGGGGGTATGGTGTGGCCGAAGAGAACTCAGGCTGAGTGAGAAAGTTACTCTCAGGTCTAGCTTCTCTCAGTCTATCAGGAAAGAGAAAGGGAGAGGCGGGGACTGCCCGCAGGCTGTCTCAGCCTTCCCACTTTACAATTGCCCTCTACAGCCATGGGACACCGCTGCCAGGTGTGCCTGGATTTCTCAGATTTTACGCCAGCCCCATTGTGAGGGCATGGGCCTGTAATCCAAGCACTCTGGGAGGCTGGAAGCAGGACGATCTCAAGTGTAGCCTGACCTGGGTGACTTAGTGAGGCTCTGTCAAAAAACAAAAAAATTCTCGGGGTATAGCTCAAATGTGATGTGAAGCCCTGGGCTCGACCCCTAATATCATCAGTAATAAATAGATGAATAGGTAGATCAATAAATAAGTCCTTTATGGATATGGGACATCTCTTCCAGAATGAAAGTCGAGGACAGAGCAGGAGAGTCCTTGCTTAGTTTTCCTGGGGCAAAGAGCCTGGAAGAGTTTGGCTTGCTGGGCTCCAGGCAGACTCCAGTGCCAGCCCTGGGCAAGGCACTCAGGGAGAGGTAAAGGTGGGTGAACACGCAGAGGAGGGGCAGCAGGTGACCATGGTGGAGTGACGCGGTATATGGAGCACCAGAAAAGGCTATGTGGGGAAGGGGCCTCAGGAGTTGGCAAGCCATAGGGGCCATCTCAATAGATAGCTCAGCTGAAGAGTTCTTGACCCAAAGATTCTTCTTTGGTATGTCTGACCTAGTTTTTGGGACACCAGCCAGTGGGAGTTCTGAGGGTCCTCAGGGACTTCCGCCCTGGCTTCCGGGAAGCCCTCTGCCCAACACATACTAGAAGCCTTGAAGTGTTTCTCTGATCCCTTCTTGCCTATTGTAATAAATGGATCCGGGAAGCGAGTCTGCAGCCTGGTTTAGGGGTGGGAAACCAGCTTCCTGTGATGGGTCCTAATTGTTTAGGAGCCGAAGTGACTCTTGTTTCATGGTCCATTTCTAGCCTCTGGTTTCTTGGCAATGTCCCCCCACCCCCACCCCACTCCAAGGCATCTCTGCTGCCGGAGAGAGAACAGCACCTCTGGAATCTGCCTTGGTGTCAGCCCAGCCAACGTGGGCGACAACAGACGTTAATTGTGTCCCCAAGGAGGCTCTGCTGAAGTTGGGGTCACTCCACTGTGGCTTCCGTAAGTGATTTGTGCATAATCAACAGTGCAAAAGAGAGACAGGGAAAAAGACAGGGTGGACCTAGCCGAACAGAATGGAAGGAGAGGGTGGTAGGGCGGAGGGCAGGGAGGGAGGGACCTGGACGTCCCCCCTTCCCCCGGGGCAGACCACGCATCTCTGCTCTTCTTAATGCTGCCAGGCAAGGGCCTTAAATCTTAGCTGCAAAGCTTGAAGCCTCAAGTTTTCGGTTTGTATATCGCGGGTTCCCAGTGGGGGAAAAGGGGCTTCAGGAGAATCCTACTGTGTATTGAGGACTCAAGGCCAACATGTTTCCCCGCAGGGTAGGGAGTATCCATCAGGAGAACTGATCAAGTCGACAGTTTAAGTCGGTTTCCTTTCCCAAAATGTCCGTTTGTGCAGGTTATGGGTGCACTGAGTATGGCATGGCGCGCGCGCACGCACACACACACACGAGCGCGCACACACACGCACGCACACAGCTGCATCTAGATTCTTGGTAAAGGACCAGCACTCGGCGGCAGCTGGCAGGGGGCTCCAATTCAGATGACACCCGTGTCTTTGGAGGCCTGCCTCCCCTCACCCACACCGGCCCCAGAGCCAGTAGGGTGTAGTGTTACTTAACATGGGCGGGGGGCACCTCATCACCCCTCCTGATGCTGCGCCGGGGATTCTGCTGAGACAGCGTCATTTCCCCAGAGAGGGACGCAGAGGGGTGGCAGTCCTGTATCCCCCCACACACCCTGCCACCCGCCCCTGGGGTGCCCTCACCCTAGAAGCTGAAAGAATCACCAGTGTCTTTTTTTGGTACCGACACCCTCCTGGATGCCGTAAGAAACTGGTGACCTTCACTCTGGTCTCCATGACGACAAGATGGTATATGTTTAATTAGTTCGGGCTTATTTTAGGACCAATTTTCTTTTATTTTAGGGCAATGCGAGCTATGATAACTGTAAGCATGTTTACGAGGCGCGCGAGGCTTAGCTGAAATGTGCCAACAATTCTAGTCAAACAGATGGTGACCCCTGATTCAACTTGCCCTCTCGTTCAATTATTCAGCTGTATTTAATTTTCCTCCGAGTGACTCGCATGCCATGCCACCATCTCTCCTCTAGGTGGCACTAAAGACCACCTTAATGGCCGCCGGAGACGGTTGAAAGCCAGGTCTCCGGGAATTTTCTCAGCCTGGTTTTGGCTACAGAGGATAATGAATTTCTGCATTTGAACAATAGTTCCTGCCTAATATTAAATGAATATGAAAGGGTGGGAAAAGAATTGGGTCAAATCGTATGCGATTTGGCCACGAGCTCTAAGTAATCTCCATTCTAATAAGGACTTTGAAAGGCCTTCTAGGCTTAATATCCTTCCAAATAATTTGTTTGGAGTTGGAGTATTGGACGGTTCGAGCTGATTTTATGATTGTGGAGATGTTTTCCTTTCGGAAACATCCTTCTATCTAATTGTGCGGAGCTGCCAGCCCACCCAGCCTGATGGGAGGGCCAGCGGAGTGGCCTTGTGGACCCCTTTTCCTGTTAGTGTCTTCTACCTGCCTTCTACGCTGTCACATGGTCGCCGTATTTGAAAACCCAATGTCCCTGTAAGTGGAGTACAATTGCTCACTAAATATCCTTTCAAAGACATGGGACTTTCTAATGCAGGGACCGAAGAGTGTGCGCTCGTGATCCGTAATCGCCGCAGACTGGTGCTTTTCTGGGAGGCTGAGGTAGAAAGATCATGAGTTCCCAGTCCAGCCAGGCTGGTTAACTTGGGGAGATCCTATCTGAAGAAAAAAAAAAGGGGGGGTGGGGTGGGGTCGAGTGGGAAGGGGCTAGGGATGTAAGTTAATCCGATAGCCCTGAGTTTATTTTCTAGCACTGCAAAACTAACAAAGAAACAAACAAAAGCATGTCGGGCGGTGACTTAGACACACCAACCCACATTTTTAAATCAATCAACAGAACTCACTTAATTAGACCACCATGGAATTTATACCATTATTCATGCCTTATTCAAGTTATGAATTTATGCCTTCAACACGGCTTTTTTGATACATTAAGACAAGCTTATATTCATACATATGTATTTCTAAGAATATTGCACTTTAGAAATTCCTCTTGGAACACAGCGCGTCTTCCCTGTCTTGCATTTGGTCAGGCCACAAATAAAGGCACCATGTGTCCAATCATGTCCCACCAGTAACCACACGTTCACAAATGTCTTGACGCACAGACTGATCCAAAGGGGATACATCGAATTTTCATGGATTCAGGGTTGGGGTTTCAGTAAAGATGTTCATCCTGCCTGCCGACAGATTCTACTAAAAGGCAGAAGCAAGGCAGTGGTGAAGCTGAACTCACACGCATGGTTTCCACTCCTGGAGAATCTCTTCTTTCAGGGCTTGGCTTGGGCTTGATTCCATACTGGATGTTACCTAGCGCAGGATTGGCTCGGTCACTTCTCATTGAAGGGTCTGCCTGTGAACTAGAAAATGTTTAGGTCAGGTGAGGAAGAGAGCCGTTGGCTTCCCAGGATGATTTCACAGGGGTAATGGATGCCAGCTGCTGGTGCAGCAGGGAGGACCCGACCCCATGCTGACCAGCACTGCAGCCCTCACCAAGCGCCCAAGAGCAGACACCTTTGTTTCCTATTTATGTTGGGGGCACTCAAACGCAGTCTCCTGGGCCATTTATAGCTTTACTGCAGATTCTAGGGGGTCATGTGGGAAGGGTGGGGGTGTCTCTATTGCAGCGACTCAAGCCAGGAGAATTGATTTTGTTTGACACCTCTGCCAACTGATTAGCCTACCGGATTGGACTCATACCTCCCTTGAATTTCCAGAGGCCTCTTTTCTTTGACATGCTTAGGATGGGAGAAATTCACTAAATTCTTAGAAAAATTAGATCAAACGCCCAAGGAGCATGTGCATGTTCCTTCTGGGGGCTCCCATGTGCTTGTTATCCATCTTCTCCAGGGATTAAATGACAGGGAGAAGGGCAGCTCTGGGAGGACCCTCTTGGAAGTGCACTGGCCTTGGCCTATCGAGCTTTCAAATACACCTCTTGGGTAAGAAAGCCGGGCCATCTGGGTGCTTTTGTGACTTCCGCATGGGTGACGTGCATTGTACACACTATCATATACATAAGTCGCTCCGCCGCTCTGTGGGGAACTCAAACTCAGATCCCACCCGCCCGGTTCCTCCTTGTGAACTGGGCATGGACTAAACATGCAGCAACCAGAAAAGGCAGAGCAGGAGGGCGAGGAAGTCGGGGAAAAGCTTCTCCAGGGTCCGAGCTACGGTTTAAAAAATAAATACCATAAAAATCAAGGTTTCCCGGGACCCCTGGCTTCGATGTGGGATTTGCACATATTACATAATCTGTCATGCCCTAGTGCTGTATGTTAAGGAAATAGACCCATGTAAAGGCAACAGAGGGAAAGGGATACGGGGTCTCTACCGCCTTGATCTCCGTCGAGGGCCTGGGTGCTCTCTGCCCCGGCTACCTGCCCCAAGGCCCGGGCCATTATGTTGAGATTCCAAGCTCCTCCCTGGGGCAGTGCCCACGCCCTTTCTCTTTGTTGAGAAGACTCCTTCCTGAGTGTTTGTGTGAGGCCCTCTGTATCTTTACAAAGGAACCCGGTAGGCCACGCCTGGCCATTAGAGACTTGGGCCCGGGGGCGGTGCTGGGACGGGCAAAGGCCGAGGGAAGTTTCCTGGCCGGTAGGATTCTAACTCTGGGGTTCACCCAGAGGCCGGGGGACTTCCCTCCTGGGCGGCTCCCTCTCCCATTCCTCAGCCTCTGCGCCCATTCAGGTGGGTGCCTCTTTTGCCCCCTCCCCAACTGAACCCCCTCCCCACTCTTTATTTTCTTAAATTTGGAAAGGGCCAACCTTTTTTTTTTTCCTGAAGGTGGCAGTGATAGGAAAAAAATCAGTTCTGTGGCCGAGTTAGGGATTTTGTTACAGTACAGGCAGAGGGCCGGGCGTCCCCCTGGGTGCCCCGCGTGCCCAGGAGCGCTGACAATGGACCCCGCCGCGGCCCCATGGAGCGGCGCTGGCCGGCGCGCTCGGGCGGGGGCTGCGGGCCTCGCCCCTGGCAGCGTGGCACCAGGGCACCAGGGAGCAGCCAGCTTCTCTCTGTTCGCCCGGTGCCTCCTTTCTCCGTTCCTTACCGAGATAATTGAGGATCATAATGCCGGGGAAAGGAGCGCGGTGGCCCCCGCGGCTGTCAGGTGTCTGCTGGCGCGTCCGCGTCATCCGTCAGCATTGAGCCCCTCTGTCATCGCTCCACAGCCCTGAGCGTCGCGCGCGCTCGTCGCGTTCATTATCTCGGCTCAGACCGCCCCCCGCCCCCCACCCGGCTCCCCCAGCCAGTAAATGCATCCTTGTGCAACTCTCAGTCTCCGATTATGAATCGATGATCATGTGGTATAAGAGAGATAGATGGCTTTTAGTTCCATCTTGTCTCCCCTAATTGTAAAATATTAGTTACATTACACTGTGTCTTTTGATTAATGGAACTTATTTGGAGTAGCCTATCCAAACCCTCCCCCTTCTCGAGTCCTCCACTGACTTTTGAGAATTGAGTGATTTCACTTAAAGCAGACAAATAGGCCCTTCAGCGAGGAGATAGCGAGGCCCGGATGCGGCGGGCCAGGCGGGCTCCACCCACGGACCTGTGTGTTCTCCAAGGCTTCCGCCCGGCCTGGCCTAGGACCACCACCAGGACCCCCACGCTGGGCCGTCACCAGTTCACACCTGGACTCCCGGAACTGCAGCTCCTTCCTTATTGCAACCCGCCTCCCAGCCCCGCAGCCCCAACCTTGGCAAATCTAGCTCATCTTGCTGACTTGCAAAACAGGATACGAAGTGAAATTTAATTAAAATTAAATAAATCTCAGATTGCCACATTTCCACATGGAGCTTGGGAGAAGCCAGTCAGATCCGAACTTCGATGGATTCGAGCTGCGGCTGCGCTGGGGTCTCTTTTCTGGGCACAAGACCTGGCAGCGAAGGACCTACGTGGAGACAGTGGTCTCTTACTGCGGAATTTATTTTCTTCACTTAAGTCTGGTCTGTTGAAAAAGCCCTGGCCACACAAAAGGCAACTGGCGGCAAAATCTCTTGTAGGTTTATTCTTAACCAAAAGGCCAAGAATTGACAAATCCCTTGTTTTTTCTTTTTTTTTTTTAATCCCTGCTTACCTTCCCAAGTATGTTCAAGGGCACTTGCACTTTCAACCTATCAGCTCAATTAAAAAGGCCAGTTTACTGTTGATGTGTATAATGGTTATATTTCGGTGAGATAGGGACACTTCACAAACAAATTGAGCTATCAAAACAGAAAAAAAGAAGCAAAGGTCTCAGCAGGTTAGCCATTCTAGCACGTGCTCGAGTGGGACTCTTCCAGAACACCTTCTGCATAAAATACATGCAAATATTTCTATCTGTGTTTGTAGAATAGACTTAGTATTTTATTTTGACCTTCAGATGTTTTTTTTTTTTTTTGGTTACTTTTATTTGCGTGACTCTTGTAGACACTGACAATTGTGTATTTTCTGGGGGCCATGCTATTTTATTTCACATACTAGAGCAATAAGATTGATTTCATTATGTGTACAGGAAAGCTGGTAATGTTTTACTTTGTTATTTTTCTTTGCGAGCAGAACAATGTGTTTATGGCTGCCAGGAGAAGGCAAGGAAACGGAGCAACCAGGCCTGAGTTTTAAGATTCATTCTAGGATTAGATGCCCAGCAAACATGCAGATTGCAGATTGGAGGGCTGAGTCCATGCTGGTTCAAGGCACCTTCCACCTCCCTGCCCCGGGGTGACTTGGGGCGTCCAGACAGTGTCTGCAGAATTCAGCATCCAGATTTGTTCTGGGCTTATAACTCAGGTGCCAAATCTCTTACTCTACCTCCCAAATCCAGCTTTTGAAATTGATGCCTTTTATTTTGTGTGATTTTGAATCCTCACTTTGAAGAAAGTGTGTGCTTGCAGACTCAGTCCTGAGTACCAAGGGACCTTTTAAAAAAAATGTCAGCTGAGTTGAGGCTGCGGTGCCTCATAACCCTCTTTAGGGCTTAAGATGCACTTCCCCCAAATTTTCACCAGGAGTGTCATTCATTGACTTGTGCCCATCCGCCCTGTTTTGAGAGTCTTTTACGGAAGATTCTTAATACAGCGTGCAAATGCATATTGACAATTGCTGGCACTTTTATATGTTCTGTGATACACATTTATCTGTTACGGATCCATAATACCAAATGTGTAGTAAAAAGCTGTATCAAAAGGCAGTTATCCTGCATGCATAAAATGCTCTCGCTTGGTTGCTTTAATTTTCTTACCACTGCTTCTGAACCCCCCACTTTAGACTGATGGACCTCACTATTTCATTTAGGCTAAGTATGTACCCCAAGTTAGGAACAGTGTGTCAAAGGCTGTGGCAGCTTTTGTCCGGGTAGTCCTTGTTAGGGCAAAGACAGGCATATAGGGCTACACAGAGACCCTACTGCCTCTCGCCTTGTACTCTGCCCAGTGGAGAAATCTCTTCCCAGGACAACTGGTAGGCAGAATGGTGGCCAGAGCAGGTGGGGACAAGGGTCCTGCCAAGTTACAGCAGCTGCTGTTTATGGTGCTGTCCCTAGATAAGACTATCACTCTGCCTGGGCTCTGGGACGACTCCCCCGTGCACTTTGCTCCACTGGTCTCTCTGAGAAAGGCGCTAGCATTCACTCTTTTGACAGATGGAGAAACTGAGACTTTGGGGAACTGGAAGAGCCCACTCAAGGCCACGTAGCTCAGTGCTGGAGTGCCGTTTGCTCTGAGCATCCCTACCCAGGCGCCCTTCTTGCTGCTTGAGATTGTCTGTCCAGAGTCATTCTGGGCTGGGCGCTACTGTCTTGCTTTGAAGAGTCAATAAGTGACGATCTGTGTACAATACTCTTCATCAAATGGCAAAAGAAATGTGTAAGGGGAGGAGTGAGTGATGGACAGACAGACTCCATCCCGACAGAAACTTTTCGGTTTGGGGGGATGCTTGTTTCTTCACTCCCTTTTCAGTTTTCCAAATCATTTAGCGAGAGGGGAGTGTTTGGAAAACTCCGGCATTTGGATAAGATTTCTGATTGGTGGTGGTCATTTTAATAATGAAGTTATCAGAAAGGATGTAAAGATTAGATTTTTTTTTCTTTCCCTCAAAGAAGGAGAGCCTAGGCCTTAGGAATGCACCTGGATGTATAGGCTGCATGCTTTCAATGACAGACAGCAATGGCGGCCAGTGGCGCTCGTCGACTGAGCCCACGTGTCGCATGGAACAGCGCGGGTGGGTGAGCTCTCAGAGAACGGTGTGGCTTGACGTGTGTGCAAGAGTGGACAACTGAAGCAGGCATGATAAAAAGAAAGAGAAACACCTAGGCACCCACATTGCGAACACTGCATCATTTTTTGTTGCAAGATGCCAGAAAGCAGCAATGACAGGATGGCCTGTTCTTTGGCATCACATATTTAAAAAAAAAAGATAAACATCTGGCTGTTGGAATGAAAGTGAAGCTCCCTTCTATTCTCTATCCCACCCTTGATTCAGCTGAAAGGTTTGTGCCATCTTAGTTGGCTTCAGGTCGGGGGCAGTTGGAAAGAGGAGGCCGCAATCAGTATTGCAAGGGGCATCCTTGGGCACTTCTGACCACCCAGCAGGAGGGATATGTTTACCTACACCTAGTGGGTGTACAACTTGGCTAGGCAGCATTGGGAGCAAACACCAATGATGTCAGGCCACTGCCCTAGAGGAAGAAAGAAGCCCTCGGCGGCGGAAGGCCCAGTGCAGACCTTAGTCCTCTGGAAGAGACAGGCAGAGCCGGCCCCACTGGGATGCTCCGGAGGGCTCCAGGGAGGAAGCGTCTGGGAAGGGACCTAAATCCGGATAATTAGGCTCGCGACAGATTCGGTAATGAAGCCTCCTCGTTTAGTTCACATTCAGGTCTAGTCTCTCTGTGTGTTTAACGATGTGTCTATTTTGAGGCTTAGAAAAGAAACTCATCCACTTGCAAAGTACATGTTTGTTCGGTTGTTTATTAATAATTGCACAAAGTTTTCCGTTGGACCCTGTGGCATTCAGTGGGTGCTCTCAGGTCTCATCCGGCGACCGGACCTTGGAGGGTTACCCTGAGTGCAGAGAGGAGGTGTTGGGAGTTGGGCTGCCTGGTTTCCGGCACCAGCTGCAGCACTTCCTGGTTCGCTCAGGCACCTTGCTGCCTTTGTGCCCCAGCGCCCCCATCCGGGAAATGGGAGCATCCTCGTCATGGCTTGAACACTACCTGTGGTACTCCCGTCTCATTCTTAAAACAAAGGATGAGGGATTTCTGTTGAGATATGCTCCCACCACAAACACAAATGATATTTTTTCCCCCTTTTGGCCATGTTGTTCCTTATTTCCTTTGCATTTTGGTAAATCATTTTAGATGGAATTTTGCAGCTTGACTCAAGACACTGGCTAACTGTTATGAGTAGTTCATAGCCTGTGGGTCAGCGAAGTTGCTTTGAACAGCCTGAGCTAGGAAAGGTATTAGAACATGTTTTTAGAGAGAAGGCTGGGAGTGGGGAGGGGAGTCACTGTGCAGATGGGATCCCTCCCCCGGAAATTTCTAACATCCTTCCAAAGCAGGTAAACCACCTGACCAGCGCCCTGAGCTGGCAGAGTTTAGCAAGGCCCTGCTGTATTAAGAGTGGGTTCTGATCCAAGGCCACCTCCCCTGACTTCCCCCCACCCCCATACACACACAGAAGGAAATAAACTTCTTTGCATCTGGGCCAGTTGTCCCGAAAGGTCCACAGCCCGAGAAGGGAGCCCACGCCTGCTCCCTCCCAGGCCAAATGTATTAGGAAGATCCAGATAATAAAAATCTCCCTGTCACCGAGACATTCCTCAACTGTTAGCAATCAGTCTGGAGGGTGAGGATGGGGGTGGAGTGGGGGGGGGGGGGTCGGGTGGGAAATACCAAAGGACATCAAAGGGGGTCTCGGCCTCCCCCGGCCCTGATCTGTTTCAAGACGCTCTGTAATTTGGGAAGGTTGTGTGCTAAATAATTTGTGAGCCTCCAAACACGCAGGTTATTGTTTGTGGACAGATGGCGCGTTGCATTTTATCGTCTTCCTTCTGTGGGTCCTCATATGCGGGACTGATGTGCATTCTGAGGTCTTTGTCTTCTTGCTAAAATCTGTAATCTAAAACAGGCAATCAAGCACAGAGGCAGGGCTTCAGAAGGCAGAATCAGAGTTTTAAAAGCAAAGAGGAAGAAGAAGAAGAAGGGGGAAGGCGGGGAGAGAGAGAGAGAGAGAGAGCCAGAAATCCAACCGCAGTTAGGAGGCAGATGTGTTTGCAGCGAATGCAAGAGGTGATTAAGGTGTGAAAAGTGGGCAAAGGAAGGGACAATGGGCTGCAGAGCCACGCGGAGGGAGGGGAGGTGGTGGCAGGAGCCCTGGTGCTGCCCGGTGTCCCCTCTGAGCGTAGCCCCGCCGTTCCCTGCCTGCAGGCCTCGGGTCTTTGTCTCGGCGGGCAGGGGTGGCCAGGCCTGGGCAGAGCCCTTTCCGCTAAATCATGTTGATATACAGGAAGGAGATGGAGTAGACGAACTCGCTCCTCTTTTCTTCCTACGGATTTTTTTCTTCTTTTTTTATTCTGAAGATAGAATTACTGTTTGTAAGCATCTGAAAGTCATTAGAGGCCCTGCAGTCTGTCAGGTGTCGAAGGAGGAAATGCTGAAACCAAACGGGTGCCCGCACCGAGGGCTGGGAATTTGTCATATGCTGATGAGCAGTTATAATAATATATGAGCAAATCACAAGCATTCTGCAAATTAATCAAATTTTTTCCCCCCTTCTCCCTTGTCTCTGGGAGAGTGGCTTTGCAGGCAGACGTAGGTGAAACAGTTTTACTCACAGATGGTCGCTCTGGCATCAGATGGAATTTATATAACAGTAATTCTGATTCCCTGCCAAAGTAGCAGTGAACACACCAGGGAGATTGTAGAAGGCGAGTCATGTGGTTTGCTGAGGTTGTTGTGGGAAGTTTAAGGGGGGAAATCTCAAATTTTCCTCTTTGCCTTTACTGTTTTTGCCTGAAGGGCCAGAAACGGAACGCCATTCTGCCATGGGCGAAATCCGTCACATCTCTCCTTGCGACTCGCGCTGAAAGAGTGCTCCGCAGCTGTCGGAGCTGCGGGCGGTGACAGAGCCCCAAGACTCCTGATCCTCTCTCTCGCCTTACAAGATTTAAAGGGGATCGGGTTCAGAAGGTGGCCGCCCGACATGCTGCTGCTGCGAAGAGGCAGGGCGGCCTCCTCCAGCAGCGCGTCCGTGGGCTCCCAGCGGCCCTGCTAAGCCTACGAGGGCTTTTCTTTTCAAGTGTTTTATTAAATGAAGAGTCTAAGAACCCTCGCTTTAATTACACACGGGCTCCGTTTATAATTCCTCGGGATTTATTCAAGTAGTGGATGGCGATGGTGCTGGTGATCAGACTGATCATCCGAGTTTAGCAGCTCCAAACCCTGGAAGTGTGTGTGTGTGCGTGCGTGCGTGCGTGCGTGCGTGCGTGTGTGTGTGCGCGCGTGTGTGCTCCCGTGTGTAGCGGGCGTGCTGGTGTGTGTGGCACGTGGACACTCGCTCTGGGCCTTTCCTGTACTTCTGATATACCTGAGCTTGGCCCTCCTTTGGGAATCCTTGTGTGCCTCAGGACCTAGGAATTCCCCAACTGATCTCTGGGAGGGGATGGCCATGGGGGAATACTAGAAGGGACTGGCTGTCGCCACCAGGTCCCTTATTCTCCAGGAGGGGAAAGGGATACCAAGATGGCGTGCAGTCTGCACCCTGCACTGAGGTGGCTCTCTTTCCTCCTCCCAACATGAAGCCTGGCCGGTTTGTTTTGGTTTATGTGACTACAGAGAAATAAGTGTGGACTTGATGGAAACTACACAGTGCTTCCTTGCAGCTGGGCGCCGACATCTGTCCTTCCTCAGCCAGACTCTGGATCATGCCAGCGTGAGAAAGCCAAGTCTGGCACCTTTGATTTTTCTAGAGTGCCTTTTATAGGGAGGGAAGAAAGAGAAGAAAGGAGTAGTGATTCCTTTGTGACGCCGTGGAGAGAGAGAAAAAAAACTCTCTTCTAGGCTTTCTGTTATTTATTTATTTATTATTTGTTTTTGACATCTGACAACATCAGCCGAGGCAGCTGGTGACAGCCAGAGGTTGGAAAGTTTGCGTTCCCATCTTTCCCTTTTCTTTACTTCGGAATTTTCTGTTGTTGGAGGGACCAATTTGTTGAATTGAACAAATATAATAATAATAATAATAATAATAATAATAATTTAAAAAGGGAACTATTTTAAATGCATCCAGGATGCTGGTCCATGGGAATATCTGTAGTGTTGTAAGGACGGCTGGTGTCTGAGTCCTTTGGGAAGGGAGGGATGCGTGGTTCTCTCACACACATCAGCTCCCGTTAATACCATATGACCACCTGGAATTTGGATGAGATGTGATTGTCTCCATGCCACGCTGGGATGTTTTTGCTGAGAAGGTCTTTGGCCCAGGTGAATTTCACACCCCACAAGCGGTGTGCTTTTCATGAAAGATGGACGCAGGTAGTGACTTGTCCTAGCCTTGGATACCAGCTTTTAGACGACAGAATATTTATTCACTACAAGTGTTTCGGGCTGCCTCCCTCTTCCCCCCACCCCCTCGAAACCCCTGTGGGTGTCCTCCCTTGTGGGACACAGCACACTCTTGGCAGAAGCCAAGTTTATAACATTGCCCCCCACTCCCGTATTTAAATTGTACAATAAAACGAAACTACAGTTTAGAGCTGCTGTGTTCATTTCAGGCGACACAATGGAAAACAGGAAACCATTGAACCAGCGGAGACCACCCACTTGTTTATTTCACTGGGTGTGTACAAGAATGCACCCCATCTGCTGAAAGAAAAGCAAAAACACCCCCAAACCTCCCCCAGGCTCCTTGCCCCGACCCCAGAGAAGGTGAGACATGGGTGTAAGACACGAAGTGCCCAGGCCAAGCCCGAGACCTCCCGTGCCCACCAGTGCTTGGCTGGGATGCCCAGGAGTTCAGCCAGCCACAGAGTGAGAGAGGCGCCGGGCAGTGAGTTCCAGGGGGCAGATCCCTGGCTGCGTAGGCAATGGGGGCCCAGCCCTGCGGGGCCTGTCTCCAGGAAGATCTTGCCAGACCTTCTGACTTTTTGAAAGAAATCGGAGATTCATGTTTTTACGTGAAATCTTTTTGTTTAAAAACACTGGAAGTAAGCTACAATTTTTAAAAGATAAGTATTGAGGACAAAAAAAATATTGTCTGTGGACCTCCAGCTTGTTAACCACTGAGGAGGGTGAATGCATTGAGGTCTAGAGAGTAGTCATGTGACCTAGAGTGCTATGCGTGGGTGCCACTGAGACAGCCCCTGGGCTTTGGGGACTTGGGCCAATCCTGTCAGTGATGGGCGAGGGCATCCTGGACCCCTCGGAGAAGGGGCGCTGTTGTGGGGGGTTTGGAAACGGCACGGTCCTGGAGCTGTGACTGGGGGATGGGCCTCACTGTAGGGAACAAGAGGAAATGGCACCCAGTGAGTCACAGTGCATCAGGATGAGGCCCGGGCTTCGAGCGTTCTCCATGAACATAGAGAAATGGCAGGAAGAGTGTGGGAGCAGGGACAGAAGTTGTGAGGATACTGAGTACTCTGATTTCTCTGGGAAGGAAATTATCAGGGCAGGGTGGGCAGTCTAGGTGTAGAACACAGACTGGCAGGAGTGGCACACAGAGGGGGACCCGCAGGTCACCTATTAAGCAGAGTTACTGCACCCAGGGAGGAGGCCAGACCCAGGGGAGGGGCTGAGGTGGAGGGAAGCAGTGTAGAGCTGTGCGTGCATCCCGCGAGGAACCTGAGGCTGAAAGGGCTGTCTAAGTTCAAGGTGCCTTTCCAGGACCCACCTACGTGAGGGCACCCCAGGCTCTTGAGAAGGAGACAACGTCCTGGGCTGGGCAGAGGAAATCACTCACTGGTGCCGACTGTGTGCACCTCTGGCAACAAATTCTGCCTCCTCCTCTGTCTGGTGCCTACTGTGTGCAATGCTGATTAATGTATGCATCTCCCTAGAGAGAAGGCAGAGAGACCCGCCAAGCCTGTGTCACTGGAAGTCATTAGTGAGCTGGGCCTGGTGGGACATAGCTGAGTGCCTGATCATGTGGTACCTCCCATAAGTGGAGTTTAGCAGGCTGTACGGAGGAGTTGGAGTTTGCCAGGTCTCACTGGAAGGAAACGGGGCTGGAGATAGCAGATTTCGAGTCCAAATGACAGTATGTATTAGATGGATTGCGAATTAGGAAGCCAAGCTAAGAAGGCAAGAGTTAGAAGCCACGGCAGGCTAGCGAGGAAGGGTGGATGCCACTACTGTCAGAACTGGAGGGCTGGGCTGGTGGGGACGTTCATCCTTCTCTCGCCCTGAGTAGGTGCTGGTATTCTGGGCTGCTGGCTCCTTGGGCCCGATAGTGCCCGGGGGTTTTACATCCTCACAGCTGGTCTTCTTGCGCAGAAATTTCAGATAACCCTGTTTAGCCAATATAGCCAAGTGTATTGAACGTGAACACAGTAGGTGCCACATCCGCCGACTTCTCATCCTTCCCATCTCTGAAATCCATCTTAATCATTTTAACCCTTAAAAAGAATTCATTAAAAAAACCTTGAAAAAGGTAGCTTTTCTTAGCAATTAACGTGCAGCTCTGTTTTACTAATTATTTTTCTTTACATTTTTCTGTGCGACTGCGGGGGGGGGGGGTCCAACCTAGGGTCTTCACCCTGAGTAATATCGTTTATCCATTGTTACTTTTCACCTTTGAATAAGGTTCTCGAAAAGTCTCTACGTTGCACAGGCTGGGTTCAGATCTGTCATCCTCCTGCCTCAGCCTTCCCAGGATGCTGGGATTACAGGGTCTGTGTCCGTTTATTTCCCAAAGGCTGTTAAGCAAAAAAAAAAAAAAAAAAAAAAAAAAAAAAAGGATTGGCTGCATTGCATATAACCCCCTAACCAGTCCACAGTGTGGTGTTTCATGTCCCCCACCTCCTAATGCTGGAAGAGAGAAGATGGCTTCTGGGGGGCTGTGAGGTGGGTGCCAGGCCCTCTGTACCCAATGCTACCCCTGCCCCCTGTCTTGGAGGTCAGTATTCTTTTTCCCTGGCCTTTCTTTCAGGATTAAATATGCCTTTTCAGAGACGAACTCCGGGTATCATTAGAGTATTATTATATTACACATCTAAAAATCTTCAAAAAAGGAAAGTAAGTTCATCGACCCTTTGAAGGTTATTTAATGATAAACATAAATGCTTTCATAAGATCTGGGGGATGATTTAAGATCCTGGATCAATAGTGGTTGTTGATGTGTGCCGCCAGGCGGCTGACCACCCAGGCAAGCCGTGGCTCCCAGGGACAGAGCAGCCGTGGGGGAGGGTGGGGGATGAACAGGAGGTGATGCCCTCAGGGTGTGGCTGAGCACTGGGACTAAGATGCCCAGGAAGGGGGCACCTGGAGGTGCATTGTGGGAGGCAGAAGCAGGAAGATTGTAAGTTTAAGCCCAGCCTAAACAATTTAAAGACTTAGTGAGTCTGTTTCAAAATTTAAAAAGTTTTTTTTTTTTTTAAAAAAAAGATTGGGGATTGTAGCTCAGTGCAGAGGCCTTGGGTTCAATCTCAGTAATGCAAAACAAAATCTGTCAAAGGAATTCAAATCCACACAGAACATCTGTCTCAAGGCTCCTACTATGTCATAGGCACTTTACAGAGGAAATATTTTGATGCTTGTGACCACGTCAAGTAAATGTCTGTTAACTCTTTCAATGTGCTGCATGTTGTCTAAGAATGTTACAGACCTTAGCTCAGGAATCTGTGCAAAGGACAATCCTATGAGTGATCCGTAATGAGAGAGCCAGGCACAGAAAAGCTAACGAGCTGAAATAGCCCAGGAGCCCACAGAACCCATAAGAGACAGGTGAGGTTTGAGCCCTGGTGTCTGATGTCGGAACCCCCAGCCTTAACCATTGTGTTGAGTAATAAAAACTCCACCCTAGTGGGGCTGGTGTTTTCTCAGACTGTGGCCTTCTCCGCCTCACCTTGCTGTCCTGGGGCAGCAGCTCAAGCGCTTCTTCTCTCTCTTGAAGTTTAAGCATCACCAAGGAAAATTAAGTGTTCTGTGACATGAGGATATTAACCATGGCCATCTCGTAACATGGGCTATTAAGGTCTTCCTAGTCGGCCAAATTCACTTCTTAAGACATTTTTAAAAATAAAATTTGTTTTAATATAGGTTTTGCTTTACAAGAAAAATTATGTGGGTGGTACAGAAAGTCCCCACGTGTGTCCCAGCCAGATTCTCTTATTATTAGCACGTCAACTAGTAGAGTGCATTTCTCATGATGAATGCACCAATATTGAGATGTTAGTCCATATTCTTACATATTTTTTTAGTTTTGACCACAGTCCCCTTCCTGTCCCAGCGTCCCATCCAGGACACCGCTTTCCACTAGCTGCCCTGCTTCCTTCGGCCCCTTTTAACTGTGACAGTTTCTTGGACTTTTCTTGTTTGTGTTGACCTTGAGAGTCTCAAGCAGCATTTTGTAGGATGTCCTTCTATTGCAATCGCTTGTGCTCAAGCTGGACTTGTGGGTTTGGAAAGAAAGATCATGAATTTCCTTTTCACGTCAAATCAAGAGCACCTGCTATTAACATGGCCTTGGTCCCCGGCTCAGGTGGCATTTGTCAGGCCCTCGACCCTTCTACTGTGAAGTGATACCTTGCCCTCCTCTCCTTCCACATGGGGAAGGAGTCATGACTACAGCCCATGCTTAACGAGGGGGGAATTATGTTCCCCCTCCTCTGGGGGGAGGATCTACGTAAATCATGCGGAATGCACAGGGCATCTGCTCATGCTTCCCCATGTATTTATTGATTCAATCATTTATGTCAGTATGACTTGTGGATATTTATTTTATGCTCTGGGTTATAATTTGATACTACATTATTTACTTTCTTGCTCAAATTGTAGCTTTGGGGACTCTTTAGCTAGCTCCATGCTATGTTGAGGTGTCCCTGCGCTCCTTCAATCAATGTTTGCCTTCTTTTTCTTTTTTTAAAGCAAATCTTTATTTTCTGGCACAGAATATTAAAGGATCATTTTATGTATATCCTGCTGCAGTCCAGAATCAGCCATTTCTCCAAAAAGTTGTGTGTGTGTGTGTGTGTGTGTGTGTGTGTGTGTGTGTGTGTGTGGTTCTGTGGATCCAAACCAGGGCTTCTGCTCTGAGCCAGCCCTTTTCTTTCTTCTTTCCCTTTCCCTTTCCCTTTCTTTTCTTTTCTTTTTTCAATTTTGATTTTAAGAAGGATGTCACTAAGTTGCCTAGACTTGGTTAGAACTTGTGGTCCTCTTGCCTCAGCCTCTAAGACTTCTGGGGTTATAGGCCTGTGCCTGCAGGTCTGGCTCACCATTCCTTCCTTCCTTCCTTCCTTCCTTCCTTCCTTCCCTCCTTCCCTCCTTCCCTCCTTCCTTCCTGTCTGTCTTTCTGTCTTTCTTTTTCTGTCTTTCTTTCTTTTCTTAGGCTGTCTTTATTTTCCCTTTCATTCCTTCCTTCCCTTTCTCTTTCTCTCTTTCTCTTCCCTCCTTTTTTCTTTCTTTGTGAGAACATTGTTTCTAAGCTCTCTCACTTGATCACACTAGAAAATATATGCATGTATACTAATTTCTTTATGAACACGTATCCTCTGTATTAATCTAAACATGAGTTCACAGTGATGTCTCTAACCTATTGCCACATGGATCAAAATTCATTTTGCAATAAGCACTTTTTAAGGTAGCCTTTTAAATTAAAGCTCAAATCACAGAAAATTTAAAACCTAAAATTATTTGTGCTAAGGATATTTTGAAGTGTTTTAGCATCTTTGATTAGATGGATGAATATTTTTTTTTTAAACTGAAAACATAAATTATGTACCTGATTGGAACCTTTCCTGCCTATTTGAATTAGGGAAATTTATTAAAAAAAGATAATGTATGCGGTTGAGAAAATGGCTCATTCTGTCGGCCCAGGATGCATTTCTACTAACTTTTTAAATGGTTTCCCAAACCAAGAAGAAGGATGGCCAAGGGTCTTGGGTGAAGGGCTTTTCTGTTTGCAGCTTCAGGGCTCAAATTCTGAGCCCTCAGGGAGCAACAGAGGAGGGCTGGGGGACTTCAAGGTGCTAGGCCATGTCCCTGAAGACCTGGCCATCCATGAACCTGACTCACTATGCCTATGGCTTCCTGGCAGGCAGGTCTGTCCAGGTCTGGGGCTGAATTTCTAGCATATCCTGCTAGCCCTATAGGTGGAGCCATTTTCTTACCTACCAGTATGCTTTTTGCAAGTGTGCCTGGTTGTAAATATTCCAGTGGGCTGTGGCTGGGGCAGTGGGAGATCTGGCATCACTAGGAGCCCTGTAGGTGCCACTTGAAGGCAACTCTCCAGCCCTACAGCCCTGAGCATAGTTGCTGCCTCTGGGGCAATGCCTCTCTATTGCCTGGTTGCTTCTAGAAGACAGCATCATTAAATGTGGATGCCCTCAGCATGTCTGCAGTAGCTTGAAATACTGTTGCCTTTCCAGATTTGCTAGCTGCCTACCTGTGTGTTCTGCACCTGCAGATTCAACTAAATATGGACCAAAAATCTTTAGGAAAAAAAAAAACATACCAGGAAGTCTTCAGAAAGTGAAACTTGGGTTTTCCATGCACGGAGCACCAAATGGAATCCACATACATGTAGTGTCTTCCCGCCAATTCAGAGCTGCTTCCTCTCTCCAGCACTCACTGTGAGAGCATCGCCCCCGGTATCTAGATCCCAGAGTGTCCTCAGGCTTACAGGGGTGGGTCTGTACTGAATGTGCGTGGACTTTTCTCTTGCCTCGTTATTCCCCACACAGTATAGTATAGCAAAACCTTTAGATAATACTCAGCTTGTATTAGGCATTGTCGGTTATCTAGAAATGCTTTAAAGTGTATATGTGCAGGTACTCCACCACTGTACATGAAGGGCTTGAGCATCCGTAGAATTGAGGACCCATGGTGGGAAGGGGGGTCCTGGAACCCATCTCCTGTGGCTCCCAGTGGATGACTGCTCCATGGTTCCATATGCCAAAGAAAAGTTTCCAAGTGCTCAGTGCTCTGCTTTGGGGGGCTCCTGGAGACCCTGAAGTACCTGTGTCCACAAGGAGCACAGATGTGATGCAAGTGTCACGTCAGACACACCCGCACACGCACAGCAGCACTGTTTTAGGACTTTTGTGGGCCATCCCTGGAGCATCTTTGGTTCCTAAGTGAAGATCCCACCCACTCTGTGGGAAGATCTCAGGCAAGGGGTGACGGGGAGATGAGCTGTGTTTCGGTATAACCTAATCGGGAGCTAGCTACCTGTGTGCTCCTGACTCTGGACAGTCGTTTCATATTCCTGGGCTCAGACTTTCCTGCCTGTGAAGTGCCACACTGCCTCAAGCGCTTTGAGGATCATTCTTACTATTGGGCTTTCTTACCACTCCAGGACTGCACATCCAAGGCAGTCCACCTTCTCATTTCCTCTCTCACCTGCTGCTCACAGCCACGGAGAAGCCATCTTCTTAGGAGGCCTGGAAGCCCCAGAACTGCATGCCCATGCCTTTCAGGAACCCAGCTGCCCACAGTGTTGAGCTGTAATGAGTGGATGGTCCTGTTCCCTACCCACCACAGACAAGCATCCTTCTTTTCCCCTTAGGTAGAGGGGGAAAAATAGATATTTCCATTGTACCAAATAAGAAAAATGCCTCGTTTCCCCACTTTTGTTATAAACAATGTCCGGCTTGCTTTCTCCTTAACCCCCTTGACCCTTGCACCGTATACATATTTATATATTATTCATAGTGGATTAAAAATGAATGTGCTGTGTACCACGGCTCTACGGTGCCGTGACAATACAGATTAACGTATGATGTACTTACTTCCCACGCAGCAGTGATGGGAGAGGCTGATGGCCTCTGAAGAGAGGAGAGGGAGGGGGGGTCCCACCTGACACCTTCGGGGTGCGGGGCTCCCAGCCACCAGCCAGTGAAGACCAGGGTGCCGCGGGCAGCTGGCGCCCCGGGGGTTAGCCCGGCCTTGCCCACCCTGGCGCTGAGCTGCTGTCTACCGCACTGACTCGCTGCTAGGAGGCTGGGCTCTGCGCTTCCTGTCTCCCTGCCAGGCTCAGGTAGGCCCTCTGTCTGCTTCAAGCTCCTTCCCGTTGCCCTCTCATTCTTCTGCTTGAAACATATTTGTTAGACATCTGTGACACACCATAATCAAAGCGACCAGCACACAGCAACAACAGCCCAATCCAAACGAAAGCCCAGCCTCTGGCCCTGAGCGTCAACGGTCTGCTGATGCAGAAAGCAGCCCAGGTTGTTTTGTTTCTTTGGCTGGTAATGTCAGAAGCCGTACCGAGAGTTTGTTGTGATGTCTCCCAGCCACTTCGGTGAGTTGGGAAGAATTAGGGAAGGGCTTTCAGAGGCGGGGCACAGCAGTATGTGGACTGAAGGGTGAGGTCACCGTCAGGCAATGAGGTAGGGATGGGAAAATTCCAGACTGAGGTAATGAGGAAAGATGGTGCAAAGATCCTGAGGCCAAAAAAAAAGAGCACAAAATGTTGGACAAGAGAGAGAAGTCTTATGTGGCTTCAAGCTGTGGAGGATTTGAGGACGATGGAGGGACTTTCAGGGTTTCTTCCTCCTCATGGCATGGCGGGGCTCTTGGAACCTCATAATGGCCTCCACCACACCACAGACTGCATTGTCTCAAAGTGAACCTTTGCTGACCCACAGTAGATCTCAGGGCATGTTTGCCGAACTTATCCCTGTAACATGCAACTGCTAACAACTGGGTCCTTTGGACTTGGAAGGTCTCCCAATTGTCTAGGGTCCCCATTCAGGGGCCAGTGCCCCCACAAGAGACCGACAGCTAAGCTTTAGGCACACCGCCTGAGGCCAGCCACACAAAACACTTGTCGACTTAGTACTTTTTTGTGGTACTCAGAGTTGACCCATGGGTGTTCAATCACTGAGCTATATCCCCATTTTATTTTATTTTTTATTATATTTTGAGACATAGTCTCACTAAGTTGCCCTGGCTGACCTAAAATTCACAATCCTCCTGCCTCAGCCTCCTGAGAAGCTAGTATTACAAGCATGTACCATAGCACCTGTGTCTTAGTTACTTTTCTGTTGCTGTGACTCAGTACCCTACATCCACAAATTTAGGGGAGGAAAGGTTTATTTTAGCTCACAGTTTCAGAAGGTCACAATGCATTCAGGGGCAGCTGGCAGTAATGCAAGTACACGGCAGAGGCAGAGGTGGGGGCAGCTTCTCACGACATCACAAACAGGAAGCCAAGTCAAGGCAAGTTGGGACTAGTCCTCCAAGGAAGGCAGGAAGCAACTTATATATCCTTCCAGGTCTCCTCCCAGTGATCAGCCCCTCCTGGATCCAGATGTGGAAGGCGTGGTAAGCCCCCACTACACGCCTGTAATCCAACTCACATGCCTGTAATCCAATTTACATGGCTGTAATTCATCCCTGCAGGCTAGGCCCCAATCTCTCAAAAGCACTTGGTTCCATGGACAACCTGTAACATTCAAATACCTGAGATTTTGGGGGGACATTCCAGATTCAAACCACAATAACCTGGTAAAGCAGAACTTTCTATGGAGAACAAGACTGAACCTCATCTTATCAAGGTCAGATTAATAATGTAGCGACAAGGAGAAAAACAGTGACCAGAACAGTGACACACAGCTGATCTTGCGTAGCTTCTTTGTCATTGACAAACATGTCGTGCTGTCTCATCCCCCCTCATAACATCCCTCCAGTTCCTCATTTTCAAGGTATGGGAACTGAAGCCTGTAAATATTAAATTATACAGAAGAAATGAGACTTTAGGGTCTTAAGCACCTTCCCAACGTTGTGAAGGAGGAAATGTTGGTTTGGACTCAATTTTCCCAGCAGGCCTGACTCTGCACACTTCCAAGGAGGAAGTGAAGATGCCAGGGATGGGGGAGCTCCAAGTCTCATTTTTGAGGAAGCCACCCATAGAGTGTGGTGCTTCTCAGAGGGGCCAGACTTGGCAGAGGCCATTGGCTTGATGTTCTTTTCTCATTGTGGGAAATGGCCAAAGTGGTTCTTCAGTCTCTTAATTGGACCACTGTGAAAGATTGTTGGATTCAAACTCAGTCTTAAAGCTTCTTCTTAGAAGTTGGTGAACATTATTAGCTGTTCATGGTCACCTATAGATCCAGGGAGTCTCCGTCTCCATTGCTGGTCTGCCAAGATGGTGTTACATGGCCAGCCAAGATGGCAGCATGGCTAGACTTTTGTCCGACAATAATGCGAAAGGTGTAAGTTTACAGGTTGTGAAGAGGCTGCTCTGCCACCCTAAAGCCTGCAGGATTTCTCTTCTACTGACAGGATGGTCCCTTTTGATCTAGAAATCTAATTTCATCCAAATCTACAGAAGGTCTGAAACTCCCAGGAGATGGGCGTGAAACTCCCCAGCTGCCTCTGGCTTCAGGCAACTTCTTCCTCTGCACAGCTATTGAAGACACACAGTGGAATATTCAGTGGCCAGGGTGTGATCTGAAACCTTTCCTTATGTTTTCTGAGCAAAGCCAATGGACCTCAACATCATCATATTGGTGCCAATGTCCAGGTTCTCACATGGATGGTAGGGACAGAAGAAACCTGAAACTTTGGATCCCAGTTTAGCAAGACTCTGAAACGTGTCACATTTCTGAAGGCGTTTTGCTAATGAAAACTTTCTGTGTGAGAATCAAGGTCCTGATCACTAAAGGATCAGGGTTTCACTTACACTTGACTCTTGCAAAAACTTATCGCCCTCTTTTGGACACACCGTGGCTTCTCCAGTGACCTTCAGTCCTGGGGAACCCCCTTCCCCTCACAGCTACTGCTTCCGCACCAGATTCATGGGAGCTTATCAACCATAACTCAAAAGAACTTGGTGAATGTATGTAGATAGCATTCTATATATGATAAGATGCATCTAACCGTACATAAAACAATTCATGTACATCTGTAAATAAATTATATTTTATTAGGTATAACAAAATTCATTGGAATTATACATAGAGGAAAGCATTAGGTGTGTGGTTATATATGTTTTGTTCTATGAAATCACATTGCAGTCATAATCCCTGTAAGGATTTTGGAGAGTTAAGTAATCTGACTAGTTTATTATATACTCTGGAATTCTGTTTTTAAATCAAAGTTTTAAGTTTTACTCTCTTTTAACTTCCTCATGTGTCCAATGGGCCTGATGTTACACCTTGAGGAAACTTCCATGATGTTCAAATATGAGGATAAACATACAGAAATGAATGGTAAGAACTGTGCGGTGTTGGCCTCTGGGGTGCTCAGGGCCTACCAGGCAGAATTCTATCTACCAGTCTCACAGCAAGATCCAGATTTATTAGGATCTCAGTATCGCATAGACTTCCTTCTGCAAAAATATGTGTGCATCGGTTCCGATGCATTTACAAATAGGTTTCCATCTCACCGAAGTTAAGAAGAAAACCAACTCAAGAGTGGTCTGACCGCTGAAGTGTCCATACCTGCCAGAATTATCGTACATCATCTTCAACTCCACCAAGAAATAAAGGATTTAGAATCTAACCATAGGATGAAATCATGATTAATATTTTAAACTTGATTGGTGGGAAAAATGTACTAAGTGCTTTTATACCAAGTTGGCCAATTCAAAAAGGCTCTCACTGCAAATAAAGGTGATATCTGAGGTTTTCCACTCAGGGTGCCAAGACTCAAGCTGCCTGGCAATATTTAGCTTTCAGAGAGGGTGGTATCCAAAAATCCTAGAGTAGGAATCGTAAATAAAATTACTGTTCAGCCATCATCGTAGGAGGCGCAGTGAACCTCTCTAGCTGGTAGATAAAAGCCATTGAGGGATGGAAGAGCTCACATCCTGGTGGGCTGTAGTAGACTTAAAAAAAAGACTATGGCTTGCTCATTTTGTTTCGTAGTTCTGCTCTTCTCTTTGGATCATTGTCCCAAAGAGTTTGGTTGCATTTTTATTTACTTATCATTTGGAGTCCTTGACCCTGAAGACTTGTCATATCACGGGGGAATTCTCTATCCATAAATCATTGCCATAGGATGAATAGTTGGATGCTCTACTCCCAACTGTGTCTGAACCATTGCATGTAGGAGGGCTGTCACATCTGTACTGTGAGCTGCCATTGAGCTAGGACCCCTTGGTGGGAACATGCAGATGCCACCCATTTCTAAGATGCTTAGGACAAAATTTTCAGTGTCTCCTAGGTTTCCTGGTGTCTGAGCATTTTCTGTGGGCTCTTTGGGACGATTTTCAGTTGAACTTTATAACCCCAGGTGTAAAATTGGGGTCGACTTTACTCTGCTCAATGGCTAATACTTTCATAATATATGTCCTTTCTCATTGAGAGCTGTTATATAGGTGTCTATGTTTAGGAATCATAACTTCATGAGTTGAATGGTTGAGTCTCAGGGGCTTAATGTTATCTCTGAGCCATTTTCTAGAAATGTTGGCTAAAATTCACAGATGTCCAGCTTAGGCTTGGTATAGAGTCCTCACGTTGGAGGGAGAAGGAATATAGATATTTTGTATCCCAGTGTCTTTACCTAGCATCTACCTTAGTCTGTTTTCCATTTCTATAACAAAATTACTGAGTCTGAGCACTTTGTAAAGAGAAGAGGGTCACCTAGCTCATAGTTCTGGAGATAGTAGAGCGTAGGATGGCTCCAGTTTGGCGCTGGTGAAGGCCTTCCTGGCTACGTTGCCGTGTAGTGGGTAGCATCATGGGGAGCTCCATTCAAGAGGGAGAGGGCACATGGTAAGGCAGGAAGCAAAAGACAGTTGAGGGCCAGATCTGTTCCTTTTTATAAGAACGCACTCTCACCGAAACTAACCAGGATCTCATGAGAACAACAAGTCCTACCAAAGATAACCGTACCTCAAGAACCCAGACATTTTCCCAGGATCCACTTGTTTTTACTTTTTCTTTATTTCTTGGTACTGGGAATCAAATCTAGAACCTTCACACAGAACTGTACCTCCAGATTAAGAAAAAATTTTTTTTTTTAAATTTAAAGGCAGAGTCTTGTTAAGTCCCTCAGTTTTCTACCTGGACTTAAATGTGGAATCTTCCTGCCTCAGCATCCTAGAATGCTGGAATAACAAGCATGCACTACCATACACTGCAAAATCCACCTCTTAAAGTCTCAACAAGCTCTCAGTACCACCACACTGGGGACCAGGCTTCTAGCACATGAACCCTTGAGGGACACACTGAAATCACATCCAAACCAGAGCAACATCCTACTAATGAAGAATGTGGCAACTTAGATGGTCTCGAATGGGCAGGAAGTAAGAAAATTACACAGGCAAATCTCTGTCTCTTGCTTGACAACCATGCTTTTAGGATACCAAGAAGGACCGAAGGCAGGGACATTTTTATTGTCCTTCATTTTGTTCTTAACTCCAATATTCAAGAGTTTGCATATCATTTTCTGTGAGTGGGGAAGTTAATCGTGTTGAGCCGGTGGTGTGCTCACAACAGTAGGAACAAAAGAAGCAGAAACTCTATCCAAAAATTTATAGTTCCTTCAAACAAAGGCAAGGTGAACTAGTAAGATTATAAATAGTGCAGGCTGGATTTCCTAGTGCTGGGTGCTTGCTCTGCAGTGGTGGCTTTGGGACAGGTGGCTTCTGCATCAAGAACACATAGCCTCTTGGGGATCAAGTATGGGGTGTGGATCTTCAGAGTATGAAATTGGCCTCCAGAAACAGGGGAGCTGAACAACAGGCCCAGAAACTCCGCAGAAGGGAGCTTGTTTGCAAAGACCATCTGATGCTGGCCTTGCTGTGGGCCAAGGGAGGGTGCCATAGAGAGACTGGAGTTGGATGGGCTGAACTAGGAAAGTCCTCATCATCTGGGAGGGACGGATGACCATCGAGGATTCGGGGCAAAGGAATCACAAGTTGAGTTTCTTCCTTACGTTCTGACTCTGGTGTCCCTTGAAATGGGGTTGGGAGGCAGGTCTGAAGTGGGAAACTGGAAACATGAAGGCCTTACTGGGGGCGGCTAGGCTCACAGTCCAAGTGAGATGTGGCAGACACAGGACCAGGCTCTGATGTATGAAAAGACAAAGATTTGATATGTGGAACGAACCGGCGGTAGAGCCCTGTTGGCTATAAGGAAGGAGAGACGGAATTCCTGAAGCCCATTGAAAAGCAAGTCTGTAGCACTGGAAGCTATCTGGTGGGAAAGTGGGCCTTGGCTCACAGCATTTGGTGGCCTCTAGTTTCTCAGGGACACGAACGGCTGGTTTTCTCAATGAATACATAGGAATTCTGCTGTGACTGCCCTAGAAGAAAAAGTGCTGACTATCATGTCTGGATATTTTCTGGAGTAAATGCTTGGGCCTATTTATTTACTTGTTTATTTTTCTGAGTAAATGAAGCCCAGCCCTGGGCCTTGACCTCCCCAGTTGCCGGGTGGGATGGCACACATACGCTTCCTGAAGGGAGACAGCTGTAATTCCTCAGCACGGGTCCTAGGCACGCATTCCATCGTAACACCCTAAACCCATACGTCCCTGGGTCTTCAAGATGGCAGAGTGTGGGCATCCTGCTTGCATTGGGGTAGAGAAATCAAACTTGGGAGACAGGCAGATTTCCGTAAAAATCCATCTTCTGTTCTGCATAGAGGTTTTTTGGGCAAAATTCCATTGCAAGAGTCAATGAAACTCATGCTGTCCTTGATTATGTGATCAGCCTAGTACCCGTCCTGAGGCCTTCTGTTCTCTCCCTGATACCCTTAGGTTCTACAGACCCCTCTAGCTCAGTCCTTTCAATGGTGCCTGACTTAGCTCAGGGCTTGGTTTGCGGCCCCCTCGTACGTCACCCTACACACACACACACACACACACACACACACACACACACACTCACTCCTTGGTCTGCTCACAGCATAGAGTTCATGGGAGGATAAAAAAAGTCACCAGCTTTGCGCTGTCACCTGAGTCAGACTCCCAGACAGAGGGATTTATGGTTTTTGTGTAGAGCTACAGTCAGCCAAAATCTGCCTGTGGTCTGTTTTTGTACAGCTGGTGAGCTAAGAATGGTTTTTCCTTTTTTTTTTTTTCAAGTGGTTGGGGGGCGGGGGGGGGGTAGAAAGACCCGAAAAACAAATGAGAGTATTTTATCATACCTGAAAATTATGTGAAATTCAAATTTCAGTGTCTCTAAGTAA
The DNA here is from genome assembly GCA_004027205.1 of Ctenodactylus gundi. Lineage (NCBI taxonomy): Eukaryota > Metazoa > Chordata > Mammalia > Rodentia > Ctenodactylidae > Ctenodactylus > Ctenodactylus gundi. The sequence continues at coordinate 58,359 of PVKB01001412.1, forward strand.
AGTCTTGAATTTCATCAATTAAGAAGTCGAGGTAATTTGTTTATAGCTAGTTCTCTGCAGTAAGTATATATTATCTTAGGTTTCACTTCTTAAGGCTATGATTTACTATCTAAATTTGTGTAGAAAAATGTTCCAAGTGTTGTATACTTTCTCTTTAATACCCTAGGAAGTCTGGATTTAAAAAAAAATTCTGTAGAAGATCATCACTTTGAGCTTGGCCTGAGTAAATTAGCAATTCCTTGAGACCCTAGTCTCAAAATTAAACAAAAAAGAAAGGCTGGGGATTGTAGCTCAGTGTGGAGCCCCTGAGTTTGATCCCTAGGACTGGTAAAAACAATTATCTGACTGTAATTCCAAGATCTTTTAAATCTCAGTTTACATGGCCCAATGTCTTGGCTGCTTTCTGGTCTTTGGTATTTGATTTTTGTGCAGCACTGATAGTAGCACTGTTAATATTGGTAGACCGAGTATGGCTCTCTGAGCACTTGGGCAGGGAGGGAATGAGTGCGGTACTGACCCACTTCTTCTTCTGTCCCTAGGTCACAGGCCTTTCCAGTGCCGCTACTGTCCCTACAGTGCCTCTCAGAAAGGGAACCTGAAGACCCACGTCCTCTGTGTCCATCGCATGCCTTTTGACAACAGCCAGTATCCTGACCGCAGATTCAAGCGCTCCAGGGTTGACTCGGAGGCTTCTGGGAATTTTGAGGAGCCTACAGCTGTCAAAGCGGGGAGCTCGGTGGAGCCTACAGAGGAGGGTGGCAAGAGCCAGGAGGAGGGCAACTGAGCGGACCCACTGTAGATTGCAATATTATTTTACACGATTTTGAGATGTTGCATCTGTTAAAAGAGTTCGCTAACTGCATTCCAAGGGGGAGGAATCATAGACGACCCCCTCACTAGTGTATAGAACATTTAAAAAAATTTAAAAGATATCTATATATATATTAAAAAAAAGAAATCCCCCCCTCCCCGCCCCCCACTCCCCCAGCCCTTGAACATGGCTGCTAAACTGTTACCCTGTTACCCGGCAACAAGTACTTCTTCCGAACAATGCAGGTGGGAGAAAAGTGATCTCAAAAATGTTTGGTGTCCTTCGGGCTCCACAAAGAGGGGGGCCCTTCCAAGTCGAAATCGTCTTTGTCCAAAAAAATGATGCTCTTAACTGAAAAGCGATACCATCTAAGTGATCTAGTGTTGCCTTGAAGACGGAGGGGTTGTGTTCTTCTTGTTGAAGACACCTCTACAATCTGACACCAGCTGCTGTCATTTGCCTAGCAATCCTAATGAGATGTGTTGGGAGGCAGCTGTGGTGCCAGTCAGACTGGGGCGGCCGGGGCAGAGAAAATCAATTCCCGCGCTGTCGTTCTGCACTCCCGGAGAAACCCGAGAAGGCCCGCGGCTAGCGCCAGGGCTGACCGGCCCTGCAGAGGACGCAATCTTAAATGTGCATTTAAAAAAAAAAATTACACAGCCAAATGAATCAATGGTCAGGAAGTGTCTGCGGACGGATGTCCATTGTAGGTTTGATGAGTAATTCCCCCACCTTCTTTTTTTTTTTTTAGATCAAATTGCAATTTTGAGAGATATATTTTTTCTCCCTGTTGGTTGTCTTTTGTAGTTTTTTTTGATATTAAAAATGATAGGGTACCTACATACAACGTTGTTAGGAAAATCAACCGACTCTTGTCCTTAGAAAAAGCTGGTGATAAGTGACCATTTACATAATAACAGAAGACTGTTTTTTTTAAAAATTATGATTTTTAAAAATTTTACTTGAATGAAGGCTGCTCTGGTCCCTGTTATCAGATTTTGTGTTTTCCTTGCGGTTCAGTTTTTGTAAGTGTGGTGGACACGAGGCCTGAGTTTCGTCGCCAGCTAACTCTTACGGGATCGCTTGTATTAAAATATGAACCTACAAGTCCCGCTCTCTATTGCTGATGAAGAAAACAGCTTGAGTTCAAAGGTCTGTTTTTGTAAAACAAATCTTCTTTATATTTTTGTAGATTTTAGATTTTCTACAGATCGGATGCTCCAAATTGATCAAGTTCCACACCACAAGAGGGAGAGTTTGAGGGTCAATAACGAAACACTTCAGTTTTGAAAAGCAGTTTCAGAAAACTGGCTGAAAGTTTATTCCTGCATCTGCCCCAATGATGTAAAAGTCCCACCTTTTCTCATACTTCCTTTGAGTGACAAGACATTGGTGCTGTTGCTTGTGATGGTAGAGAAGTCTTGAAGTATTAACTTCTTCTAAAACAAAATCATTCAGACTTAAAAAATAGTCAATCTTTCCTTGCAGGCTGGGAGCACACAATAAAACCCCAGGGCCTTAAAAACTTCAGCTCTGCCTACAGCAGTTTACAAAAATACTAAACTGCAATCAATGTAAATAAAATTCTTAGCGCTATCCTGAGACCAGAAAGAATCTCAGGCTAATAAGGAATCCGGTTTGCATATGCTGTCAAAAGGGTGTCATCTAGTCGAGGTTTCAGCGCAAATGAGGTCTCTGTGCAGCTCAGACCCATCTGGCATAGAGCAAGCTGCTTTCTCGTTTTTCTAGTCTAGTTCTCACTGCCTTACTTAAATCGAGTTGATAAACTTAATGCAACTGTTTCTATGATCCTAGAGAAAGGACTGAAAATGTTATTGAAAACTTTCTGACTGTAGTAAGCTTTAGGATTTTAACTGCACTACTGTGTTTGGTGACTCTGCCAGTCGCTCGCTTTCTGTGTGTTTGCCCCGCCTTCGGTATCTTAGCAAAGAAAAAGAAAAAAAATAAAAAAATAAAAAAGGAGGAAAAAAAAAAGAAACAAAAAAAGAGGAAAAAAAAAAAAAAAACCAAGAGCCACATTCCATTTCTAGCACTTTGGGAGCTCTTTCGGTTTTCTCTTGTGTCTTCTGGGCATCGGCAGATGCGACAGGCAATAATTCTGTTTGTGACACTGGGACATCCCCTCTTCTCGTGGCGTGTGTGTTGATTCCATGTTGTCCAGTGCTCCCATCCTTATTACCCCCTCCGACACAGGCCTTCTTTCCAGAACATTTGTAACTTGTAATACAAACAAGTGACAGCCGCAGTGACGCTATGTCAGTTTCTGAATGTCATCAGATCCTCATCTCTCAGCGTGTCAAGTTTTTCCCCTGTAACTTCTGTAGTCTGTGATGCTGGTCATAATACTGTCTACATTCCTACACAAAGAAAAAAAAATCTATCTTGGAGGAAATCTGAGATCAATAGAGTAGAGGAATTTGTTGCTATGCTTGTAACAAGTAGAAAACTTTGTATTTAAAGTTTATTCTTGGTCATTATTTATTATTATAATACATCAGTTGACAGAACTTTATTCTGGTATAGAAAGTATTAAAAGTTGTTTTTTTCAGCAATGACTGTTTTCTTTATGCTGTTAGAATAAAATGTCTTTGAAGCAGTCCAGTTTCATCCGGTGTTTTACGCAATAAAACCTCTACCTCCAGGAGAACGACAAAACCAACGGTACATCTTTTCCTGTTTTCTTTTGTTTACCGAGAAGGGTAAAGCTTATTTTTAAGGTTTGTCAGACTTGGGCAAGACTTGGATAAATGTCACTTAAAATATTCGCAAAATATTCCTACAGTCTTATGCTTTTTCAAGTTGAATGAGTATCTATGCAGTGTGTGTGTGTGTGTGTGTGTGTGTGTGTGTGTGCATGTGTGCATGTGTACTCCCAAGTCCAAGTGCATGCATGTACTATGCTTCTTTAAGGGTTTTCAGATGTCATTTTCAATAGGGTAGGACCTATGGAAATATTCATCTTTCTCATCTTGTAGTAATTAAATACATCACTTGGAGAATTGGGGGCTATGACTCCCCTTTACTGGCAGAAAGTCTTTTTTTTTTCTGTTTGAATCATTACTGTGATGATGTCGTATGCTTCCAAATTAACAAAGGAGAAACTGAATGTTTCTTTTAGAAGGAAAGAAATAGACCAAAGAATGATAAAGTCTGTGGTATCTGAGACTCCCCAGAAGCAGGGCTCTGACACTGATTTGAGGAGATTTGAAGTGTGTGCTCAACACTTGTTGTACAGATGTCCCTTTTTATTTTACTTGTGTGTGTGTGTGTATGTGTGCATGTGTGCATGGGTGTGGGTGTATTTGTGTGTGTGTGTGTATTTTATTTTGATCTCAAAAGCAAGCTTCTGTAGTGCATGCTGCAGTTCTGGAACACAGAGATTCCTCTGAAATGCTGGCGGTGGCATCTGCCCACATTTATGGGCATTTGTGATTTCTCCATGTTTCTTTTAGGGTTTGAGACTCTTGGTGTTCTTGCGGGGAGAATAGATGACTTGAATGAAATTGTCATCAGTCCAGACTGTGCACTATTAGACGTGACAGGTGAGTTACAGGCTATAGGAAAGGGATCAGGAGGAACCTGGCAGGGAAGACGTGTGGCAAGTTGAACGAGGCAGGGGTCACAACTTTGGCCCAAAGTGCATGCACAACTTACCCAAAATCCACAGAGGCCAAATGAGGTACCACTGTGGCATGCAGAGGATAGTAGGTGTGATGGGGTAGAGTGGGACTGGAAAGCAAGCCCCTCTGATGTGGGGTTGCCGGACCCTCAGCAACTACCTGTTGTCACCAGGAGGATGGTGGCATTAGTTATTCTGAGTTTCTAAAATGTTCCAGAAGCCTTTGTATGAAGTCTTCCACATGCTTCATACTGGCTCAAAACCTATTTTGAAAAAAACATACAATGGGTAGACAAAATGTAGTACATCTGTGGAAAGGAATATTATTTTGTCATAAAAAGAACAGGCGTTGAAAGATGCTACAACATGGATGCACCTTGAAAACACTGGAAGAGGCCACATGCAGAAGCCTGCATGTGGAGTGATTCCTTTCATGTGCAGAGCAGACAGACAGTAGGTTAGGGGTTGCCAGGGCCTGAGGGGAGGAGAGAGTGGGGGTGGCAGCTAATGAGGCTAGAGTTTCGTTCTGAGGCGACAGAGTTGTTCTGAAATTAGATAGGGGTGATCTTGCCCGACTTCGTGAATATACTAAAACCCACGGAATTATACATTTTAAAAGGGTGAATTTTATGGTACGTGAATTATATCTCAATAAAGCTGTTATAAAAAATGAAACTCTAACTGGAAGTGGGAAGCATTTTTAAGAAGCATCAGTATGTATTTTTATCCCAATAGTCTTGAACTATCCAACAACAATAGATGATTGGCCGTCTGTGTGGTGTAAAGAATACAAAATTTGGGTTTCCATGGCTTAACCTTGAACCCTAACTATACAACTTCCTGAATACATGGTCATGAATAGTTTAAATGTTCTGAATTCATTGATCATATCTGTAAAATTATGACAAGTAAGTACAGTTTAATAGGGAAATCACATACATGTTCTCTGAAGTGCTCTACAGATGTAGAGTATTAAAACTATTATTACATAATAAGTTATAGATAAATTCGAGATCAACTTCACGTCCACGAAAAAGCTATGCATCCGGAAAGCCCCTGTGTCCCCTTGTGGTCAGGTGGCTGGGATTCCTCCACACCCATTCTGCCTAGAAAAGATGAACTCTTCAGTTCTTCATTAAATGTCTTAAAAGCTTACTTCCCAACTTCCTCATTTGAAATGTTAGTGTATAAATGTCTCTCTTGTCATTCTCAAGGGTAATAGAGAGGGAGTTGGAGAAAGAGGGAAGGTGAGAGGGAAGGTGTTGGGGTTAGATGTTATTGCGCTCACTTGCTCAGGAAATCCCAAGGTCCTGCTGTGTGCCAGACATTGGGCGGTGAGGGAGAAACCCAGTGGAAAGTCAGCCACAGACCAAGAGCAAAACAGTTGTCAATCACACAAATGAATATAATAAAGGTAGAAGAGGCGATTTATGGAGAATAAGGATTTCCTGGGTGGCGGAAGACTTCCTGAGGAGCAATGACAACCAGAGAGAGAAAGGATGGCATTCCAGGCTGTGGAGGTGGTGGCTATCAAGCCCAAGCCAGGTGTAGATAGACTTTGGGGTCATTGTCTCAGCCACTCAGGGGCTGGGCAAACCTGGCCAATCACTGCATTTCTTTTAATGTATTGCTTCATTTGTAAAGTAGAAAATCAGAATTCCAATAGTCCAGGATGTCCCTGAGGTTAAACGAGGTGGTATATATAAAGAACTGCACAGAAGCCACATTGGAAGGGCTGTTCTTCAAAGTGAAGGGGGGCTCCGAACTCCGAGAACAGGGAAGTGGTAGTGTATTTTGCAAATGTTGGGTTTTCTGACCCTGCTCGGCAAAAACGAGAGAGGCCCCATAGAATTTCGACAGAACTTTGGCACCTGGGGGCCTCAGTCCCCTGGGAGGGAAGAGATGGAAGCCTCCTGGAACTACTTCTTTAATGTCTTCAGCTGATCCCTTTGTGGAGAGGCTTGGCCAATCTGAAAGCAACACTATTTGCTATGAGAACCTACAGAGGCTGATCAGCTATCCTGTTTTGCTTAGGACTCAAAAGTGTGTGTTTTTTTCTTCTTCTTCAGAATAGGAGACTTTCAGTGCTAGAACCAGTCTTGCACGAACCTGAACAGTTGATCAGCACAGGTCTAAGCCTTCTTCCTCTAAAGGCACAGGTCTTGTTAGCCAAGGTCATGGCTGTCTGTAACTCAGAACAGCAACGGAAACCCTGTGAGGTGGGGGTGGTGGGGCACAGGAGCCAGAAGGCGCAGAAAGGTGAGCTTCAGTGCTGGGAAACTTGAGTCAGAATGTATTCTGCATCGTCTTCACCATGAAGATAAAAAGGCATCAAGGTACACAGGGCACTTAGCAAGGCGCTTGGCAGGTGGGTGTTATTTCGTGCGTGCTCCTTGAGTACCTGAATGAATCTTTGTTCCCACTTTGTACCCAGGTGGAAAATGGCTCAAATATGAATGTCTTTTTCTAGCAGCCAGAAGCTGCTGAGCTGCTGATACTGGTGTTAAGACACTATTTTGTGCCGAGGAACTTTTATAAAGATGATAACCCCGCCATCTCGTGTAGTTTGGGGATTTGCACACTTCCCCCTCTCTGTTTAACATCTGTATGGTAGCCGTATATTATGAAAACCTCACCTGGAGTGTTGTAAGCACCATCCCAAGGAAATTAGTATTAAATATTGTGATCTTCATTTCAAGATGGAAGTTGCTGGGCCCATTCCACGGAACTAGAGGTATGTTTCCATGGGGAAGGGAAAAAAATTCACGGTGTAATGCAATATTAAAAATGTCACCCGGCTGAGCATTCTGTGGAGGGGTTTGTGTAGAGTTTTAATCTCTTCACCTGTTGGTGCTAAGAGAAAGGAGAGATTTTCGGGGGGCTGGGGAGATAGGAGAGGGAAGAAAGGCTTATGTGAACAGGGGAATCACCCGCCAAGAGGAGGGGGAAAATTTAAATGATCCCAGACCGAACTGTTTTGCTGTTAATACAAAAATACAGTGCAAGACACATTTAATGGGCTCTATTTTTTATTATACTATGCTGAATAATTAAGTTTGAGGCTAAGTGTCACATGGATTTATCTTTTAATTAAAAAAGCATGGTTCACGCATATTTGAGTGGTAGTCCAAATAAATGCAATATAGAAATTTATGTTTGTTTATCTAGGTGTTAATTACCTAGAGATTGTTCTGGATTACTTCTTTTTATAAAGTGTCATAGGCTCGTTGTCAGAACGAATAAAGCTTGCCCACGGAACCTTATCAATTTGCTAACTATAGTGCTGGCCTGACCTGGAGGGGAGGATGGTGGGCAGGGGAAAACTTTGGGGATTGTTATGTGCACACACCCCCCCTTCAACCGTCACCAAATAAAACAGTCCTTTTAGAAAATATTCTAAGATCATAAAGGTACAAATATATCTCCGTTGTTTTACAACCTCGTGTCCACAGCTATTTATAAAACACGTGATTATTTATGCGTCAGGTTATGAGAAGTTCGCTGGGGGAGGAGATGAAGGGGTCCCCATCAATCGCTTTACCTGGTACCCTGGAGAGGTGGAGGGAGGAATGCCCGGTGGGATCTGGGCTGAGACAGGGAGCCCAGAGGCTGCGATGTGTCTAAAAACACTCCGTGGGCTCCCAGAAAAGCCAGGCAGCGAGAGAAGGAGGGATAGGGCACCTGGAGGTCAGGGGTCACTTTTTATTTATTTTATTTATTTTGGAAACTCAGAATGCCCAGGCAGGAGGAGCAGCCAGACACCCTCAAGTGGCTCTTCCTACCTGAAGGCAGCCCTGGCCTGTTTCTTTGGGGCAGCGGGCTCAGTCAAAGGACTTGGAAGAAACCAGAAAATTTGGTCCAAAGGTTCCGCTTGGAGGATGTGGCAGGGGCAGGAACAATTAATTCCAAGGCCCTGGGAAAAGTCAAAGTTGGGCGCACCCTTTGGTCCCCGAGGCTTCCTTTCCTTGTCTTTTCCCGCCCTGCGCAGCACGCTTTCATTTGTGGCTAACAGCAGAAAATAAAGTCAAATACCTGGTTCCCGGTGGGCTGCCCTCGGGTTGGCGGCCCACCGCCCCAGGCGTAGGCACAGCCCTGCTGCAGGCTGGCACCCGCATGCTCCAGCGCAGAGCCGGGAGCCACGGAGACTCTCCTCGGCAACCCACCCGAGGAGAAAGCTCTTTGCTGGTTTCACTTTCTTTCTTTCTTTTTGTTCCCGTTGGCGCCCAGGCGGACTAATGGGGCGGGTCACCGTCAGGTTCGTGACCCTGCGCTTGGCAGCACGCCTGGAGAGGTGGCCCGGGCCGGGCACCGAGGGGGCGCGGCGCCAGGCGAGGGCGCCTGGGGCCTAGGGTCGCCCAGGGGGCGAGGGTGTCCGCGGGCGCCGCCGACCGGCTCCCAGCCCGCGGCCTGGGAGTCAGTCCCGCAGTCTCGGGACTAACGCGGACAAGAGACCGCCGGGCTGGCCGATTCCCCTTGCACCGCTCCGGAGGCGCAATTCCGCGCCCGCGGGTCACCCGGGCGTCTGTCTCTTGGAAACGGAGGGCACAAGGGGGGCTGGCTGGGGCGCTGGGCGCAGCCGCGACCGCAGGCGCCTGTGCTGGCCGCTTTCGCCCACACCTGAATGAGCAGCTCGCGTCTTGTAAAATACCGACACTTGACGCCGTTTCCCTTCAAGTCGCTGCCCAGCCTACCCCACGCGTCTCTGCGGTGATCAGAAAGGGGCCCAGCGCAAGCGGGTGGCAGGGGGTGGGGGCGCTGCCGAGGGGGCCCTGGAGCCCAAGGCTGAGCGAGAGCTTCTGGGAACTGGGCAGAGCCCTGGGAGGGTCCCTGAGTCCTCCCACACATGGTCCAAAATCCAGCCAAGGAAAGCGAGTCCCGGGGAGCGGCCACAGCTCTGGAATATAGGGGTGGGGAGCTCCTTTAGCATCCTGGTCAACGGTGGTGGCCCCTGGCTCTGAAGCGGCCTGGTCCCCAGAGGCCGCCTTGCTCAGAGAGAGGCCTCAGTTACTGCAGGGTGAGGGTGTGGTGTCATAGGCTCAGGTGTTCCGGGTGGTCCGTGGTATGACCAGGGAACTTGCAGGACTTTGAGGAGGAGGCCACCTAGGAGTCCGCCCTGGTGGCCTTTAAAAATCTGTATTAAGGTGAACATTTTCGTCTTTTAAAAATGGATATGTATCTGGATTCCTTCAAACACCTCTGCTTCTTGGGAGCTGAGATCTGCAGGACCTAAGATTAACCCTTTCAAGGGCTGAGTGGCGCGGGCCTATAATCCCAGCAGTCTGGGAGGCTGAGGCAGGCCGATTGAAATTTGAGCTCAGCTTGGACAATTTAGAAACTTAGTGAGAACCCCCCGTCGCAAAATCAGAAATAAAAACAGGCTGGAGGTGTAGTTCTGTGTGAAGTTCTGTGTGGGCTTGATTCCTCGTACCATAAAAACAAGCAAATAAACAAAAAAACCCCATTACAACGTGCACAACTCAGGGGTTTTAGAACATGCACGATGTACAGTCGCTGGTGATTTTCAGTTGCTCCACGTCTTAATCTTCAAAATAACCTCCAAAGAAACCCCAAAACAAAACATAAGAACTCATACCCTGAAGCAGCCATCTCCCATTTCCACCAGCCTACTTTCTATCTCTGCAGACGACTTATTCTGAATTTTTCATACACACACACACACACACACACACACACACACACACACACACACATGTATATATATGGAATCACATTAACTTTTTCTCTCTGGTTTATATCACCTAGGAGAACAGCTTAGAAGTTCCATCCCATTGAAGCACGCAGCTGTGTCAGTCCCTTGTGTGACCTGTCTTTGAGGCTCTGTTCCTATCTACCAATCTCCAACTTTATTTCACTCTCTGTCCAGTATTCTCTGTGGCTAGCCTTTAAAAGAGCCTTTGTATTCCAGACTTGCCACCCCCACTCCTACCCCAGGGCCTTCGCATGTGCTCCTTTCTCTTACCTTTTCCATGCTTGTCCCTTTCCCTTGTCTTAGTTTCCAACTCCAGCCATGCTGCTCGTCACCACTGGATTCAGGTGTCCCTAATCACCACTTCGGACCACAGCCTGTTGCCCTCTTTCTACCTTCTTGATGCAGTAATTATTCCTTGCAAAATACCTTGTTTCCTTTTTTGTTTATTTGTTTATCTTGTTTATGTTCTTCTGTTCTTATCACAGATTCCAAAACAAAAGAAAAGCAGGGCTCTTCCCGGTACAGACGACATTGCATTGCGTAAAAGCTCTACTAAATGCTCACTGAGTAAATAAAAATTCCCTGCCTGATTATCACTGACAGTAGTCACTGTGACATTGCAAGCCTTATGCTACCTTAAAAAAAAAAAAAAAAAAAAAGGAATTCCAGGGCTGAGGCAGGAGGATTGCAAGTTTGAGCCCATCCTGGGTAGCTTAGGAACTCAGCAAGACCTTCTCAAAATGTTAAAGGACATGGCTGGGGTGGTAGCTCAGTATAGCTCGGCCCTGGCTTCTATTCTCAGTATGTAGACAAAACAACAAAACCGAGCAAAGAAATGACTTGGGCCGTCTCCGGAAAACATGGCTGAATATTGGCCAAGGGCCTGCGGAGGCCTGGCGGAGAAGGTGGATTGTGGTTCTGCTTCACTTTAGTACAGGCGTGAGTCTGGCGACAGGTCTGAAAGGCCGGTGTCTACCAACTTCTCAGGCCGGTCTGATGGCCCGCACAGGGGCGTGGTCTGAGGCCAGCTTCCTGAGAAGGGAGGGACCACTGCCTAGCAGGAGGCCAGGAGCAAGAGCCCTGGGGCCGGAGCTGCAGGTACCTCCCGGGAAGCTCCCTGCAATGTGTCTCCTCACCCTTTAGATCAGCTATGCAGGCTCATTGGGAGCAGCGCGTGGAATTTCTCGAGAGGGATGTGCCCACGCATCAGGACTACTTCTGCCGTTAATGTTCACACCTGTGCGTGTCCCCAGCTAGCCCAGGGGTGGGCAAGGGGGACACAGCGTCTCCCATGGCTCCCCGGGGTGGTTCCCTCTGCCGTCCCGTTGACCTCGGCCACCCTTGTGCCTGTGACCTCGGGGTCAAAGCCTCTTCTTAATGCCTTTCCATTTCTCAGTTTGCTGACTGGGGTGATTTTCGGTGAGGTCCACATAAATACTTCAAAAATAATTCACGAAGAGGAGCGGTCCTGGAATGGATGATGGCACCACGAATTAAACGCTTTATAGGCCTGAGCGTAAATTATTTTAATGCACGGAATAGATCTGCCCAGGGAGACTCGAGCCCCTCTAGGTCAGGCCTCTTTGCCCCCCAGGGGCCTGGAGGGTGGTGGAAGCAGGTGGCTGGGAGGCTGCTCTGCAGGGACATGAATCATTTCCCTTTGCAAAGGCCTCCTCCCCCAGCACTTAGGTCCTCCTAACCTGAGGACGTGACGGGAACGTGTCCGTAACTGGTCAGTTGGAGCCAGGAGCCAGCGGGGGCAGCGTGAGGGCATTTGGCAGTCATGACGCCGCTTGACCCGCACCCTGCACCCCGCCTTCCATTCGGCCGCTCTCCAGGGGGGGTGAGCAAGGCTGCTGTGTGGCACCAGGCATTTAAAGTATTTTGTTTCCCTTCAAAATGTCCGGCTGCAAGACTGTCAACAGCACCATTCTCCCCTTAAGCCCATTACACGTTCACGTAAGAAGACTTCTTAGAGGTCACCATGGCCAGTGTGCCCATTCTAGAGGAAAGAGGGCTGAGAGCTCAAAAAAAAAAAAAAAAAAAAAGCTCTAGGTTCCGCGCCTCCAGATGTAGAAATCAGCAGCCGTGTTCTACCCAGGGGTTACCATTCAATATTTATGGAGCAGTGTCTAAAGACTGTTGTGATGGATTTGTAAGTACTGAAGTTAGCTTGTGAGCCCAGAGGGGAGAAGGCGTGAATCGTGGGATGTGCTACTCTGTCCCTGGATGGTCAGGCAAAGCCCGGAGGTGGTGCTTTATGTTGAGTGATTGTCTCACAACTGTGGGGGGAGGTGTTCGCTCACTTACTTTTTAGCGTTCACACAGGAATTCTGGGATGCGTGCTGTGTGTTAGCCATAGAACCAAGAGCAGTGGGACTCGGGGCCTGGTTTTGGGAAACTCAGAAGCACTCGATGACTGTCTTAGTTTCTTGCTTCTTATTGGGGTGCAATACTCAACACTCAACACTTAAAGGAAGAAAGGTGTATTTTAGCTAACAGTTTCAGAAGTTCTCAGTCCATTCACGAATGGCTGGTAATGGCGGAAGGGCAGGACAGAGGCCTAGCCAGAGAGATGCTTTTTATAACATGGCTGCACAGAGAGCAAGGAAGGGTAAAATTACCATATATCCTTCTATGTCATATCCCAATGATCCACTCCTTGTGATTCAAGCTCCAGTGACCTACCTGTCTGACCAGGCTCCACCTCCTAACTGCGCATGAAATCTACAGATAATCAAGAACGTTCAAACACATGAGGATTGTGAGGGGATTTCCACATCCAAACCATAACAATGGCCTTTAGAAGGACCCAGATCAGAGAGGCTTCAGTGACTCATGTAGGGTGCCTGCTGAGTCCTGGGACAAGCCACGTTGTACAGGTAGCTCCTCGCAGCCCTGTCCACCTGCACTGACAGTTCCTCCCTCAGTGAGTCAGTCACGCATATTGAAGTTGATGTAATCAACAGCAGATACTTCTTGGGAAAGCATCATGACTTAGCGTAACTAACTGGCTGGGACTCAAGACTGGAGTTAGGATAAGAGAGAATGAGAAAGAGCACATGAGAAGCTTGGGCCGTGTGCTCCAAAGCAAACACCCAAATGTTTCTGTTAGATTCTCCGATGGACAAGCAGGCCAGGAGGACGAGCTCAAAGAACAGGAGGGGGAGATTGTTAGGGGCTAAATGCCGTGTCTTCCTCTACCGCCAAACCAAATTTAAATGTTGAAGTCCTAATTCTCAGTGTGATAGTATCAAGAAGTAGAAAGTTTCAGATGTGGGGATCCATGTGTATGACAGGGAGGCTGTGGTAGAAGGATCACAAGTTCAAGGCGAGGCCTTGGGGAAAGAAAAAGGTGGAGCCTTTGGGAAATCACAAAGTCATGACATGAGGGTGGAGCCCTCATGAATAAGGTTAGTGCCCTTACCAAAGGAGCTTCTGAGAGCTTTCTATCACTCTTTTGTCTAACATGTGAAGAAAAATTGGGAAGATATCTACTAAGAATACAGAAGCAGTCGTTCACCAGATGCTCAGCATGCTGGCACCCTGACCTGAGACTTCTGGACTCAGAAATAAATCGTTGTTGTTTATAATCTGCCCAGCCTGTGGTATTCAGCTGCAGTAGCTGGCGCGGACCAAGATGTGGTTGAGGGATGTAACACTTCTGTAGGACGGGCCCATTGTGTTTTCTGAATGCTTTTCACTGTCCCATAGGTCAGGGTGAGACTGATAGACTCCCTTACCAAAAGATGTCACACTGACTACGAAAGAGATCTGTCCTGCTGCTGCCCAGTTCTTCCAAATGAAAATTTAAATTATAACTCACAGAAGGAAATCACAATGATTCCTGTTCTTTGATGGGAGAAAATTGGGTGTCATTCCATTGACTCTTTTGTGCTCAACCCTAGTCAACTTATCATCTCCTCTCTGTGACCAAAGCACATTTGTCTGGCCTGCAGCATGCCATGGTGGCTTGTGTTTGTCTCCATCTAGGCTGGAAGAGGCCGTTTGGGGGTAGTGACTTGGCCAGCTCATCCCCGGATCCATAGTGACCCAAGAAGAGAGTTTTGTGTATGCTATGCTTCATGGTGTCATGTTTATCACTGAAGCCATGTGAAATGCAGAGCCATGGCCTCCAAGTCAACTTCAGAATCCAGACTTGTTGAGTATCAGTTCATCTGGACCATATCATCCCCCAAAGTGTTCCTGCAAAGAGACACCTCAAGCCATCAAAAAAAATATAGTTGGCTCTCTGGTAGTACAGAGCCAGAATGGCATATCCTCAGAGCACATCCATTTGTCAACCTCAGTCCAATGAACAGCACAGGGCCCAAGGGCACAGCCCCACTCAGTTCTAGACTAGCTGGGAAGGGGGCCTCAGGTATGTCTTCAGTAGTGAAGAGTGCTAGAATGGAGAAACATGAACAAAGTGATTGCAAACCACAGGACTTTACGTCTCATAGATTCTAGAGGTTGGAAAGTCCTAAGGGCACATTCACTTTGGCCTTGGTGAAGCTCACTTCCTCATTGATAGTCAGCCATCTTGATTGCAGATACTTCTCTGGGGTCCCATTTATATATAAGGGCTTTAATTCCACTTGTGAGGTCTCTGCCCTCATGACTTCCTCTCCCCTGTGAGTCCCCACCTCAAAGTTCTATCACATTGGAGACTGAGTCTTGACACGTGCATTTTGAGAGGGCATGTGCTTAGTCTGAGCAAGCAGACCCTCTTCTCTGGGCAGAGCAATCACTGTAGAAAGCGTCAAGGGTCATTGCAGAAAAACGGTCTTGCCTTCTTGAGGCGGGCACAGTCATTTTGCACCCACTGAATGACTTGGATCACCATGTGTACGATCTGAAGCCCATTTCACTCATTGTCTCTGCTTGGCATTGAGGGAGACGCCGGGTACAGAAGATAACCCTGCCCTTGGAGAGCTTGGGTTTCCACTTGGAGGGATGAGATGGCTAGTGCAGCAGAGATGGGAAGAGGCTGAGGAGAGAGCCCTGAGCAGGTCATCATTTAGTGAGTGGGGACAGAAGATGTTTCTGTGCTAGTGGGGTGGTGGGAGAAAGAGGAAGGAACTTGGAAGAAACTGCTCAGCAGAGTGGAGGAGGTTGAGACTTGGGATGCCCACAGGTTCATGAACAGCAGAGGTATCTGGGAGACTTCTACATGGAGAATACGAAGCTATGAGAGAATATTCTGTGGTAAGCTTGTAGGAGAATAGGTCACACCATTATGCAAAATTGGCAGGGATGGGCTGGGTGGAAACAGCAGGCTGGTGGAAGAAGCAGGAGGAACAGTAAGCAACTTCTTCAGGGAATTGAGTGTTTAATGGAAAAGAAGGTGGTCTGGTTCAAAGATGATTTGCCTCTCCAAGGCTGCAGTGCTAGAAACTTGGTTTCCAATGTAATGGTGCTGAAAGGTGGTGGAGCCTAATGGAAGGTGACTGGACCATGACAGCCCCATGAAGGGACGGGTTCTGGTCTTCAGTAGGGAGCAAGAATGAGCTCCGACATAAGACTGAGCTTGGCCCTGCCCCATTCCCTCACTTACTCTCATCATGTTACTCTCCATGTCACTCTCTTGCACACACTCTTGCAGTATGATCCATCTACCATGTGACTCTTACCCAAAGCAGATACTGGCACCATGCAATTAGACCTCCAGAACTACAAATCAAACGAATCTCCTATCCTTATAAGCTGTCTAGTTTCAGGTATTTTGTTATAGTAATACAAAACAGGCCAGACAGGAGGTCAATAATGGATGTTCATGGAACACAAGCTCAGATATCAGGGTACCACAACACTGCTTCTTGGGTTGAGTAGATCTGCCTTCTAGTGATGTCAATTAAGAGGTAAGGGGATTATAAGTTCAGGCCTAGACTGGGTGACTTAGCAATGGTAAATTGCTAAAATCTGTCTCTAAATAAATAAATAGGTTGTGGTTGTAGCTGAGTGTGAAGGCCCTAGGCCTGGTCCTCAGTACCACAGACACACAGACACAAACACAAACAAACACGTGCGTACAGACACTGGCACACACACACACACACACACACACACACACACACACACACACACACAGAAACACATCTCTCACCCCAAGGACAAATCTTTTGATGGGCCTGCTCCCTACTAAGATCTTTTGGTTTGAACAAGAACCAAGGAACTGATTTTGTAGAGGAGGGTTAGCAGAGCAAGTTGGCCAGTCCTCCGGGTGTGCATAGGAATGGAACTGTCCCTGTGATCCTGAAAATACTCAATGCAGGCCCAGATGTGGCTCCAGGGGCTTCTGTAGGTGATCCCATTCACTTGCCAGGTGTTTACTGGGCACTCGCTGTGGGTAAGTCTTGGCTGTGGGCACAATGAGGATCAGTTCTTGCGTGGTCTCCCTCCTCTGCTTTCAGGGATCCTCGGAGCAGGCACAGAATCAAAGGCCCTGACATCGTCTATTCTTTTCTTGGTTTGTTCTTCAGAGGTATTCTAGCAGGCTTATCACTGATAGATGTTTTGGGGCTTTCTTTCTGTGTATTGGTCTTGCAAGAGTTATAAATACACATCAGTATTTTACAGACTCTCATTTCAAAGACCAGGGAGACTCAGAGTATTTATACCACGATTTCCCCTGGTAAAGGGCTTTCAGGTACGCCCACTGCCCTCCACAAAGGACCTAAGGAGGCGATGGCAGCTCGGAACTCGCTTCCCTCCTGCCACTCAGGGCCTTCCAGGTGGCGGGATTTCGGGACTGTCATTCTCAATCAGAGTGACCCCATTAGCGCCAGTGTAACAGACAACCGTTAATGCTTCCCGGGCAGAATGTGCTGGTTTCTCTCCTTCCTGAATTCTCTTTTTAGTTGCTCTGACCAGTACTGGCCTTCTTTCCCCTTCATCTTCTAGAAATCCAATTTTACAAGCTGTTGGTCTTGAGTAGGGATGGTTGCATTTTATGAATTTGAAAAAAATATTATTTTTAATGACTCCTGGAGCCAGTTGTCCTCCTCTCTCCCCTCATGACAGTTGCCCTCATAGAAGAACCCTTCGTTTGTGCTGTTTTATCGTCAGGAGCCTGCTGTGGACAGTGTGTGCATGCACAGGCACTGCCATTAAACAACATGGTGCTTCCTTGTCTTTCACTGTAAAAAGGGGAGCAGCACCTGTGCCTTCGGGGAGTAATTTGCTGGACAAGGTATATGGCCTTTCTAATGAAACCTAAAGAACTCCTGATTTCCTGTGCAAGACTGGCCAGTCTCCTTGCAAGTACTATTCAAGGTCCACTACGGAGATGGAAACACTCCCCTGCCCTTAGATTATCTTCTCATTCTTTTGGCAAACAAAGCCATTGCCTGCAAGAGGATGGCAGATGGGTTCATGGCCCTGGGAGGTGGCCCATACCTTCCATAAGGGTGACTCCTCAGCTGGATCCTAATTCTTGGTCCCCACTACCTGGTTCTCCTGATCAACCTGATTAAGTCATCGCTTGTTGTCCATTGTGCATTTTCTAAGTCACCTCTAAGAAGCTATTGCTCATGGCGTTCCCTCCTAGAGGTCCTTTAAGCTTAGGTCAAGGTCCCACCTTTCTGTTGGACGCCACCCATTGGCTTCTTCAGGTGATCTTTCTTCTTGATGTCTTGTATCTCCAGATTCCGGCAGCATGGCTGGCTTGGCATCTGACATCTCGGTCATGCTGGGGCTCGCCGAGCTGGAAGGACTCCTGGACCTTGCTTTTGAGTGACTCTTCCTGGGCATCCTAGACAGCCAGTAAGGAAGGATCCAGCAGTACATTCTGTAGGGTTGAGCAACTAAAGGATCATTGGACCCTGAGGTTGTGTGGTCTGGTGAACTGAGAGCTCCTTTGCATTTTCCTGGGTCAGGAAGGGTGGGAGAATGGTGATTGGCAGGCAAGCAACACCATGGCAGATCTTTCTAGTCATCCCTTTCTTTACTATTGTTTGGTTCCATAAAGAAGACCCAAGAACTGTAGACCTGGTAACACGTGGAGCTAACTCTTGCCTATTGCCCACTAATGTGATTTATTGAAACTCTTTGCCCATTAATAAGATCATCATTGAACTGATGGCTGCTTTCTATACCACAGCCCTTAGCCTGTCAAAATGGCCTTTGGTCAATCTAACCAAATAGCACCATCTGCCTACTGGTTTTCAGGGCTGAATTGTAGTTCTAATAGTTCCTTCTGAAGACACTGTCATTTAAAAAATCATGGAATTTAAAATAGAAAGACCAATGGCACAGCCTGTTAAATTGTTTCTCCTTATAGACAACGGTCAGCCAGAAGTAGATTTGAATTGACCCCCTTCTTTCTTTTCTCATGTTGCATTCCTTCCTTTCCCAGGCAAGAGTTTGTGCAGGCATTCTTCATAGACCATGAAAACAACTCAAATTCTTTCATTTGTCTGGTCTAGATTTACACTTGCCTCTTAACAGGCATGGCCACGGCAGGATCCTGAGGCTTACCTGTGAAGCCAGGGACACCCACGTCTCTGCAGGTCTGGTAAGAGAAACAGCATGAGGACTGGTGCACAGGGTCATAGATCTGGACTGGGACACAGCGTAGGTACACTGTTGGCCCCTCTTACGGAGCACGACGACAACACACACGTGTGGGTGAGCAGTGATAGTGGATGGGACTAGACCAATCGTGCATGCCCTGGGCTTTCAGTGGGCTGCAGGATCCCCCCCAAAGTAGATCATTATTCTATATGGAATAAATAGTGTTATCAGGCTGATATGCTTAAGGCTAATGAGCCCATGTCCAGCATCTGAGAAGCCAGATAACAAGACATGTTTGCTCCATTGGCTTCTATTGATGTATTAATTAATGAAATCCAAGGTTCCCCTTTGAACTGGAGAAGTGTTTAAATCACTCCTGAGCTGTCTGTAGCACTGTCTCCCCTCCTGCCACCTGATGTGGTGGACGGCGCCGAGAGGGAGAAGAGCTGGGTCTTTTTGCTGTGGGCCTGACCCGGGGGGAGCAGGAAAGGGACCTGTGCCGGACACCTGGAGAGTCACCTCCCTTCCACCCCTGCACCGTGTCCTATCCAGCGCAGCCAGCCTTTCCTTTGTCATTGACCGTGGAAGGCTAGCTTGGGTAGCCCAGTGGCCGTGGGTCCAGCAGCCTTCGAGTTCAACTTCTACAGAACTTCACTTCTTCTGGGATTTTTGTGTCTTCAAATGAGTCTCAGGACATAGCCATTATGTTCAACTCGTTGCCTTTAGAATTACCTAAACCAAGGAGGAATTTGCCCCTTACCTTGCTGGTAGCTTAGGTTGGAGTGACGTTTCTTTGCTATTCACAACATGGTAAAAGTGCCAGTGTTGATACTTGAGTGGCTTATGCGTCCAGTCTGATTCCAGCACCTAACAGCTTCACAAACCTATTCAAGTTGTTGAAGTTCTCTGGGTCTCATTTTCCTCATCTGTGAAACGGGGATGACGACAGCGTATAGTTCAAAGGACGGTTGTGGAATTAACATAAACTAGCATGTGTGAAGAAATTTGAGAAGTGAAGTCCATGTAGATTAGACAAGTAAGGACAGCAGGGATGAATATTGTCTGTAAGAACGATCACAACCTTATTAAACACAGAATGGATGCAATAAGAGGTGAAAATGTATTTCTCACAACGAAAGGGATGCATTATTTTTCATGCTTTCTAAGAACTTTAGCTTCTCTAACACACTGCTGAGAAGATATCCTTGAGGGACTTGCTTTAATATTTAAAATTGGTGCATGATTATCACTTTATTTTCCATACAAGAAAAAAAGAGCATTTGAAAAAAAAAAGTTGTTGTCACGGTGGCTTACACGTCTTTAGCAACCTTTCTGGAGTGATTCATTTGTGTCCTGGTCCCATAAGTATCCTTACTCTGTAAAAACAATATGTATTTCTGTATTCTACAGGTAACTATGTGCTCCCTGTTCCCCGTAAATCACCACGCACCCCGTGGGTAACCCTGTGCACCCACATCACAAAGGCAAAATGTACCCCTGCACACAGTCCCCATCCTCCAACCCAAATTTATAGTTACACGGACTTCTTTTTTTTAACCTTTCCCCATCACCCTTGACTCTGGACTGGACCTAGAGCCTTCACACTGAGCTGCATCCCCAGAACTTTTCAGACTTATTTTGAGACAAAGTCTCACTAAGTTGCCCAGGGTGGGCTCAAACTTGCCCTCCTCTTCCCTCAGCCTCTCAGAGTTTTCTTTATAGCCTGCGCTACCTCACACATGCAGATTTCCAAGAGTCCTACTGTCACCTTCCAACCTAAAGGAATGTGGAAGCCACAAGACGTCCCGTATTGTGATTCACCTACGCCCACCCAAGAGCCTGATGGGATAGGCTGTGTGGGAAGCCCTGTGAGGGACGGCCATGAACTTAACACCGCACCATGGGAAGTGTGTGCCGGATCCCCACGCCCCGTAGGAGGGTCTCCCTCTGATGTCACTGTTGGGCAGATGGTGCACACCCCGGGGACTAGGCCAATCATGCATGCGCTGGCAGAGCGTCACGAGGATGAGCACCTGTTAGCCCTCACCACCACAACCCAGACACCTGCCTCCTTCTCATTTCACACCCGCACCCCTATCTCATATTTTGCAACTCAGATTCTGCTCTATTTAGAATCAATAACCACTCAGAATTAAAATTCGAGCCGAACTGTAAACCATAAAAGCCCCTGATTATTTCATTAGTAATTTGCTAATTGGCATTAGATATTTAATTACACATTCCAAATATTTGATGAATTATTTCAGCTTCGCGGAGAAAGCTGGTGACGAGGACTGCGTGTCTGTGTTTTTCAGGAAACACAAAGCCCAGCTTGGTAACTCACAGGAGGTACTAGTGTCTATGTGCGTCGGAGGCCTGAACAACTGGTGTGGGGATTTGCTCTGTCTTTGAAGGAGCCCACCCAGACAGTCATTAAGACCAGCTGGGCACCCAGGGGCCTGCGCCTCTACCGCCCTGGCTTTGTTCGTTCCCCACACCTTGTGTTCGCCCATCTTTTTCGGAGACATTATCTTTTTGGCTTTGAACTGCTTCCCGCAACAGAAGGTGATTCCCGCCTCCCCCTTCTTTCTTATCCTCCTGATGGGCTGCTTTTGACATGGATGAAAAGGAACCAGCCTCTCGCCCCTCGTCCCTCATTCTCACGCAGCCCCTTGTCCTCCCAATCCATCTCGCAGCGGGCCCTGTCTGCATCGGACACCAGATGGCCCCCACAACCTTCTTAGAATGGATCTGCATTAGATAACTCTCCAGCTCTCGCTCCCTCCCTTAAGGTGTGGGAGCTGTTTCTCTAGAAAAAAAAAAGAGATAATTTCAGTACAAGGGGAAAAAACATACATGTTCATTTCTCTTTCTCCTGAGATCTTCATGGGTATAATGGGCATGGAATTCATGCAGTCTGAAAAGAATACCTAGCTTCTCCCCTGTGCCTGGGACCCTGGTCCACGGGACACCAACCAGCACGATGGACGTAAGTCTCATGGGACAAGTTCCCCTTGTAGAATGACAAGTGTTTCGAGCCAGGCGTTGTCCTAAGGCCAGGCCCTCTGGGGACACTGGCTGGCCTTTCTTTGAGGGGTGACATGGGAACTGAACTGGACCCCAAACACAACACAGTTCCGTGTCCTGAACTCACCCTGGGCTAGATGTGGGGAGAGCGGAGTGGATTTCTCACTGATTCTTACGCTGATCCCTCTGTGGTTCTCCCCTCAGAGTGTGATGGTCACACGTGGGACCTCCAGGGACCATTCCAGAGACCCCAGGTGGATGAGCAGGTGTATGAAGCTGCCTCCCAGCCTGTACTATATATCGCAAGGAAGAAGTTCAAGGCTACTTTAACTTAAAGTGCCACTACTGCCCAACCCAGTGCCTGCAGAGGGGGTTCCGGTGTGTGCCAGAGGTGGGATGCCTAACGGTGGATTGTAGGAAATTGGGGTGAGGGTCCTAAAAGTTCTTTGGGAAAGGCAAATTTTCTATTTCCTTCCTTCCTTCCTTTTTTTCCGTCCGTCCTTCCTTCCTTTTCTTATTTGTTCCTTTGTAGTACTGGGAAAGAGCCCAGGAACATCATACTGGGCTACAGCCCCAGCCTATTTTAATTTTGATTTTGAGACAAGGTCTTGGTAAAGTCACTAAGTTGCTCAGGCTGGGCTTGAACTTAGATTCCTCCTACATCACCGGACCTGGCATCAAGTACATTTTCTTGAACAGGTTTTCTTCAAAGTAAGAGTAGACATTTTGTTCTGCGTGCCAGCCTGGGAGGGCATAAAAGAAGCCCTGAGACCAAGGTCTTTTCGTGCCTATCCACAGACGCTTCTGAAAGGAAGTGGAAGGAACAGAAAGAATTGGATTGGGTGTTTGCCTCCTCTTTCTCCTGATTGTGTCTGAGGCTATCATTTAACTTTTCACGTGGGTTAGCTATAAAAAGGAGACAACATGCTCTGCCCAACTCATTGACAGAGGGGACACCTGGGTACAAAGTCTTCAAAAGTCACCGGCAGCAAACTTCAGAGAGGGAAGGAAGGTGGAAGAGGAGGAGGGAGGCATTGGTTCCTGAGCCAGTAGCTTTGTACTCCCTACCTAGCTTCTAAGTTTTAAAACGTACCTGTATTTTAACCAGCTTGTATAAATAGATCTACTCGTGTCTACGAGAAGCTGCCTCAAATCCCTTTGGACATACCGTGGGCATAAAGCAGAAACCAATAAAATGATTTTTCAATAGAAATCTAGCTGCAGTGATCAACACCGAGGAGACCCTTTGTTCCTCTCTGCACTTGGAGCCACTCTGGAAATAATGAGGCTTCCACAGGCAGGAAAGTGCTGGACTGCGATCAGGGCCTAAATCTAGACATGGTCCCGAGGGGGCTGGAGTTGACCTCCCAGCCCTGGATCCTCTCTGTCCTAACCCGGACCCCATCTCCCCCATGCTCCTGTTTCTGGGCAGCGTTACCATTTCCACCTCTTTCAGAAGCTGCTGCTTGGAGGGATCAGCCCGTCAGTGGCTCAAGATCAATGTTTAACAACTGAATAAAAGAGAAAATCCACAGTTCAATTTGAAACAAAGACAAGACTGTAGAAAGATCTTTATCAGGCAGGTAAATCTCAAAGTCAAGGTGTGACGCAGCTGATTAACTGATGAAACTGACTCACTTGGCCTGGCTTCCTTCCCCCTCTACTGCTTTCAATTCTATAGGACCCTTGGAGCCGACAGCAGAGGAGAGGAAGCTTTTGGAGATTCCACGCAAAATGTCCCCACCCTGTTGTTCTCTGTCACGCCCCCTCTGTGACTGAATGTCAGCTGTGTCCTGAAGTGTCCCTCCTTCCAGGGGACTGGCTGTGCCTTGGCTGACATTACTTGGGCTGGCAGCTACTGCACTGACCTGCAGTGTAAGATCTGGCAAGACTAGATACTCAGGGATGATTTTATTGTCCAGCAGGAGGATGGGTGAAGTAAACTGCATCCAGACTTTGAGAGCTGGAGAAGAAAGAACCCCTTGGACTTGGGATTGTCAAGGGCTGCTCCGTGTAGAGCACGCTGGAGGGAGTTCATACGCTACATGTGTCTACCATCAAAATTTTTGCCTCTGGACTCAGAAGGACTGAAAAAAAAAAAAAAGTAATAGGAAGATATCTGTGGCAAATGCATTTTTCCTAGAAGAGCATAGAGTCCCCTTTCCTGGGAATGAGACTTGTGACCTTTGGGGATCGCCTTCTGTTTGTGCAAGATAGCAACAACAACAGTGACCTGCAAGACTAAGGCTGTCACTTCAGTCCCATGCCACCTGAGTAGACTCTCTGGACTTTCATCTTTTGTCTCTCTTATGGGAAGCTTACGAGGCTTACAGGAAGCAAATGGGAATGAGAGAGAACAGAAGAGGAAGTACGTCGCCTGAGAAGAAGTTCCAAAAACCTCTATGGAACATGCCTGGTGGACTTCAATAAAAATGTCCTCTTCCAGACCACCTGGAACCCAAGTAAGGAGACTTATACTCCATCCTCAGCTTCTAGGCACATCCAAGATCACAGTATTTTGGAAATTTGAAGGGATGAGAGTGGGTTGTGTTTCCTGTGATTCAGTGTTTGAGTCCAGCACACACCCATACGCCCACACACGCACACACCCCAGTATACACACGTACACCCCAGGTTGAGGACAACACGAAGGGTTATGGGATAGCCTTGTCCTTAACACACCCTTATCTCTAACACACATAAGGATAGCCGCACCCTGGGTGCCAGGCACTTTTCAGGGCTCAACAAGAAAGAGACCTGATCGCTGTTCCTTACAGAACTCAAAGCCTCATGGGAGACACATAATCAAACAACAAGGCACTTTAATCATCAGGAGAGGTGCCGTTTTTTAGGAAGAATAGAAAAGGCACTCCTTGAGGAGGACAGGTAACGGAATGTCACCTGACCCAGTCTCCAAAAGGTCGAGATCAGTCCAAGCCACCAAATTTTGATATAACCAAGCATTATTAAAAAGTAAAAGTGGGTAAAGTCTTCTTTGCCTTCTAAAGACAGGTACTTGTAGTGGGACAGTGACAGAACTGGGATCAGCGAGGGAGTAACTCCTTTGTCCTAGGAACTGCACTTGGTTGGGTGAGATCACCAGCTGCCAAACTTGAGGACAGGCTGGCGATCGGGCCTGAGTGAGTCTCGGGACACTGGACGAGGGTGGGTGCTAACTCGCTTTGTATAATGCAGTAGTAGAACATAGGTGTGTAATTATTTGGTTGAGTTACCGGAAAGAACAGGTGTCCTGGTTAAAAAAAAGGGGGGGGGGAGGAGTGAAATCTAAATGATGATCTGTCACGGACCATCTTTGTGGAAGTGTTCCCACTGCTCTCTCTCCTCCCACCGCCCTATTCCCGAGGGTCATTGGTGAAACCGTAGGGCCAGTTTCCTTCAGAGTGCTACTCCGAGTGGGAGGTGGACAGGTCTGGCAGACAGCAGAGGTCTAGTGGAAGGGAAGACCCCAGACGCTCCCAGATATGGCCAGTGCCGGAAGTTGAAGTCTTTCACCCTGGGTCTCTCTAGGAAGATTTTGGATTCATCCCAGGTCACGAGGTTGGCGTTGGAGCTGATACAGACTTGACATCTGGATCGCATTAAAGCTGAGCACTGGGGAATAGAGAAAGAAGCTCTTTGTTATTTGGTACAAACACCAGCCTGGTTTGAAGGGGGTAAAAAAAAAATCAGAATTCTAAGATTGTTTTAAACACCACCTTTCATTAAATCTGAGTGTGCTCGGTAGCTGGCAGTAATGGCTGCAAAGTGTGGACAAGTGGGTGTCCTGCTGAACTTCTGAAGGACTGAAGAACACTCGGCACCAGCATGGGGAAGTGCTGGCTCCCCCAGGGGTGGCTCTGAGACACTCAAAGCTGCTTCACTTAAAAGGTTCTAAAAGCGGTGTCCCACAGTGTCTGGGCACTGAGGACACGCTCAGCAACTCCTTTGTGCACGGAACAAGAAATAGTATATCTTGTCCATATCTGGGTTTTTACTGATTGCCTTTTATTTAAGAGCAAATTAATAAAGGCTACGGATAGGGAACCCCAAGGCTCTCAAATCACCTTGCTCATTTCATCCTGGCCAAAGAGGAGAGGTATAATTCTGCTTAGTGCCTGAGTACTGGAAACTATGGCCTCCTGTGGAATCCAGAGACAGAATCTGCCTATAAAAGGAAGTACTTGGAGTACCGAAAGGATTATTCCCTGTGAGCCTTTATGCAGGTCTTCCCAACTGCACCCCTGTGAACACTATGGCTCTGAGGAGTCTTTGGTGTGGAGGATGTCCTGTGTGTTACGGGATCTTGCATGCCAGAGGCCCTTCCACCCCTGCAAGTTGTAACAACAAAAGAGTCCCCAAACACTGCCAATATCTCATGGGCCCCGGGCTTGGTCCTGGCAGAGAATCATTGACCTAGAGATGGCAGAGGCAAGAACCTCTCCTCAAAGAGCTTAAAATTTCATAGTGGCAACCCTTGAGCCAAGTGCAAATGCCGCTGGGTTGGAAACTAGGGGAGAGAAAAGCCTTCGTTCCTGGTCTCTGGTAACTGGCCTCATAATTTCAATTCCAGCGAGTCCTTTCTGCTTTCTTCTTTTCTAAGAACTATATTTCTGAGGTCCCAAGTGACACATTCGACTCATTAAGGCTTCTTAATTCCCACATGAGTTATTGCCAGAAGGGTCTGAAGGCCCAGTATCTCGCCTTATTACACCTGTAGTTATGAGCAGTAACTATGGCCTTTATTACAACCACTCAGCACCAGCCATTAAATTGGAGGCATGAAAATGATTATTTCACCCCCAAATCCACTTACCACTGGCACATTTCCACACGTGTTCTCATACCACATGGGGCCTGGGGAGCACTGTGTTGCAGGAACCCCTCAAACGTTGTTGGGACCCCTCTGTGTCAACACCCTGTTTGCTGAGGTTGCCTGTCACTCACTCCATTGTACCATTCACAGGGTCCAAATTCCAGGTTTCCTTTGGTGCAGACATTAGCCAGTTTTTCAGTAAATAAAGCTGAAGCTAATGCTGTCACTGTTTCCTGTCTCAACAAAGGAATTTTCTTCTCCCTGTAGAAACCCAGTAGGACTAAAACCTTCCTTGTTTAGCTCCGGGCTAAACACACCCTACAGGAAGCAGAAAAAAATCATCTAATTTTTTCAATGAAAGCCTGTGCCAGTCAAAGACATTCCTACCTACTCACGCTTAAGAGGCATCAAAAATGTCCAAATATTGGAATCCTCCGCCTCGACAGGCATGTTACCATGAACACAATCAGGCAAGGGAACCGGATACCGAGAGTGTGCCCGGATGCCTTTGAAATAGCAAAGAAATCGTGGTGGTGAACACGGCTTCCGTTTGAGTTTCACGGATAACGAGGAGGAGATTGGCTTCATTTTCATCTGTGGAGGTTCTTAAAGGTTTTAAAATCTGCATACGAACGCTGCTTGGCTGCGCAGTGTATCTGTAACTTAGGCCAAATCCAGGCCGGGACATTTTGAGGGCCTATGGCATGTTGCGAAGGACGCCGGGCATCCCACAGGCCCCTGTTCCGAGAAGGGAAGAAAGAGAGGCTCCGTGTCGTGGTAACAAACCCTTCCTCTCATGAAAGAGTTAACAGAGAGAAATAAAATCAGATATGTGTAGCCTCCAGACGTCCATTAAAGTGCAGAATGCTGTTTTCTATCACAGATTATATGCCAGATGTTCAAACTATCTCTAATCATTGCAGATGTAATGGAGTAGCAAGTTGCAGTTTGTGAGTTTACTGGCATTAATCCTGTATACTGCACAAGGGAAAAGATTTTAAATATATAATTATATCTCATTAATACTCAGGTTTTATTTCCTTTCAATGGAACAGGACTTATTAAAGCAACCATTTACCGCATGTTTTCTTTCAGTATTTGGCCCTGGAATAATCCTGTGTGCATTCGACGTGTAAATATGTACTAACCTGGGTGCAGGGAAACACCCAGGATGGCTGCGAGTCCGCAGCTACCCAAATGCACTTTTATATGCATGAGATGTTTTTATATTGTAAATTGATAAGAGAGACTGAACCGCGTTGCTTTCTGAGTTGCTGCTCGGCTTTCCTTCATGCCAGAAATATTTGTATTTCTTAATTTGAAAGGAAATTGCCTGCGTGCTGGCTCTTTATTGCATGTTGGAAGAAGGTGCAGTGGAGGCCCCCCAAAAGGGGCCCGCGTGGAGGTGGGTGAAGGCGGAAACCCCTGCGTGGCGGCCCCGTTAGTTTAGGCACTTGTGGGACTCACCGGGGGACTCAACGTTTATTTCTTTTTCTTTTTTTCTTTCTCCCAAGATTACAGTCTGTCTCAAAAGCAGCGCTGGAGAGAGGAAAACAGAAATCCCGGGGAGCACGTGCAGTCCCTCTCCCCCAAGTAAAGCCCTGACCAACGGAAACGGTGGGAGACCATGGATGTCACCATGGGGCCCGCTTTCTACTTCCCTGGAGACTGGACACGACAGCTTCCTGCCCTGCCTTTCCGTGTGGCCACGGACTGCCCTCCCAAGCTTCTCCGTGCGGGCTCCAGGCCTCACGGCCTACTGGCTGGGTGTCCTCCACCTGCTGGCCAGTAGGAAAGTGGACGGATAGGTGGGTCCACAAGCCCGGGTGGAGAAACGCTGGGGCTTGTTTCTTAGGAAGGGGAGAGACCGAGTTCTCCGCAAGCCTCCTCTGTCTCTGATTACCCTTTTCGTCACTTGCAACAACCTAGAGTCTCAGATGCTAGGATCATACGCACCTTGGTCTGGTGCCGGGTCCAGTGCCTGGGACGTAATCAGCTCTTCCTACCTCTTTCTTAAAGGAGAGAATAAAAGAATAAATTAACGGGGAGTGAAGGCCTTTTGGGAAAAGCTGGGTGGGACTGACAATTTAGTACAACGTCCTTAGCTATCATTTTTGGCGTGGAGGAGAGTTTGATGGATTCTGCAATAATGAGATTGACGAGACAGATGGTCGCTGCCAGGAATTCAGCAGAGGCCAGGGTGATGGAGAGGCGACGGCTCGGTGGCAGAACCAGGGGCGGGAGCGGGTGGTGTGGGAAGCTCGGTCGTGGTCTAAGTCCCCCGGGGGTGCAGCGATCTGCAGGTCACTTGGAGGGCGCGCGGTCTGCGAACCTGAAACTGGGAGGCTGAGGTGCCCAGTCTGCCTGGTGGCAGCACCTTAAAACCCAAACGGGCCTTTGTTCCTGTAGAAAAAGGCACCGCGGCTGCGATGGGACAGGTGACTGGGGGCCAGGAAGGAAGCGGAATGCACAGGCCGTGCTGGCACAGACGCCAGCACGTCAACCTCTTCTTAATCTGGCTTTTCCTTTCCTTCAAAATATTCAAGTTGTTTTCATAAATTACCAATTGGATTCTCTCTCTCTCTCTCTGTGTCCCTTTCCTCTGCCTTTTCTTATGGTACACCGAAACCCATAGGACTAAAAATCCTGAGTATTTGCTTTCTGAGAAGTACATCTGGAAAGAGAAGACTTATTTGAAAAGAAGTTTCCATGTTAGGATTAAAGGGTGAGGGGGCTGACCTTCATTTTCCTTTTCCGATTGGCAGTGGAGCCCTGCACAAGCCAGAACCCAGAGAGCAGTAGAAGTGGGACCAGATGGGGAGGCAACTGGAGGGTGGGAAGGTGCCCCAGGGAAGGAGGAGCCAGCTGAGCTTGGGCAGGAAGGCCAGCTGTCTGCCTACAAGGGGCCCTTTTCCATGGGGAAGATTCCCAGACATTACTGGCCACCCCTAGGTCTAGTGCTCAGTCTTAAAGAGGATGAGAGCAGAGGGGAAGAAAGGTCAAGTCCAAGGGCAGGAGCTGGGTGTTGGTAAAGGGTGGTAACAGGTGCAGTGTTCATGAAGAACAAGACCGCAGAGACAGCTGAAGCGGCAAGAAGGTGAGGCGTGGCGCCGTCTCTTCCAACAGGGGCAGCCGAACAGGACCAGGAAAGCAGGCTAGCATAGAAATTCCAAGGCTCCAGAGGACCTTACGGAAAGCTCACGCATTCATAGCCCGAAATCTTAATTTTTCGATTGTTTGACTTAATCCCTGTTTTAGTTACTTGTTCGTTACTGATAGAGAATACCAGACATCTACTACTTAAGGGGCGAGTGATGAATTTTGACCCACACTTTCAGAAGGTCTTGTCCAGTCGCTTCCTAGGCAGCTGGCTTTGGGGGAAGCACATGGCATAGGGCTAGTCGGAGAAGAGCTCTTTGTGATGTGGCAGACAGAGGCTAAGTAAAGGAGTGAGTCAGAGCCTGGAGACCAAGGTGAAGGCCAGAGCTTTTCCCAGGAAAAGCTGTAACAATACTTCTTCCTCCTTCCTCTGTTTAGTTCAAGTTGCTGGTGGGGCAGCTCACACCCAGTGCTGGTGCC
The DNA here is from genome assembly GCA_004027205.1 of Ctenodactylus gundi. NCBI lineage: Eukaryota > Metazoa > Chordata > Mammalia > Rodentia > Ctenodactylidae > Ctenodactylus > Ctenodactylus gundi. The sequence goes on from PVKB01001412.1 coordinate 88,453, forward strand.
TCTCCCTCACCCCCTGGCGCACTAGTCAGTAACACTCTGTGGGTGGACCCCCATCTCAACACGGTAACATAATCCCTCCAGGTCAAAAGAGTCCACGCCTCCCAGCCCTCCAACAGCGCACGGTTCCACAGGTATCCCACTACATTCAAACATACGAGGCTTTCGGAGGACTTTCCAGATGCAAGCCATAACACTCCCCCCCCCCCCCTTTTGAAACCTCTCCGCTCACACACCTGTTTCCAATCTATGACTGCTCCAGGAGGAGAGCGTTGCCATTGAACAGCACTGAATGCACGAAGGAGGCACAAAATGAATGAATTAATCGGGAATTGATCAAAATGGATATGTGCCAAGACTCATTATATGGTATACAAATGAAACTTGAATGTTCTTAAAAGTTTTCAAAGATGTGACCTGGTAGGTTACTGGAGGAGAGCTTGTAAATCAGCGGTAAAGAAAAGGAGCCGCCATCCGTGTAGCCACTGGAGGGTAGTAGGAGGTGGCGGGGGGTCATGACATGGGCGTAGGTGGTCCTGAGGGAACCAGCTTGCCCTAGAGCAAGTGTCGTGGGGGTGTAAATCTTGGGGAGGGCATGACATGCAGCTAATGCTGGTGGCTAATGCTGGGTGCCCCTTCCCAGTGGGGTGGAGGGTCACACAAGCCGTACTCAGGGGCTGGTCTAAGGCAGGTGCTTCTTGTCAGCTCATAGAGTGATGTGGCAGCCTTTACAGCTGGAGTGGCCCATTGATCCTCGTTCTGGACCGAAGGAAAGTTACCCATTTAGCAACAGACCTTTCCTGAAGGCCTCACGAGGGCAGTTCAGATGGAACTCTTTGTCCTGGCCGGCCTAAGAACAAGGTTTTCTACACCCTGTGCAGAGCTGGTCTCTTTCTTTCTAAAGAGCTTGGTGTCTGAGGCCCACCACTCTGTTGCCTTCTTTTCCAGGAGTGTGAAGAGCCATGCCTCTCCCACCCAATTCACTGACATTTGTTCCTGTCCACGTATGTTAAAAGGGCCATATGTTTGTATCTTTTTCTCTCCCACTAGGTTCTGAGTTCTTAAGGCTGGAGGCCATTAATCTCGGAGTGTGAGATCTGAGGCTTGCCTACAAACATTTGCAAACAAGGCTGTGCTTGACCAACTAGAGGACCCTAGTCACGTGACTTGGTCTCTATAGGTCCCACGTTTCTCATCTGTAAGACAGAATAGTCTTATGTAAAGGAGAAGTTGTTGGACACTCATGAAGTGTGTCTTAGTTATTATTTATTGCTGGGACACAGTACTCAACACCCATAACTTGAGGGAGGAATGTTTATTTTAGCTCACGGTCTCAGTCCATTCATGGTGTCCAGCAATGGTGGAAAGGCTTGGCAGAGGGCCTAGCCAGAGAGAGCCTGTTCAGAGGATGGCAAGAGAGGAAGTTGAGAGAGCGAAGGGTAGAGCTAGCCAGGGAGCTACCATTGAGCTTAATCGGGAGCGCTCTGCGGGTGTAAGATTTTCCAAGGCACTGACTCACGTGTCTGTGTTCCGGTGTCTTAGTTTCTCTTCCTTTTTTCTCCTGCCATAAAGAACCTGGACCTTGGCCCAGCAGACCTGCTGAGATCAGGTTTGGGGAGGCCTGCCTTCTTGGGAGCTCAGCTCCTTTGATGGCTCCTTGCTGGGCTAGGGCTGGTCTTCAGCCCTTTGTGCCTTCCTGCTGCAGGAGATGCGAGTCGCGATATTATAGAGGACAGTAGCAGCACAGTAGCTTTCTATTGCTGACCAATTGCTCTTATATTTTCGTTGTATTTTTCCAGTTAACACTCAAGTTTGGCTGGATTCCATTCCCCCATAGTTATCATTTCCTCCGTATATGCCAAGTACCTGGTAAGTCCTACCCACAACTGTGCTTCATTTTATAGGTATAGCTCTTCACTCGGCAGCTATGAGATTTCTAACAGTTGGGCTGACACCAGGTGGAAGAGTCCTTATTGTCACTGGAGTGATGACTAAGAGATCCAGCTTCCAAATCCCACCTCAGCACCTGTGTTTCTTTAGATTGCTCTTGTTCCGGTTGTGATAGCTTGGGTCTTTTGGGGGCACACTCACTGAGATGGGGTTAAGCACATATCCTAGTCCATTTGCACTGTTGTAATAAAATACCTTAGGATGGATGGATTACGCATAACCAAAGTTTATTTTTCACAGGTCTGGAGAATGGGATGTCTAAGATCCAGAGGCTGGCCACACGGTCATCTTCTTTCCCTTGTTATAACCGCATAGGATTGACAGGACAAGGAAATTTCCTAGAGTTTCTCTTGTAAGTGATTTAATAACCTCAGAAATTCCTGGCTTCTAATATCATCAGTTTCAGGATTAAGTTTCAATAGTGTGGAGCACAAACATTCGATCTGTAATAGTTTATTGACGGCTCCCTAAAATTCTTGATTTCAGATTGCATTCATTACATGCCAACAGCCCCCCAAAGTCTTAACTTGCTCTAGCATCAACTTTAAAATGTAAGTCCAAAGTCTCATCTAAATACCATGTAAATCAGATATGGATTAGACTGAGTGTGATTCATTCTGAGGCAAATTGCTCTCCAGAACCTGTGAAACCAACAAGATGTGTGTTTTCAAAATATAGTGGTGGGACAGGCATAGGATAAACATGTCCATTCCAAAAGCAGAAGCAGGCAAGAAGAAGGGAGGGGGGTAGTACCAAGTGAGTCTAGAGCTCAACAGGGCAAACATTAAGGCTGAGGCTGGAGAAAGAATCATCTTTAAGGATATCATGTTCTGCTTTCTGGGCCCACTGGGGCTGGGGTCCCCTCTCTGAAGCTCTTACAGGTTGGATTCATACACTGTAGTTTTCCTAGGCTGGAAATATACATCAGTGCTAAGTGATTTTGTCGATATTAAGGTGGGCTAGTCCCACTGCCCCGACTGCCAGAAATTCTCTGGGTATTTGCTCACTGGAGGCTCTCGGTGACGGCTCTGTCTCTGTAGTGGCGATCGGCTTTAGCTCTGACCATCAGAACCTGCCCACCCCCAAGTGTTGATCAGTAGAACACCCAAGGACTCTGGTCCCTTGCCCACAACTCTTGCTGGGTGTTGTCTTGAACCTGTGGCTCCGCTGGATGCCATTTGACATCTAGGTGGATGTAACTCTTGCACACTAGATGTCCCAGAAAGACCACGCCATGTGGAAGCTACCAAAGTTTTCCATCTGGGATTTCTAATAGGAGAGCCACTGGTTTAGTGCTGGCCCACTGGAGCTATACCGGGGTCATCTAAAGAGTTGGATGCCAGAGGGCGTTGAGCAGAGCCCATGATGTCAGGTGGTACAGGCTTGATGAAGGACAAGAGAGGCTTCTTTGCCCCCGAGGTTCACTATGGGTCCTATATTATCAGAGGCTGTTATGACTTCTCAGTTACACTCAAGGTCATTATCCTGTTGTCTTGAACGATAGCTCCTGCCTCCTGCAGAGATGACCACCAGTCTCATGAAAACGTTGCCTGGTCATTCCCTTAGTTTTCTCTCTGGAATGGGTTTTCCTTTTTCTTTTCAATTTGCAAAGACTGGGAATATTTTAAAAATTCTATAAATTCTGCTTCCGTTTGAATAAAAATTTCATTTTAAAGTCATTTTTCTCTTCTCACAATTTATTAGAAACAGTCCAGAGGAGCCAAGCTGGCCATCTACATCTTGCTTAGAAGTAGCTGCAGCTAAGTACCCCACTTTATCACTCATGGGTTCTACCTTCCATAAACCAGTAGACACTGACACAATTCAGCCAAATTCTTTGCCACTTTATAACAAAGGTGACCTTTCCTCCAATTTTCAATCGCGTGTTCCTCATTTCCATGTGAGAACTCATCAGGCCGGCCTTTACCGTCTATTTCTCTATTACCGTTCTGTTCAAGACTGCAGAGATGGGCTCTAGGCAGATTGGGCTTTCTCTAGATTTTACCTGACTTTCCTTCTGAACTCTCATCAGAATTAGCCATAACGGTCCAGGGTGCAGTTGAGGCCTTTTGCATCACGTACTTCAAAACTCATCCTGCCTCTGCTCATTACCTGCTTCCCAAGCTGCCTTCCCACTTTCAGTGACAGCCACATGCACACAGAAATGTGCAATGTGTCAGTAAGTGACATTTTGCATATGTCACAGGGATCTTGTTGAGTTACTCTGCTTGGTGCCATCACAGCCATCTTTGTCTGTGTGAGTATACCCAGATGATTGCACAATTATGGGGTCACCGAGTGATGGATTCCTTGGACCATATCTATGTTGTTCTGTGACTCCTGACTGTATTTGTTATAGCAGCATGCCAATTCTCGGTATTCAGCATCTGTCTTAGTCTGTTTAGCTGCTCTAGCAGGATAATGTAGATTAGTTGGCCTATGAGCAGCGGAAATTTATTTCTCTCGGTTCTGGAGGCTGGGAAGTCCAAGATCAAGGAATTGACCGACTATGTGACTTACAAAGAACTGCTTCCTGGTTTGTAGAAGGCTGTCTTTTTTGGTGTTTTTTTTTTTTTTTTTTTTTTTTTTTTTTGGTGGGAGGGATGTACTCAGGATTGAACCAATGGTCTTCACACTGAGCTACGTGCCTAGTTTTTTTTTTTTTCTTTAAGTTTTATTTTGAGGCATAGTTTCGCTAAGTTGCTAAAAAGCCCAAACTGGGCTTGAAACTTAAAGTCTTCCTGCCTCAGCCTCCTAGAGTGTTGCAATTACAGACCTGTGCTGCCAGACCCTGCTGTTTGGTGATTTCTAAACCAGGCGGAGAGATAAAGTGAGCTCACACAAGACTCTCATAAGGGCATGAATCCCACTTATGTGGTTTTTACCTGCATGACTGCTTCATGTACTAGTTATTTCCCAAAGCTCCCAGTACCATCATACTAGGGAAATACTAGCACTGTAGAGTTTCAACATGCAAATTTGAGAAAAAGGCACAAGCATTTAATCCATAATAGCACGACTCACACGGATGAAGATCTGTGTGCACATGGATAGGAGTGAGAGGAAGTGTGGTTAAGTGATAATGCAGGGTTGGTGACAGAGCTCTGAAATGACCAGAACCACTAAAAGCTGCACCAAGATGGCCAGACCATGTCTAGGAAAGTCTTGGTCTTGCCATGGTCTTGGAGGAGGCAATTCTAGAACAGAATGGTAGGTGAAGTCCGTTGTCGACAGTGCTCGTAGCAGCTGGGACTTAGTGAGGAAGAATCCGGGGACACGGCACTGTCCCGTACAAGTCACAGTATAATCGCTTTTGTTAGTTTTGTTCTTTCTCTCTCCCACCCTCCAAGATGATGTAGCATATCAATAACAAATCTGGTTGAATAGACAGAAGTGGGAAAATATTTTGGAAAGATCCTTTGCAGGCAATGACACCATGCTGAGTACCAAAGTGGGGCCAGGGGTACGTGGGCAGGGGGGCGGGCAGGTGAATTCACAGTCAAGTGGCTCTGAGTCTGTTGCTTGGCTTGGTCCTTCCCAGCCATCCCTGGCAGGCTCTCATCAAGACCCAAACTGACATTTGGACTAGGCGTGTGTCCAGATGGGGTTGTTGAGGTAGGGTGACGTGGACACCTTGACGCAAGCATCCTACTGGCTCCCAGAATAAACCAGAAGCATTTCTGCTTCCTACAAACAAAAGTTGGCCATTATGTAGGAGTCAGTGAGGGAGCAGATCCCACCGAGATAGGACTCCAACATTTAAATAACCTGTTAAGTGACTCTCACTGTCGATACTCTGATTTGCACTCAAGCAAGACAAGTTGGATGCTTTTGAATGGCCTCAAATATGTCAATATGTAACACAAAGATAAGGAAGAGAATTAGGTCCGGCACCCTGGCTCACACTTTGCATCCTTCATTTTCTTGGCTAGATGGCTAAATGGTTTTATATGGAACCCGAAATTGCTGCCTAATGCTAATTTGCGAATGATACGATCAGTGCTGAGTTAAATGATATAGAGAATTGATACTGGAATAAATTGGGATGTGCTCCTTTAAATAACAGTATCGACAAAAGTTTGGCACAGAGAGCCTGGGGCTTCATGAAGCAAAGATGCTCTTCCTGGGAGCTGAGGCCCAGAGGTAGAGAGACAGGTATTTGAATTGAAAGGCCAGCTTGCACCCTGGCTCCTCTGTCCATCCGGGCACGACCTTTGTAAGTCACAGCGTTTTCCCTCAGGCTTCATTTCTAGGATATGACTAACAAGCATTGCGGTGTTATGCAGACGATATGACAGATTGCGCTGAAAGCATTTACCGTGGTACCCAGCGCTGAACACACTCTAGGGACGGTGAGACTGGGACAGTAATGATGGGGTAGGTCGCATCTGCAAGGCTTCCAGCTTGTTCGTGGAAAGGCGGCTTCTCAGGGCCCAGCGGGATTCTGAGGGTGGGTAGGAAACCCCAGGCATGACCTAGCAATCTACCTTGAGAAGGGATTGTCATGACAATCCCAGGAAATCCAATAAAGCGTTTTTGAAGTTTTGGGGAAACCTCACATTCTTACTGAACTTTCCTTGAGCTCACAGGATTTTGCCCACAGTGACCAGAATATTGTTGCAGGCAGGGAGTCCTTTGATACTTCTCTAGGTCTTGGGTTTTGTACAGCATAGCAAGAATTTCTCATCCAGATTCTCCAAGGATGGAAAGCCCTATACTGTGCTCAGCAATACCCAACCTTACCCTTGCTGATCTTGGGTCTACATTTGATAGTTAACTGTCAATTAGATTAGCTTGAGAGTTTCCCAAAGGGTTAGTAAAGCATACTTTTGGATGTGTCTGGGTGGGTCACAAAAGTGTGACCTTGCATGCTCCATGGGGTCCCTGGGACTTTCTTCTTTGACTCTCTTCCCCTGTTTTGCTTTGGTGCTGTCATGAATTAAGCATCTTTTAAACATCTTTGCTCTTCCGTATCTATTCACTGTGGTGTTCCTGCCTTAGAGCCAGCAAACTATGGACTGAATCCTCTGAAGCCTTGAGTCAAACTAAACCTCTGTTTTGTGTGTGTGTGTGTGTGTGTGTGTGTGTGTGTGTGTGTGTGTGTGTGTTGTGGGTACCAGTTGTTTTGTCCCAGTGCTGGCAATGAGGACTGATAGGGTAGGACTCCGGTTTTTCTCTTCACTCATTTCTTCTTAAATCTTCCTAATTATTAGTGCCCTCAGGTTACCCCTGCCCTCCAGCATTACAAGTGACATAGCTCAGGGAGCATCTTAGGGCACCCCAGTTCTTAAATATAGAGAGAGGGTCTTGGTGACTACGGTGACTCCTAGTTAAATATGAGCAAAAGGAGGGGCAGAAATTCTGTAATACTTTAAGGTTTAGCTTTTAGGTCACCTCTATTTTGTGTGTAACATATGAGATCAAGTAGAGCCAGCCTTAGTGGCCACTGGAACCCAAGACCTTCTGATGCAAGAGATTGATTTCATCCATTCATCTCTAGTTGAATTGGATCCAAATGGTGGCTTGTAATAGTCATTTTAACATGTTGAAATATTATTTCTAAAATAGTCACTCAACACAACCTGTCTGAACGTTTTCTGGAGAACAGATATTTTTGGAATCCTTTTGACAGCCAGGCCAGGCAATGGTGGTGGAGAATGACTAATGAGTCTAAGCTTTGTCTCTCAGTAGTCGGTATGTCACTCCTTGCTGGTGAGTTGAGACAGTATGTACCGTATTCTGGGCATGGCTCTGCATGGAGCAGCCTTGTTCACTCCAGACTAGCGAGAGGCTCTGGGTACTAGAGTCTGTCCTGTGTGATAAGACCCTGAGTGGTTGCATTGCTTGGTGACCATGTCTGTTGTAGAGTCCACTCAGCAGCCACACTCATCAAAAGGAATTTAAAATCAATTCTGCACCTTGGCAGAGGTTGGTATACATGAGGTTTTTCATAAGTGCTTTTGTGTGTGTGGTACTAGGGATTGAACCCAAGAATTTCACACTCAGCTCCACTCTCAGGCCTTTAATCTTCTATTTATTTATTTTTTAATATTGAGACCAGGTCTCACTAAGTTGCCAGGTTGTCCAGATTGTGCTCAAACTTGCAAATATCCTACCTCAGTCTTTCCGAGTAATGGATTACAGGCATGGACCACCTTGCCCAGCTAAAAGTGTTTAAGTTTTTCAAGCACTTCCTTCACTCTGGGAGGCTGAGGCAGGAGGATTGCAAGTTTGAGCCAACCTAGGTAACATAGTGAGTTAGTGAGACTCTGTCTCCAAAAATAAAAAAATAAAACCAAACAAATAGATAAATAAAAAGGCTGGAGATGCAGCACAATGACAAAGCTTTGCTTACAATCCCTGGCACTGAAAACAAAATAATAAAAATATTTCCTTGACTAGTTATTTGCTCCCTCTTTGAAAACTGCTATTTCCCAAAGCGGCCGTCTCTTAGCCCTTTGTTCAGTGATGGGAAAAGCTACCTTGCCCTTAGCAGCTCCTGCATGAGTTGTAAGCAAGGAAAGAAAAGGTGTTTCCTCAAAGAGAACAAAACCCCTCATGGGTACTAGAACTCGGTACCCAGGCATCTGCCCAGGCTCCCCAGTGAAGCCAGGCAAGACATAGGCCCTAGCCAGTATTGCAAACTACCCGACAGACAGAGCTAGTATGTTTCTAAACAAGCTCTCAAAACCATAGAGGCTGAAGTCCCCACACCAAGGGAAAGAGCACAGTGTAGACTTAGCACACGCTGACTGACGGCGAAGGCTCACCTCATAAAATGGCGAGGTGACTATCAGGCGACAGACGCACACATTCCCTCCAATCTCCACAAAGCTGGCCCCATGAGGAGGGGACAAGGTGAGCAAGGCTGTCCAGGCTGAGACCCTGCGAGGTCTGATAAGAAAGAGAGCAATTTTAGAAATCAATGGAATATTTACTAGAGACCTAAGCACAGTCCTCGATCTATTGTAAAGGATGCTTCGCGGGTATCTATAAATAAGGGAAGCTTGCCCTTCCAGGAGGGGCTCCCAGAAGCTGGGGAAAGGTACAAGAGAGAGGGGAAAAAAAAAACCCTCTCCGTATCAGAACCTTCTGTGATAGACGGCATCTCCTACTGACATTTTCATTAGCAGGAAATTTATGTTCCTATTTCTGTCTGTTGTAATGACCGTTCATAGCCATAGCGTGGTGGCGGCTAATGGACAGGAATGGAAAAAAAAATCCCTAATTAATGCAGAAGTGAAGCATTTTCTTTCTACACTTTGAGAAGCCAAGTAATTCACAGCAGTTCTTGGCACTGGAGTGGAGGTAAAATAATTATACACAATTTCTAGTGATTAAAAGATTGTAAAATAATTTTAGTTACATCTTAAAATTATTTATCTTGTAAATGAGAAAAAGTGAAGAGATAGGACTAGTGAGTTTGGAGGTTCAGGGAAGACGGTGCGGGAACTTCCTCTTGGCTTTCGAGACGCATAGGGCTTGGGCTGTGAGCTCTGGGCCCAGGGTTCACCTGGACATCTGGACATCTTTCTAATCCAGTAACCTGTGTGTGTGTGTGTGGGGGGGGGTCAGGGCTTTGCCACCCAACTGGGGTCATGTCTCTCTAATGACTCTTTGTTCCCCCACTGCACCATTAACAATATGCTTTTCATTTTTGTAAGAAATATAAAAGCCCTGTGTGTCATTATTTTGTTCAATTCCTTGAGTAGTTATCTAAGACCTCGTTGGATGGGAAAAAGGCCCAACTCTGGTCATTTCTTCAAAGCAATCCCTTAAGAAAAATAGGGTTTAAAGAAAATCTTCACAATTGTCCCACAGGGTTTTTTGTTTGTTTCTTTTGGCTTTTGAAAGAAGGGACACTCTTGATGGCAGAACACGCACTCCCAGAATACCTGGGGAGAACTTAGCTACTCACAGTGGGGACAGTGTAGATCCAAGGCTACACAGGGCAAGGTCCTCCCTGCTGCCTTCCTCCTTAGGTAGTTTCTTAATCTAAAAGCTTGAGCTGCTGGTTTTAGGCCTTTCTTCCATTCTAATGTAATTTTCAGATCCTATGCGCTGTGCTCTAAGCACTGCTTAGAGTTCACCCTGTGTTCTAAGCTTTGGTGTGTTTTCGCATTTGTGTAGTTGATCTGGGGAAAAGGAAAGAGAGGAGTTTGTGAAGTTGAAAAGGAAGAAAAAAATGATCAAAATGTGATAGGTGTATGCACCAATTCTCCAAGCTGAATATAATGATTGGGTATCAGAAAACATATACGAAAGAAAGCAGTAATTTCTGGGAAATTTTTTCTTAAATTTCTTTGAGTTTTCTTCTTTGACTCGTATAATTTTCAGTAGAATTTTTAAGAAGAGTTTTGGGTTACAGAAATATTGATCAGAAACACAGAATTCCCGTACACCCTGCCCCATACTTTTCCCTATTATCTTGGTATGATTCACATGTCACAGTGGATGAGCCAATATTGATATCTTACTATTAATTAGGGCCATAATTCAGGTCAGAGTTCACTGTCGTATCATTTTATGAGGTTTTACTAAGGGCACAGTATTACATATACAGTTCACCATGACGGTATTATGCAAAATAGACCTGCTGCCCCCCAAATCTTCTGTGCTTCACCTAGTCATCCCTTCACTACCCCACACCTAAGACTCTTGGCGCCTACCTGTCTTGTGCCCATTTACCTATTACACAGTGTCATGCAGCTGGAATCCTACAGCATGCACTCTTTTCAGATGGAGTTCTTCCACCTAGATGGGTTCCTCCACCGACAAACTGATATTTGAAGTTTCTCTATGTTCTTTCAGGACTGATGGCTCATTTCTTTGTAAGATTGAATTCTATTCCCTTGTGAGGTTGTACCACTGTTTATCTCTTAATGAGAGGCATTTTGGCTCCTTCTAATTTATATCAGTTTATGAATAAAGCTTCTGCAAATCTCACATACAGGTTTATTTATTTATTTTTTTGAGACAGGGTCTCGCTCTGTAGCCCAGGCTGCTCCTGAACTCACTATGGAAACCAGGCTGGCCTTGGACTCACGCCAATCTTCCAAACTCAGTCTCCTGAGTGCTGGGATTACAGGCGTGCACCACCATGCTTAGCTTATGTGGTGCTGAGGAATCGAACTCAGGGATGCAGCATTTGCTCGGAAAGTGCTTTAACCACTGAGTCATTGCTCCAGCCCTCACATGCAGGTTTTATGTGGATGGGTTTTCAACTCAACTGGCTAGGTACTTAGGGGCATTGTTGGTGAACTGCGTTGTAAGGCTATACTGAACTCGGTAAGTGACTGCCAAATTGCTTTCCAAAAGCGGAGATACTTCTGAATTCTGTCTGGCAATGAGTGAGAATTCTGGGTGTTCCACATCCCCAGTAACCCTGGGTGCTGCCAGTGATGTGGGTTGGAGCACTTGGAATCGGTGTGGGGTAGGGTCGCCTTGTCATTTAATTCATAATTTCCCAAGGGTGTGTGAGGATGGGCTTTTTTGCCGCCTGTATGTTTTCTTTGGTCGCCTATTTGACCAGATCATTTCGCCCTTTTTAAATTGGATTGTTTTCTTAGAATGTGAAAAGAAATCGTATACTTTAGATCCAGTTCTTCATCAGATACCTGGTTTACATTTTTGGTTGTTCTTCAGTCTTCACTTGTCTTTGTGTGTTTTGGGGAACCTGGGACCTTGTGCCTGCGAAACAACTACTCCACCCCCCAGCTACATCTCCAGTCTATTTATTCTCTTAATAATGTCTTCTACAGAGAAGTTTCAATTTTAATAAGGTCCAATTTATCATGTTTAACATGGTCTACTCTTTGCCAAACCCAAATTTACTCAACTGTTTTTTTATCTTTTATTTTAGGAGTTTCATGCATTTGCATTTTACATTTAGGCCTATGATCCATTTGGAGTCATTGATGATTTTAAAAAATATTTATTATTCTCCTTTTTGGTTCATGCTGAAGTTTTTGTGCTTTTTTCCTAGTTTTCTGACAAAGATGATCACTGATTTCTAAGCACTTTTTTTCCTAATATATGTAGTCAGGACTACAAATTCCTGTGTAACCACTGTTCTCTCTACATTACACATATTTTAACAGGTGATATTTTCATTCAGCTAAAATATTTTAAGATTTCTCTTGAGACTTCCTCGACTCATGTATTATTTAGAAGTGTGTCTAATCTCCAAATATTTGAAGATTCTCCAGCAATATTTCTGTTGCTGTAGTCTAGCTGAATGCCATTGTGATCTGAGAGAATACGTTGTTGTAGGATTCCTGATGTTTGAAATTTGTTAAGGTGTGTTTATGGCTCAGAATGCGTTTCATCTTGATGAATGTTCCATGTAAGTTTGAAAAGGATGTGTATTCTGTCATTGTTGAACAGAGTCGTCTATAAAAGTCAATTAGATCTAGCTGACTGATGGAGTGTCAGTTCAACCATATCCTTCCTGATTTTCTGCCTGCTGAATCTGTCAATTACTGATAGAGGGGTTTGAAATCTCCAATTATAACAGTGGATTTGTCTATTTTTCCTTGCATTTTTTTGTCTTACATATTTTGATGCTTTATTTTGGCACTCACACACATTAAGAATGGTTATGTCTTCTTGGAAAATTGGCCCTTCCACCCGACATAATTCACTCTTTATCTTCAATGATTTTCCTTGCTCTGAAACCACCTTTGCCTAGAACTAATAGTTTGTATAACTTTCTTTTAGTTACTGTTAACATGGTATATCTTTCCGTGTCTTTTTACTGTTAATCTATCTGTGTATCGACCAATATATTAAAAACTAGATTTATTATAGGCAACATGCAGGTAAGCCTTGGCTTTTTCTTTTCATCTTGTTAACTTAATTCTTTCTTTTTTCTTCCACTTTTTTGTGTTGCTTTCTCTGTTTCTCATTGAATATTTTCTGTAATTCTTTTTTTCTCCATTCTCTTAGCGTATTAGTTACAGTTCTTTTTAACTTTTAAGTGGATGCTCTAGAGTTTGCATGATAAACTGTTATTACTAATTCAAATCAATTTACAAATAACACTATACTGTTTATGGGTAATGCAATATTACTGTCATTTTTCTTATGTGTTAGGGTTCTCTAGAGAGAGTTGATGGAAAATATATGTATGATTATGCAATGGATTTATTAGGTAGCCTTGTGGTTAGGATCTGGAGTGTCCCCCAAAAGTTTCATGTATTTTAACGGAACCATGTAATGTTGGTGGATTGGGGAATGGTGTGGAGGGGTGGATTACAGTTAAGTTAGGATTAACGGTGTGTAGTGGCCACACCTGGATGTGGGAGGAGCTGGTTGCTGGGCGGAGACCTGAAAGGGTACATAAGCTGCACCTGCCTTCCTGGAGGATTCTGGGACTAGTCTCAACTAGCCTCAGCTTGTCTTCCTGTTTGTCCGGGGACGCTGCCTCCACTTCTCTCTCCGCCGTGTACTTCGATTGTTGTCGGCCACCCCTGAATGGACTGTGACCTTCGAGACGGTGAGCTAAAATAAACCTTTCTTTTCCTAAGTTTGTGGGTGTCGGGTATTGAGTCACAGCAACAAAAAAGTAACTAAGACAGGTAGGCTTATGAGATCAGAGGTGAGAGAGCTCACTACGGCCACCTGCACTTCGAAGAGCTGGAGGATCCCTTATCTGTTCAGTCCAACGACATGGAAGCCCCAGCACAACAGGGATCAAGGATGCAGCACCAGGCCAAGACTGAAGGTTTGGGAGCTCCCTGGAGAATTTCAAGTCTGGGTTGGGAGATTAAAGAAACTGGAGACCTGGGAACCAATATTCAAAGATGATGGTAGTGATGCTTAGAAAGGCTGAAACTCTTCACTATGGGAACACTTTCTTTTCTTTTCAATTTCAATCAAGCGTATTAGTACCTACAAGCAGGTGGGACTTTGCCCTTAGTTTACTGGCTTCCAATTCAGTCACCCACAGACACCCCAGGAACTGTGTTTTATTAATCAGCTAGATGTTTCCTGTTCCAGTCAAGTTGAAGTACTATGGTCAACGTCAGTAGCCGCTGTTATCCATGAGGGATCCTCCTGGAACACACTGTTGCTCTTGTTATTTTAAGCGAAATGTTGTTATATTAAAGTAAGAAAAAAAGAAGTATTCTATTTACCTTCATTTATTCCTCCCCCAAATCTTTCCCCTTCTTTACATAAATCTGATTTTCTGGCCTGCATCCCCTTCCTTCTTCCTGAAGATTTTTTAAAAACACTTTTTGTCAGGCAAAATCTACTGGAGACAATTTCCCTCAATTTCTGTTTGTCTGAAAAAGTGTTTACGCGGATTTCACTTTTGGAGAATAATTTCATTGGACGTAGAATCTAGATGTGTGATTATTTTATTTTTCAATACTTTAAATATATTAGTTTATTCTCCTCAGCTTACGTGATTTCTGAGGAGGCCACCATGTTGTTTTCATCCTTTCTTTTCTTCATCTAAGCTGTCTTCCCTCTTCCACTTCTTTCTAGATTTTTCCTTTTGTCTTTATGTTTTTGCAATTTGTATATAGTGCACCTTGGCTGGATTTTGATGTTTATTCTGCTTGGTGTTTTCTGGAGCACCATTTAGTGTCTTACTAATTTTGGAAGTTTCACAAATTATTTCCTTTTTTCTGTCTTGATTCTCCTGGTATTTTTACTATATGTATGTCACAATTTTATAATCACCCAGACAATACTTAGATGTTCTGTGTTTTAAGATTCTAAGTATTTACTTTTAATTGACAGATAATACTGCACATCATCATGGGGTCCAGTGTGGTGTTCTAATACACACATGCATTGCGGAATGACTAAATCAACCTAATTGACATATCCATGGTTTAAAATGTTTGTCATTTCTGTTTTGACTAGTTTGAAATAAATCATAGAGTCAACATTCTGTGTACCAGATCAACAGTGTTTATTCTTCCTGTGCACTTAAAACTCGGTACACTTAGACTTCCACCTATTTTTTCCCTGCTAACCCCATTCCCAGACTCTAGTAACCACTCTACTCTTTACTCCGAGTTCAGTCTTTTATATTTCTTGTACAAGTAAGATCATGCAGCATTTGCCTTTCTTTGGCTGGCTACTTCCCTTACCATAATATCCACATGGTGGTCAGTGACAAAAATTCTTGCTTTTTGAAAGCTGAATAGTTTTCCATTGTGTACACATACCACATTCAAAAATATCTATTCATCCTTCATGGGTACTGGAATTGTTTCTATATCTTAGCTATTGTGAATAAAGCTACAATGAACGTGGACGTACAGACATTTCTTTGACAAATGGAGTACAATTTCTTTAGATATATGTCCAGATGTGAGTTTGCTGAATTATATGATAATTATTTTTTTCTTAGTTACCTGTATATTATTTTTTGAAAATGAGTATAGTTATTCACAACACCATCAAGGGTTTGCAAATGTTTCCTCTTATCTGCATCCTGGTCAATACCTGTTATCCTTCCTCACTTTGAAAATAGCCCATGGAGCCAGTTTGAGGTGGTATCGTGTTGGTGATTGAACCCATGATGAAGGAGGAAGAGACTCTGGAATAAGTGCTTCTGGGAAAACTGGGACTCACCATGGAGAAGAATAAAGACGGATATTGATTTAACCCCTGATGTAAAAATCAACTCAAAGTGGGTTGAAGATTTAAATGTAAGACTTCGAACTATCAAACTACTAGAAGAAAACAAAGGAGAAAAATTTCCTGACACTGAGCTGGGCGTCTCATTTCTTGGACGTGGTTCCAGAAACGATGGCAGTGGCACCAGCAAGCGGTGGGTGGCGTAATCAACTTAAAAATCTGCAGAAGGAAAGAAACAATTCATAGAATCAAGTGAAAACACCCAGAGTAGGAGAAAACATTTAAGAACTCATATTGTATCAATGAGATAAATTATTAAAAATGGACAAAGACCTGAATAGATACTTTTCAAAAGGGGTCATACAAATGGTCTACAGATATATGTGAAGCAATGCAGAAATTAATCATGAGGAAAATATTCTTTTTCATTCTTTCCTTTTTCTGTTTTCACTTTTGCTTTGGAATTTTCTGTTGATACATTTACAGTCGCGTTGGTGTTTTCCTTGGTTATGTCCAGTGTGCCGATGAAACTTTCAAAGGCATTTGTCATTCGCCAGTTGTACACTGCAATTGTTCTTTGGTGTCCTATAAATGTTAACTGAAGCCAGTTGGACTTGCTGCTTAGTTCTTCTGCCTCCTTGATGACTTGCTATTTGTGTGTCTGTAGTCAAGAAAAATGCATTGACCTCTCCAATTATAATTATGAATTTTCTCATTTCTCCTTCTCATTCCAAAAGGTTCTACTTCATCTATTTTGAGGTAATATTATTAGGTCTAGACCTATTTATGTTTACAATGCTTCCATAGTGAATAGAATTTATTGTGTAGTTTTTATCAATAGATTTATGTTTTTATTTCTGATATTTTTATCACTTTTTAACTTTAATGTTAACATAACCATTCCATATTTCTTTTGCTAGTATTTCCACAGTGCATTATTTCTGTCCTTTTTCTTTAAAAATGCCACTCATCAATATATTTGCAGTGGGTATTTTTTTTTTTTATACCATAGAGTTGAATTTTTTAAAAAAATATTTTTAGGCAGTCTACCTCCTAAGTAGAATGTTTAGGTCATTTATTTTTAATGTAAGTTTTGATAGTTTTAGATGTATGCCCTCTGTTTATTGTATGTTTGTATCCTATGTGTTTTTAATACTAGTGTTTTGCTGTAGTAGAGGAGACATAAAATGTACCATTTAAACTATTTTTAGGTGCACAATTCAGGAACACAAAGCACATTCATTGCATTGCATAATCACCACCGTCCACTTTCAGAACTTTCACATTATCCCGGATAGAAGTTCTGTAACTATTAAGTCATTTTCTGTTTCTTCCCATTGTTAGTCCTTGGTAACCTCAATTCTATTCTCCATTCGTATGAATTTTGCTACATGTAAGTGAGATCATGCAATACTTGTTCTACTGTGGTACACTTATTTAAGCTAGCAGAATATTTTCTGTAGTCACTCATGTGGTAGCATGTATCAGAGTTCCATTTTCTTCCACATTGAGTAGCATTGCACGTGCGCACACACACACACACACACACACACACACACACACAGACAGACAGACAGACACACACATGCCACATTTTCTTCGTTTATTTGCTGACAAATGCTTGACTTATTTCTACAGTTGGACATCATGACTGATGTTGCCATGATTTTTGATGTGCATGTACGTCTTTGAGTTCTTGATTTCAATGGCTTCAGACATAAACTTTGAAATGGTATTGGTAGATTGTATGGTTTAACTATTTGAGGAATTGCTGAACTCTTCCACCGAGACTGCACTAATTTACATTCCCATCAACAGTGAATGAAGGGTCCAAGCCTTTCACATCCTTGTCAACACTTATTGTTATTATTATCCTTATCCTAGCTGCCCTGGTGAATATGAAGCAATATCTCATTGTGGTCTTGGTTTTCATTTACCTAATGACTAGTGGTGTTGAGCATCATTTCATATGATTGTTGGCCATGTTTACATCTTGTTTGAGATATTCTATTCAAGTTTTTGACCAGTTTTAAACTGAAATAATTTGCTTTCCTCCCATTATTATTGATTTTGATGAGTTATGGCCAACTTTTTAAATATTCATGAAAACAAAAGTATTTTTACATCTCTGTTATGCTGTTGTTACAAACAAAGCATTACCAAATGCAATGTTCTATATATTCTTATGTGTTTTTATGAAGAATTTTGAGGTGTTCGCCCTTTTGTTGAGATACTTGATTTATATTGAGTCTATTTATATATAAGGTATGTGCTATAGAGACAAAATTATTATTTTGCATGTAAATTTTCAGTTTTCTTAACATCATTTATTAAAAAGGTTACACTTTTTAAAATTAGACATTCTTTGTGCTCTTTTAGGAAAACATTTCTTCTCAGTGTAAGGGTTGGTTTCTACTCTGTCCCTGCTACTTTTTTTGTTTGTGTGTCTGTATGTCAATACCATGCCTTTTTGATTAGTGTAACTTTGTGATAAATGAAGGAATGTGAATCTTCTACCTTTTTACTTTACTTTTCTTCTTTCCCTTCCTTCCTTCCTTCCTTCCTTCCCTCCCTCCCTTCCTTCCTTCCTTCCTTCCTTCCTTCCTTCCTTCCTTCCTTCCTTCCTTCCTTCCTCCCTCTTCTCTCTCTGTAGCCCAGGCTGGTCTTGAACTCGCTGTGTAGCTCAGGTTGGTCTTGGATTCATGATGATAAATCTTCAGTCATTCAGATGACTGTCTCTCTACAGGTTGTCCACTTTCTTCTTTTCCCTCTCTTAATGTCTTTGTCTTTATTTTCCATTTAAAGTTGTGTAACACATCTCAGTACGGATTTCTTTGAAGATTTCTTTGTGGTTCAGAACTTAATGTCTTCTATCACATTGTAGTCTGTATTTCTCCACTTACTTATTATGTTTCTATCATCTAATGCGCCACCTGAGTGTCCTCTTCTGTGACTTTATAGTCACTGGACTAGCGACAATAGTTCCCCCATTTGCACCGCAGAAAAGAAAACAGAAAAATCAGAAAACAAGAGGCCTGTTTATTTTTTTCTATTTATTTCACTCTTTGTTGTTCATATTGGGTAATTATTTTCTAATTCAGTGACTTTTCCCTCTGCCATATTCATTCTGATATTGAGCCCACGCAGCGATTTTTAACGTGTTACTATTTCACCATTTTCATTCATTTTGAGAGGGTCTTCCTTTATTTCCTTGAATAGAATTATAATGGTTGCCTTGGTCTTTGGTAGTGGTAGTGCCAACTCAGCCAACTTCGTCATCTGATGGTCATCTTTTTCTCTAAGGGACACAAAACCTTACCCCGATTCTTCACATGCCAAGAAATTTTGAAATGTGTCTTGTGCATTTTGACATTGATTGATTGATTGATAAATGTTGACTTTTTGTTTATCAGGCAGTGAAACCAGTTATACTCGGGCTTAAAGTTTCCAGGTTATAAGCTCAGGTTTCAAATTAAGTTCACTTTTCATGGCATTTAGAGGATGATTCAAACGTGTCTTCTCTCTCTCTCTCTCTTTCTGTGTGCACATCATATTTGTGTGTGTGTGTGTGTCACTCAGTGACTCAGTGCATTATCTTGCAATATCTGGGAAGCTAATCAGTGTAGGTCTCAATGCCATGGCCTTTTGCTTAACAACAGGTCCATGCATATCTGGACGTGCAGGCCAAGAGTTCGTACATGTTTCTTAGGGTTCTTTTCTTGAGCTTTCCCCTTTCCATGATACCTTTATCCTTTCCTTCTCCCAGAGATTTTCCTCCCTGGCCTTCTACTTAGTTCCCCTGTTCCACTGCTCATTTGCAGGAATATTGTCACCTTCAGGGTCAAGTGGAAAAATGAAAAGCGTTGTGAGTATCGGAATGCTTTGGGACCACGGCTCCTATGGTTGGAGAGAAGTTTTCCTTCTCTATAATTTCCTTTTTTTCCTTTTTTCCCCCTGTACTAGAGATCAAACCCAGAACCTTTTCACTGAGCTAGCTCATTTTTATTTCTGATTTTGAGACAGCTTTTCAGAGTGTCCTTCAGAGTTTTATGCACCTTACCAGAGACTGCAGAGGAGAAAAGGGAATACAAAAGGAGTGGAGGATTTCCCCACTTCTGTTTTTTTATGCTTTTCTGATCAGAAGTAAAAGGCTTAATGTAGACATCTTTCTGACTGTCTGTGGAGCCCAGTTCAAGATTTAGGGCTGCATTTCAGTTCAGGATACAAAAACCAAAGGGAGGAAGAAGGGAGATGCAGGCCACTTTGGTAAGTTTTAATACGCTTTACAACTTCTCCAGTTTGCCTCTTGCCATTTTCTTCTTACGTTCAACAATTTTTATCATTTCATTTTATCTAAGACCACATTTCCAGAGTTATTTTTGTTAACCTATATTTACAGTGTAAAATTATTCAATTTTACAATAAATTTGAGGTATTTGTACACATACTTAGTTACTTTTTTGCTGCTGTGATTCAGTACCCAAAGTCCACAGATTTAGGGGAGGAAAGACTTATTTTAGCTCACACTTTCAGAGGGTCACAGTCCATTCAGGGGCGGCCGGCAGCAATGCAAGTACATGGCAGGGGCGGAGAGGTGGAGGCAGCTTCTCACGACATCACAAACAGAAAGCCAAGTCAAGGTAAGTTGCGTCTAGTCCTCCAAGGAAGGCAGGAAGCAGCTTATATGTCCTTCCAGGTCTCATCTCAGGGATCAGCCCCTCCTGGATCCAGGTGTGGAAGGTGTGGGAAGCCCCCACTACACGCCTGTCATCCAATTCACATGCCAGTAGCCCACCCCTCCCACCCCTCCAGACCAGGCCCCTATCTCCCAACAGCCCATGGTTCTATAGACAACCTATAACATTCAAATGCATGAGACTCCTCGGAGACACTCCAGATCCACGCATTACCTCAACTCCACATTCCCTTCCCCCACTCCTTTCCCCCCTTCCACTCCCTCCCTCATCCCCTCTTCCTTCCCGTAAATCCATCTCCCTGCTTTCTCCCAAACTCTGGGTCACAGTTTTGTCTCTCCTGTTCAGGGTTCTAATTATGCAGGCAGGACAAAGTGGCAGGTGGTTTCCTCTATTAACTAGAGCTAAAAACCATGTAGCAATTTTTATTCCCATTTTATAATTGAGGAAACTGACGTTTCAAAAAGTAATTTTACTACCTTTCTTTTTGTCTTCTTTTCTCCAAAATGCAATAGTGCTAAATAGCAGATGTAGAGCATTAATCTTACTCTGTTTATTCTGTCGCCCCTTATCTATCCAGCAACTGCCATTTCAGGAAGTCTAGATGCCACTTGGAGATGTGGAACAGGGACTAGCTCCAGAAACTGTGAGTTATGACAGCAAAGATTCCTGATTATTTATTTATTCAGTCACTTATCTGGCCTAAGTCCTTACATATAGGTAGAACCTCAGGGAATATATATATTTTTTTAATTTGAAAAAGCACAGATTTTTAGAATTATCTCTAATGGTGAAAATTTTCTATTCTGTGTTTCTTTCAAAACTAAGTAAAATTTTAACAATCATTTAAGGGACTAGGTTATACAGGCATTATCTTGTACAAGATGAATGGGATTCAAGTTCTACTTGATGGTAATGTGAGATTTATTAACACAGGGAAGGAGTAGGGCTGTGGTATAAAACTCATTTCAAGGATTCTAACAGGCTTTTTTTTTTTTTTTTATTCTGTGCACATCAGTCTCAGTCACCCTTTCGAACGGTCTATCCTCATACTTGCATGAGATGGTGCCACCTACAAGCTTGGGAATGGATATGGAACCCACTAGAAAATCATCACGAGGATTGGTGCAGGGATGAGCGCATGAGTCAGTCTTACCCAATCACAGCCTTTGATTCTACACCAATTGAGAAAAAGGAGATTTACTTTTCTACTGCATTAATAGGCTGGAAAAATAAAAGCCTAGTGTTCTTTGCTGTAATGAAGGAAGAGTGTCAGGAGAGTGCACCCCGTACCAAAGGCCCGACAGCCAGGGAGATGGGTACGTACAGTGTCCCAAAGATGTTCGAAACTTGGGGTTCAGCCATTCCAGACATAGGCTGCTCTTAGCTTTGTTTATTGTTTTTAGGCATATTGACAAATTCTCATAGTACTTAGGCTAGTCTGAGTTGAATTTTATTCACCAGACAGATTGAGTACCAGGGTGGATAGCAGTGAGAAAAAGCCAAGAATGAACGTGGAAGTCAGTGATGATAGCACACGCCTATAATTTCAGCAATCTAAGAGGCCGAGGCAGGAGTTTTGTGAGTTCAAGTCCAGCCTGGGCAATTTCACAATGCAGCGTGACCTTAAAATTGATATAATGGGCTGGGACTGCAGTTCAACGCAAAGGTTCTAAGCTTAATTCCTAGTACCACAAAATAAACAAACACCCTGAACTTGTAACTTTTGGGGACAAATAACAGGAACTCAGCAGAAATGGGGAATAATCAGAAATAAAGTTATATGAATATGTTTTGGTCAAATCTTGGAATAATTGTTTCACCAGGGCAAGACATTTGAATTTTTTTTTTTTTTCACAAAGTCAAAGGAGAACAAGGAGCTACCTGATCTGAGCTAATGCAACTTCTGTTTTCAGGAGAATTCAAGTTCATCTGGCAGCAAATGTCATACAGAGAATCTCACTGAACTCCTCCCAAAAGTGGAGGACGGATTAACCATAATAAATCTGGCTCTGTGTTAACATTGCCCTAAGTGACTAAACGTTGCGCTAGGATTTAGAGCAATGACTACTTTTAGACACCCCAGAAAATTAACATTTTTACTTAGTACATGGTGAGCTCAAAGATCTAAGTTCTAGGCCCACCTGTTATAGTCTGGATATATGTTCCTCGAAGGCCTATATGACAAAGGTCATCAGCCTATGGTGGTATTGGGGGTGGTGGAACCTTTAAGAGGTAGGGCCTGGAGGGAGGAAGCTAGGCCACTGAGGTGTGTCCTCAAGTGAAGACATGGCGCTCTGGGCCCCTTTTCTCTTGGTGTTTCCTGATCTCTCTGAGGTAAATAGGTCTTATGCCATATGCTCTTGCCACCGTGGACTCTGCTACCACAGGCCCAAAACAACAGGGCTGAAAGACTACGTATTGAAGCCTCTGAAACCAGGAGTCCAACTCAGCAGTTTTCTCCTGCTTCTTTGCAATGTGGTCTATTGTCCAGAAGCATTTCAAATTCCTAGATTAAAAGTGTTGTCATGGTTTAGATCAAAAATTCCTCCAAAAGTCTCACGTGCTTGGAAGGTGATTGTGTCATGGGAGTACTACGTTTAGGAATGAATTCATCTGTTAATGAGTTCAGAAGCTGCGATTGCTGTTAGGAGGTGGGGCCTGGTTGGAGGTTAGTCCCTGGGCGAGTGACCTGGGAAGATGTATTCTCGTCCCTGCTTCTTTCTTCTTCTGATCTGCCATAGACTGAGCACTTTCCTTTGACATGTCCCTTTACCATGCTGCTTTCTGACTTGGAGTAAGCCAATTATGGACTGAAACCGTGAGCCAACATAAATGTCTCCTTTTTAAAAATGTGAATGTCTGGTATTTCCCCCCGGTGACGGGAAAGTAAGACAACCGTCTTTCTGCCTCCATGCTCTAAGTGCACATGCTGTTGTGCCAGACCCTGTCTTTTCTATAACTTGTTTATCTCAGGTATTTTGACACAATAATGGAACATTTCATAACTCACTATCTAAGCCCGACCTGGGTCAAGTTATTTAACCTGGCCTTAGTTTCCTCGAAGATCTCTAGATTCTTTTAACAGTAATGTTCATCCTCCTCACTGATGGGATCCTCTGAATGTGAAATGGAGTGACCTTGGTAAAAGGGGTTAGAGAGCGAGAAGAGCTAAGCCGGTGCGAGGGAAAGTTACGTGAAAGATGCTCAAGGTGTTTCGTGCTGCCTTTGCTTGAGTCTTCCTACCTTGTGGATTTGGTCTCCACGGGCTTCACGGGAAGGCAAAGCCTCCTGCTTCCAAAGAACTCCACCTCTTCTCTAGGTCACCTTGTAGTGAATGGTGGCTTCGATTCCATGAAGGAGTAGGCTGTGGGAGATCCTAAACTGCTCTGGCTACCCTATGAGGTGGTGAACATTCCATCCCAGCCTCTCAAGCATTTGTTAGTCTGTAGAGAGTTCTTTCTCCTGTGTAAAAATCAGCTCAGGATCTGCCCAATTTTGGATGCTATGGTGAGTTTTTTTCCAAGTCCTTGAGTCCCAAGAATATGTCTTCCTGCTTGTGATTCGTGCAATATCACTCTGTCATTAAGGAAATTCAAAGTGTGCTCTTTTACGACAGGTGTGCTGTTGTGGTTTTGTACTTTGGATTTTCGAAAGCTGCCTCCTACCTCCCTCTCCCCTCCTAATCCTCAGCCTTCTGGTTCACCAAATCTAAACACATTGTCCTGCGTAAGTAATAATGAAGAAATCTACAAGAAAAGATTCGTGGCACTTGCTAATCAGTTTAATAATGGAGGCTATCTCTGCCGCATTATACAGAAACAAATTAAAAGGGCAAGGAGAGCTCCCAGAAATCATCTGTTCATGTTAACAAAGTGAATATTAATGAAAAACAAAATTGAGTTCCTCTTGTGTCTGATTTTCATCAAATTGTACAGGTATTAAAAAATAGCTATAGAAATCCTATCCATTAGTAGTTAATTCAAAATAGCATTGGCCTCTGCTCTATTCCTGACTGTTGCTTCCTTCTTGGGCAAAAAAGGCAGTCACCTTGCTGAGCCCGTTGTGCCATGAGAATTGATAATGGAACTAATTCAGCTTGTGATGGATCAAATATCAAGCCACGGGGAATAAGGAAGTTGGTGTCCATGGGTAGCAGGGGAGCATGAGGGATACCCAGGAACATTTTTCTTTCTTTCGCCAAAAGTTCAAGTTTTCCCCAGGGCACCAATGGTCTGGGGTTTTGCAGAACTCAGGAGCCTTCCAGAGACCAGAGAGCCATCAGGGTACATTGTCCAGCAGAAGAGTCATGCTTGGTTTCTTGGTGTGCATCTTTTGGGCAGCTTTCTTTGCCCTCCATAATTAGCCCAGCAAGGGAGCATCTCACGATGAGTGTGGATCTGAGCCTGAAATGTCCTGACTGCAGTCAGATGTGAGTAGACAGGTTCTGGAGGCTGTCCACAAGGGACAGAAGTTGGTCACTAGTGGTCTCCTTTGAGGGGTGGGGAAAGGCTAGTGGCTACTCTCATTACTAGATTAGTATAGTGTATGTAAGATTTGGGGTACAAAGCAAAATCTCAGAGATTATGCATATTCTGGTGAGAAAGAATCAAGGACACTTCTGGTGTGTTGGGGTCCCAAGGACAGCCCCAGGATGCCTGTAGACTCCGAGGAGAGGAGAGAGTACCAGGAGGAGGAAGGGACAATATAGATGCAGGCAAGGTAGCTGCACAGACTCCAAAGACAAATATGGTGGACCTCATGCATGTGATAGAAATGACTTGTTTTTCTACAAAGAGACTCCTATAATCCAGATGTCCCTAAGTGCTCTTTGGGTAAAAATGAAAAGCAGTCAATGTCCCCATCAGGGCATTAATCTCTTACTATGTCCACCTGATTCCTAGATATCAGCTGCCCACAGACTGCCCTCCACAGCTCCTCCTTCATGCTCACAGAGTCTGTGTTTAGTCTATGTTTGCCTGTGTTTAGCCCTGCCTCTTCCCTCTCACCAATGTTGGGCAAAGCCAACTTCTACCAGTTGTAATATCAGGCAAGGCCAAGACCTGGGAGGAAGCTGGCTGCAGCCCCTAAGGTGTGGTCAGTTACCGGGGCATGGTTCTGACTCTAGGGAGTTGCTATCTGTGAGGTTCCTTGATGTTCCCAGTCTCCTGAGGGATTACCTTCAAAGAATGTCATCTTGACCAAGAGGAGCTGTCTCTAAAGTGACTGAGCGTCAGCATTATGTTGTGATATACATGGACACGAGACTTCCCTTTTTAATTTTATGATCCTGAAGATCAAGCCTTCACACTGAATTACACCCCCAGCCCATTTTTGTTCAGTCTTGATTTTTGAGACAGGATCTCGCTAAGTTGTTCAGTTGCCCAGGCCAGGGTTAAGCTTGCAATCCTCCTGCCTCAGCCTCCGAAAAACTGAATTTTTGGCCTGTAAGAAAGAGGAAAACTAAGAAGGGCTTAGAGACACTGGGGGCTTCTTTTAGTCTTCTATCTTAGTTCTAGATCCTTCAATGTATCAGCAACACGTGTATCAACAATGTCACCAACATGGTTCATTTTTCCATTCTTTCGTATTGGCATTTTGCTTCGTATCCTCCTGCTTGTTGTCTGTTGGTGGCAAGATGGTTGTTGTCCAGTCAGGTTCATATCTGCACTTAAGGCAAAAGAAAGAAAGAAAGAAAGAAAGAAAGAAAGAAAGAAAGAGGAACAGTGACAGCTGCAACTTTTCCATTCATTCATCTGGGCAAACAAAGCCTTCCTTGATAGACAGTCATCTCTTGGCTGGCTCTTGTTACTAAGGGCCACCCATATGGTGGCTGGATTTTTATAGAGCTGATTCAGTTCTGATGTGTTCAGGGCATTCAGTGTCACAACCCTCTGAATGCTACCCGGTCTTAGAGTTTTGGAGGAGGGTGGGGACTGTTGTTCATCGAAAGTGTGTGCACTTTTTGGTATCTTGGGAGAAATCATGAGTCTGAGCGCTGCAGACCAAATTTATAGCCCCTGTTATCAAAAGCTTCCGATCCCTAAATCCTAAGTCTGGGTCCTCTAGCATCAAACGTGAGACATGGTTAAGCCAAAGGCCTTGGTGATCGCAGAGGGTAGGGCACAAAACAGTTTCTGGTTTTGTCATTTCAAATCTGCTTAGTCTGGGTGCCCTTGTCTCACTCTAAGCATCTGCTAAAACAGGTCAGGAGGTCACTCTTTCTGCGTCCGGGCTGCAGGCCTAGCCTGCATCTTGCATTCAGAGCCTGCTTTCCAGGTGGCTGGCTGGCAGTCACTACCCTCCGGATGACCAATGCAAAATACACCAGGACCTTTGCAAACCCTCGGAAGACAAGCTATTTTTCCCTGCCCGCATAATTGTTGAGAGGGGAGCCAGAGAAGGTGTTCTAATTAATTAGAGCAGGTATTTGAGGATGCCACCGTGTGCAGGACTCGGGACTGGAATCCAAATTTCCCACTTATCTGCCTCCACCACCGCGACCCCGAGGTGCCCCTAGCCTTTCCTGCATTCGTATTTGTGTGTAAACTGCAGCCTGTGACCGAAGCCTTATTAGCTGGTCAAAATTTTACTTTTAAATGGACCATTAACCTACTTGGAGCCTGGAGCACACTGATAATGTAATACCTCAGGATCCTGTCGGGCCTCAGAGCGAAGCAGGTCAGAGACCACTTCCATTTCTCTCCATTATCCCACAGATGTCCAAGGCACGTTCTCACTCATAGGGCATCCCAGCCTGGAAAGACACTTTTCATCCAGCTTGTTAATAATCCCAGCTATGCCACTGATGTAGGCAAGCCCCTTTACTACGCCAAGTCTCAGAGTCCCCATCAACAAAGTTGCACTAATTCTTTCTCTTCTTTAATCTCTTTGGTTATCCGGGAGATGGGAAGGTGCTGAGCTGAAGTGAAAATTGCCTGTTCCTTGATTAATTGCGGGTTGGGAGGCCTGCCACCTCCCCACTGGACACTTCTCGCAGCTCCCAACTCTGAGAACGAAGATGGAGATACGAGTAAAGGTCTCCAGGACTAAGATAAGAGTCTCTTTAAGCCTCATGGGTCTTCCAGGCAGAACTCCTGGCTTGGCTAGAATTCCATCCACTCTTGGCAAGGCATAACTTCCTGTCTCCAAGGGAGAGGGGCTTATAAAAAGGCATAAAAATGAGGCTTCTAAAGACATCCTGGACGTCAACTAGATGTTGCAAAATTACATTTTGATGAGTTCAGTGTAAATGAACCAGAAACATATGGATTCAATTTCCCTTGGAATCCACATGGGTTTAAAAACCAAGGGGGCGGGGGAGAATGCATTTGGGGAAGAGCATTTTAGGTCTCACCAAACTCCCCGCATTTGTAAACAGCAGTTTGAGGTTTGTGATGATTGTGTCCTGGGCTGGGTTCCTTCCCTAATAATAGAATGTACAGGATGTCTTGCAACAGCCTTGCAAAATGCGTCCAGGGAAAAATACCCAAATGCTACTCTCTCTCTCTCTCTCTCTCTCTCTCTCTCTCTCTCTCTCTCTCTCTCTCTCTCTCTGTTCCATGGTTTCCTAAAACTCTTCTGTGGCCTCCCGGATTCCCTGTTCTAGGTTGAATTCCACAAATATAAATACGTTTTCCTTCTGCATCTGCAAAGATTAAGTGTCACAGAAGTGCAATCTAGTGGCCCTCGGGACCAGATCCAAGCTAAGGATTTTAGCAGGTGCCACTCTTTTGAGAAATGAGGAATATCAACCCTGCTTTCAAGAGAATTGAAATTCAGTATGTTAAGTTCAAGATTGCTTAGCTAGTGGATAACAGGGCTAGAATGAAAACAAGGTTTCTGAGCTGAAATTCAGGGATTTGTCTTCCACAGAAAATTCTTACCATTTCCTAATTCCAGATGAGGGTTGGAGAGACACCTGATCACTTGTAGGTCTACCAGAAGGCTGAAGCAGGGACTAATGCAAAGATTTCTCCTTCAGGCCCAGAGAAGTTCCCACAATATTTAAACGTTCTTCAAGAAATCTACGGGAGAAGGAATGGAGAAGCAGAGGAAAAGAGGGTACTGACCTTAATCCCAGGCTTCTGCTCCCATCTGTTTTCACTGAGACTTTAGTTAGGACTTTAATTGTAGAAGGTTTTATAAAGTTTAAGAGTTGGGGATTCAAAGGAGTTTAGAGGCTTCCTATTCCCATCTTGCTAGCCCAATTTTGCAGCTGGCTAAATTATTCCACGGACTAGTTTTGGCTTCTCGTCTCCTCCTTTTGTTCTGGGGTCCCTTGCCTGCTATCAGGGTGCTGAACCTGTAGGTGAACACACCCAACATTTGGGTGACTCTTTGCTCAGCCCAGTGGCAGTGACAGAACACGAGGTGGAGACCCTGCCTCCAGGAAGCTTCAAATATACTTTTTTTTTTCATAAAGAAGACAGAACTGTCTTCTAGAAGTCACCTTTAGATAATAAGCTGGCATTGAATTCTAGGCACCAGAGATTTTGGCTACATAGAGCAATATGCTAATCAAGAAATGGTCCAATAGAAGCCAAGAGTATGGGCCAGGGTTTTGGAGGTAGTGCTTCCAAATGACTCAGGCCAAAGAACAAACTCTTGACCCTGTGGCATGGATGGAGGTTTCTTGGCTCTTGTCTGGTGGAAGGAGACACAAGACTCCACTGTCTTGGGTCTCCCAGGGGAAGGGCTGCCTGGACCCGCCTAGGCACATCCTGCAGAGCCCAGCCAAGAGAGAGATGGGCTGCAGAGCCATCTGATTGCTATTAGGCTGTGCGACTTTCTTTATTGGCAAACAGTCTGTCAGCAGCTTCTCCTCGCAGAGCGGGCCAGATGTGCTTACAAAGCGTTCTGTGTCCTTCCCATCCACACCCAGCCCCCACACGCGTTGCCACTTTGCCAGGCTTCGTCCTTGTCCCAGGAGTCCAGCCACAGCCAAAGCAAGGCCTCATCGGGAGCCGGAGGAGGGAGACTGGTCCCCCCTGGGGCCGCCACACCACTGTACTCTCGCTGCATGTGCACGTGTCGTCTTTCTCCTTGAGGTGCAGTCCACGAGGAACCAACTTAAACTTGTGTTTTGAGGCACAGGCTGGGGCGAGGCTGACAAAGCCTTACAGTGAACTTCCTTTTGCATGTGCTTTTCTTCAGTTCACCTCGCCACTGGGGTGATTTCCAACTCTTATCGAGTCTGGGTCTCCTCTTTGAGAACATTCTCATGGGAGAATGGTAGAAAACATAAAGACTGTTAGGGTCAGTCCTTGGCAGGTGGAGATGGCCCCAGGCGTGTCTCATATTATTGTCCGAGCGATCTCAGGCCTGTCCTTCATGACAGGAGCCAGCGTCAGGGTGTTTCTCTTAACATGGTGTCTCAATCATGCTATCATCTGGGGTATGTTAAATTTTGGGAGTAATTGGAGTCCCGTTATATGACTAGTTCTGGATTGTTTTCTTGGCATCACGTACACATTGCCTGTCTTAAGACTACAGAGTCTTGCATTGTCTTGGGGGAAACCATTTTTCCTCTAATTATCAGCCAACACATTCCTCACTTTCCTTTCTGCTTAAGTTTGCCTTTCTGTTTTCTCTTATAAGTTATAGTCAGGCATCTAGATTGACTCAAGACCCACAGCCACCCTTGACAGAGGCCCGCATTTCCCCCAGTATTTCTGTGAGTAAGAAGCTCCCGTATAAAATAATACAGTCGGTGTGGGCAACTTTCCTTCTTGTATCACTGTCCCTGTTTCTTCTTAAATAAGGCAAAGACACTATGTCTCGAATAAGCCGACACTTATAAAGTCTCCTCTTTTTGACCGATTAGAATATCCCAAGTGCTTCAGTCATCTTCTTGTTGTTAGGATATAAGCCCAGCACACACAATCTGAGGAAGAAAAGTTTTATTTTAGTGCCCAGTTCAGAGGTCTGAGTCCTTGCATGGTTGACTGGCAATGGTGGAAGGGCATGGTGAAGTGGCCTGATGAAGGACAGCTGCATTGCATCAGGAAGCAAAGAACAACCGGGAAGGAGCTGGGACAAGAATATATTCTACAAGGTCACTCCAGGTCACCCACCTCTCTCAACCAGCCCCCCCTTAGCTCCATGTGAAATCAATAGATTAGCCCACTCAATTCAATGAACTCCCACAAACCAGTAACCTTCCAAACGAATGAGGCTTTGGCATTCCAGATTCAAGCTTTAATATGAATGAGAAGGATGTCTACGTCAGCCACGTGTTTATCGTATATCTAGTAATATTGACCTTCGACATATCCTTTGCCGTGTTCTTCTTAATTGAAGGGAAGCAGAGGCATGGGATAAGAATAGGATATCCTCTGTATCACTCAGCCCATGACAGAAGAATTCTGAGCCGAGTTGGTCACAGAGCATTGCCTAGCTAACGGGAGCTGCTGTTTGCTCAAGGGGGTTAACCTTGAGCAGAAGGAACATTTCTGGAACTCATCGGGTCACCCCTTCTTCCAAACGTGGTTGCTGCATACATGGTCCTCTTCTGTAATCGTCTTAAAGAATGAGCCCCATCAGCCAGCTTCCCGGTGTGAGTTGGTCTGCCAGTCATGGTGACTCACCTCAGCTCATAGCCACAATAGGCTTTGATATAGTTACCGGATTCACTTCTAGTCCATGAGGCAGAAGCAAGTACCAGTCAGGAACAAGGGGAGTTCGGAGTTTCTAAAAAAATATTCTTCACCCTTCCAAGGAAATAAAAGAAAGAGGCAAACCTTGGGCCCTTCTTCCTATTGTAATCTTTGTACTTTGGGGCCAAACATTTTAAGATGCAAGAGAAATAGACTCAAAGTCAAAGGCTGCCTATGCCTGGGGAGATGGAACGGTCTGGCCAGTGGTGGCCCTGCGCTCCCACTCTCCCACCATTAGAGTCCGGATTGCTTTCAGACTTCTTGTTTTATGTAACATAAATATTTTTTTTCCTGTTTTGCCCATTAGAATTGAGAATCATCTGGCTTAATACTTAAGTTGCTCTGATTGGGTCAAAGTAAATGACCATCTGTCTTTACCTAACATTACAAGCTGTGGACAATTACAGAAAGGAACACCTTGTTTATTGACTCCTTGTCCCTCCTTTTCTTAATCTTCTTCCTGTCTCTCCACAAAGTGAGACTACTAGAGCCAGGAAGAGCCTGAGCCTTTATCCAGCTGGAGTAACTGAAGCTCAGCGGCAAGAAATGACTGGGTGACCCGTTCCCAGTGCGTATATAGTGTTTAGCCATAGGAAGAACTCAGGTCTCCTGTGTCCAGCTCTGGGTCTTCCCTGTTGCTCAGTTCTTTGCTGCCTTGATGTTTTTCTCTGTGTCTCTTCCATATATTTACCTGGGCCTACTTCTTGCTACACCCTTTCTAGCCAAGGGGAATGGAATCTATTTAATACTGCACAGGGCAGCTCTGCAATGGGATGTGAGGGATCCAGAAGAGGTGTGCTAGTGAAACGAATGATTATTGCTTGCAGCTACGTGGAAACGACATAGCAGGACATGGGGCTGAGGTGCTGTTGAATGGCCATTGGGTGAGAAGACCCATAGATGGCACACCAGCATCAGGAACTGACAAATCTGGGGACCAGCTCCACGGAACAGACTTAGCTGGGGCTCCTTCCCATCTTGTTCTACTTCCCACTGACTTGGACAGACAGCTTGTTGGTGGAGGGTTTGTGTGGGTTTATTTACTCTTAATAATAAGCTCATATTTTAGATATTCACTCCGGGTGTTTTTGCTCACTGGGACTAAGTACAAAATCATGGGTCTACACACAATGCACACGAGGATTATAGAGGAACATTCGTGTGACAGCGCCAGGCTCCTTTTGAAGGGAGCAGTGTCCTGTCCTGGCTGGCTTACGGAAAGCCACAATGAGGTGATTCTTGTTATCAGCACCTGGAGGGTTCTTCTGATGTCAGTGTCTGCACCCTTGTTGATCCTCTCCAATTCAGTTCCATGGATGTAACAGATGTCATTCCTTGCTCTAGGAGGTACCAACCCCAAGGGGTGATGGGAAAGAAATCTTAGAATGGGGGCATGGTGACCTTTGCCATTCAGCATAGTGCTTGGAGCTGAAGAAGGCGTCGATGGCCATCTGTTCCTGCCTGTGGCCGGAAGACTCGTCAGAAATGTCTCTCAAATGGTCTTCACTCCAGTTGCCCACGACTGCAGTCCCGTTTCTCCACGACTCCTGCTTCTTTACTTCCTGCTCCCAGTACGTCTATTTCAAGTAATCGCCACTGATCTCAAAAAACTTAAACTTGCTTTGCATAACTAAGGAGAATTTGCCTCATCTCAATTGAGAAAAATAAAGACATTGCATGAATTCTTATTCTCTCTCCCCCATAGGGACTGTATGTAAGGGACTTTCCCTCCATGATTCAGTCACATTATGTAGCATAGCTCACCTTAACACCCAACAGGTATCACAGCATCTAGACTGTCTCATGTGTCTCATTTACAGAGGAGAAAATGTGTTTCTTCCCTTCAAAGGCCAACAGATCTCCATGAGCCACGATCCGCTCCCTTCTACTGCATTGAGGTCCTAGCTGCATTAGTTACCTTCTTCCTTGCCTTGCAATGTTGATGTTTTCCTTCTCTTTGGAACATCCCAGTGCAGCTACAAATGTCTTTCCCCAAACCACTCAAATCCAGTTTTCACCCCTGACCCCTCACCAGAACTTTATTTTGTTGAGGTCTCCAGTGACTTCCCGAATGTAGCCAAATTTAAAGGATGTTTCTTGCTTGTTATTTTAGACGGAAATGACTACTCCCACTTTAAAACACACATGTCCAATTTCTCTCTGTTGATTTCTGTGACCCCCATATTCTTTCCATCTTTCTTCCAGTTCACCGAGTTTTCCTTACCAGCCATATTGGCGCAGTCCAAGTCCTCTACCCACCTTTAATTTCAGAGCTCTTAGGGCTCAGCCCTGAACATCTCTTTTCTTCTGTCAGGTAACATTCCCCAATCTTGTAATTTTAGTGTAATGATTGCTCCCAATTCAATATCTACACAGGTTTCTCTATGTGGAGAAATTTAGTTTTCCTCATTTCCCAATGGCTATGCCGCATTTGTAACAAAATTAATACATTCAAAATCGAGTTCTTAGCCTGCTTCAACCAAACTCAAGAAACAGGCAAGATTCTGAGCCATGCCCCAAGGTTTCCCAACTGTCTGTTTGCGAGCCCCGTAAAATCCCTGGGACTACACATGTAATGGATTTTCCTCCCATAATTAGGTTGTGCTGTATGGCATAGTTAACCTTAAGAAAGAGAAATTATCCATGTAGGATGCACTTAATTCTGAGAGGTCTTTAAAATCAGAGCAGTTTTCTAGTTGTTGGAAGAAAAGGCGCCCAGATGGATTCAACTTGAGCTGGTTATTTACTACTACAGACGAGACAAAGAAGCCTATGAGGCAAAGACCTATGAGTGTCCGCAACAGAAGGCAGTGATCTGTGGCAACGAGCAGGAAGCCCATTGGGGATTCGGCCCCAAAACCACAAGAACATAAACTGCTCCAGCCGTAGAGAGCTTGGAAGAGAACCCCAGGCTGCAGGTAAGAACCCCACCTCAGCTGACACTTCGACTCCTCGAGGCGTTATACAGAGAATCCATCAACTGTGAGATCATGAATTTGTGTTGTTTCAAGCCAAGAGATGAGTGATAGGGCATTTGGAAGTAACAAAAACCAATACATTTTCTCTATCGTTCCATCTAAGTAGACACCACCGTCATCTGCCACATTGGTTAAACCAGAAATTGTTGAGACCTTTACTTGCTTTTACTCCCACATCCAAACCCCCAGAGAATCTCCCTACGCCTTCCTTAGACATGTCTCTTGCTCTTCTCCAAAGTTCCCCATCTTCGTGGCTCCCTTTCTTCTCCAGACTCTTTTGCCTTTTCTCTCATTGCTCGAATAGTTATTCATCTCCGTACCTATGCTGGCCAATCCCTTGTTACTTTCACACAGCAGCCAGAGCACTATTCCGGAAGTATCAATTGAATCATGCTGTTCTCTATCTAAAAATCCATCAGCAACTTTCTGCTACACGGCAAACAATATTCAAGCTTTCCAGCATATTTTATAAAGTTCTCTATGACCTGGCTTCTGCCTGTTTCTACTAACTCACTTCCCGCCTTCTTCCCCTTTACCTGGCAATACTAGTGACTTCCTCATTGCAAACATCACAACTTACACCTAAGTTGTATGGGTGTGTGGGGGTAGGTGTCTATTCTCCTTTAGAGGGAAGAGTCTGTGGTGTCTGCGTTCATGTTGTATTTGTGTTAATCACTGTTTCCACTCAGCAAAGTCCTTTGTGACCCATTTTTTCTTCCATGTTGAGATGGGTTGAGTGCTTTCCCCCTGCTCTGACATACTTGTGTGGGACAGAAACTCTCTACAAAGCACCCACCCATGCAAAGTGTGACCGGGGGCTATAGGGACAGGGTGAAAAGGAGCCCTTGGGCCTTCAGACCTTGTGGACCATGCTGACCCCTCTCTCCCTAAGGACAATCTGTGAGACTTCCTCTTTGGACCTTGAGCTTCTATTCCTTGGTCTCCCATCCTAGAACTCCACGGAACCATGGTGAAGGTTCTGCATGGCCTTGTTTCTCTTCTGTAAGGACTTCAAAAAAAAAGATGGAAACATCTCTTGGCCCAGATGGCATGCAGAACCAACAGAGAAAATGGATCTACAGCCACAGCTGTAACTCTACTGGTGAAGAAAATGGCACCTATGAGACTCCAGGGCAGGATCTCTCCCTGCCTGTGCAGGACTTCTGGGAGACCCTGAAGGCTCCACCGGCCCACAGAGCCTCAGACGATCAGATGAAAGACCAGGAGCCTTGGAGACAGGTGTCCTCATGGACTAGCTGTAGGGCTCTGGAAGAGTGCTGGTCTTCTCTGATTCTCGGTTTCTCCATGCTATGCTGTGTTGCTCTCGTCCTCCTGCCCCTGGCTTGATGGGCTTCTTATGACATGATGCAGCAGAGGTGAAGGGCCCAGCACAGGGCTTCCTAGTCCGTGAGTGGAGGCCCCAGAGTAGGAGCCATGATTACTACGACTGTTATTAGCAGGGAATGAATTCTGCCACAGCACCCGTGCTTGATCCTTGTTTGAAAACCGGTCGAAGCGGCAGGAATAGTAATAAAAGATTAGGTCTATAGGGCTCTGCAGAACACTTGTTCAGGTGTCAGGTTGTATTTTTCCCCCTGTGCAAGTTCACTGTGTCTCTGGAGGTCATACACTGATGGGCCTTCCCCTGGGAGCAGGAAAGCTAGGTTGAGGCCCTGTGGGACAGGAGCCTGGGCCTGGGAGAAGAAGGCCTTGCCCTGCCCTGCCTCCCGTGGAGTCTTGGGAGCCATGTGCCTGGCTGAGGGCCCCCTTGGGGGACAAAAGCAAGAGGGGAAAGGACATGTCAGTATATTCCCAGGCCTTGCGGAGAGTAGTGGCATTGGAGGTGCTGAGAAAGGCTTGTGGGAGAGCTCAGCGACCCTGCTGAGTCTCTTCAGACCAACACGCTCAGCTACAGCGTGGTCCCTGGGTTGCTATCCACATACCCAGGCCTTCTATGTCTGGAAGGCCTATGTTTCTGCAGACTCACAACCAACCACTCCAAGTGCTATCCTATGGTGTCTTGTCTCTGGTCCAGAATTCACCCAGAACTGAAGTGAATCCTGGATATCGCTTACAACCAAGCTTGTCCATCATGGTGGAAGGGTTTCTGTCACACACCTGTCTTTACTGCTGGTCCCAGGCCTCATCTTTGGTGATGGTAGTGATAGTGCTGACGCATAAAGTTTATGTATATCCAGTAATAGGGTAGAGGCTCCTGAAAGGTATAAATGAAAGAGGGTAGCAGGGCCACAACAATACTCCCTAGAGGGAAGACCTTCAGAGTAATTAGAAGAAAAAAAAACAGTGACCTTGACAGGAAGATCCCCAAAGGCCTGCTGAGAAGCAAAGCTGCTGCAGAATTGCTCTTGCCCAATCAAGAAGGTGACATGCTAAATCCCCAAGAACAAATACTTGCAGCAAAAGAACAGGATGGGTGTTGAAGGCTGTAAGTGACCCTGCACCCTCACTGTGACACTGAGCACTCACTACATAGGTCTAAACTCACAAAATGCCTGGTGGACACCATAGGTAAAGCAATGTTTCAACTCAAAGTTGACTCAGAAATTGAAGCAATTGGCACAGGCCAGGAACCAGAGGTAGTGGTCCCTTCACAAATGAAAGTCCCCAGAGACTCACATAACTAGGGAGCCAGTTTTGATATTTAGAGACTACAGAAGGAAGAGAAGGATGGAGA
Organism: Ctenodactylus gundi; assembly: GCA_004027205.1. Classification (NCBI taxonomy): domain Eukaryota; kingdom Metazoa; phylum Chordata; class Mammalia; order Rodentia; family Ctenodactylidae; genus Ctenodactylus; species Ctenodactylus gundi. Next base: position 125,024 of record PVKB01001412.1, read on the forward strand.
TTTGTTTCAATCGGGTCAGATTTTCAAGGAGAAGTGGGACTCTTGCGGGTTTCAGGGTGTGCTATTGTTGAAGAAAAAGAAACTTGACTGGTCTCTGTCTTTGGACTTAGAGACAGACTCTAAGTCATCAGAATTTCCTGAGTAATAGGAATAGGTGTCTTTGTTCTTCATGAGTCTCTAGGATGTCACTTGAGTTTAGCCTAATGAGTTGACTGAGGGTGGGGGCTAGTCAACAGAAAGACCAACTGCATGATCTTTGACTCAAATTGACCTCTAAGGAGGTGGGTGCTATAGCTTCAATTCAACTACTTGCTAATGTCATAATTAGGTGTATGTCATGACACCTCCCTAAAAACCCTGGACCCTGAAGCTCAGTGGTGCTTTCTGCTTGATAAAATTACTGATGTACGTGAAGAGTAACAGACCTTCATGTAGGACCATTCCAGATTTCACACTGTTAATCTGTTTTTTTTTAAGATAGCCCTACCTAACATACTTTATAACAAGACTATGACCAAAAATGTAGGGTTTTTTGAATTCTGGAATTTGTTTTAATAAATTATTGAATCAAAGGGAGATTGAGGAACTTCTCCAGAGTAGTCAAATGCGTGACTGACCTAGACGTCTCTGAGATTGTAGCCAGTATCTGTAGGGCCTAGGTCAGTGGTCTCCACCTTTTTGATATCCAGGACTGGTCTGCGGCCTGGTAGCTGGGGACCCTTTGTCTAGGTGATTAGTGGACTTCGGCACTGGACTATAGCGTAATAGGAAATGACTCTGTTGCATTATGTGGATCCTTCTCTCTTTTCACCACTGCTTGGTAAACAAATAAACAAACTTATTCTCTGTTCCCCCCTTTGGCCCCAGGATCTGGAAAACTGTAGTCTCTGCTACAGTCAAATTGTTCAGTGTGCTCACCAGGTCTCTTTCCCAAAGGCTGGGTGGCATGAACCGGGCAGGGCTCCTTCCTATGTGGCCGACTGGTTTTTTGGCAGGGCATATGCAAATCATAAACACGACTGTCTTCCCAGTGGCAGCACCAAGGCTTCTGTTTGGGAGGTCCCTGGAACCACAATCTGGTTTTGAGACATCTTCAAGATGCTTCTGCATTGTAGGCGTATGGTTTTTCCTTTGATTGTGTGTTTATTAAAGAGGCTCGGGGAAGGTTGGTGAAAGTTGCAGGAAGGGAAGTGCTCAAATCCAACAGGAGGCACACCTTGGTCTAACCACTCTTTCTGCCTTGTGGAGGGTAGCACAGCGTTCCTAAAAACGTAAGTACCAGCCAGCTTCCAGATTATAAATCTTTCCCTCAGAGCAATGCAATTTCATTGTACTTGAAAAATAATTAAACAAATCTGTGGAACATGTTTCCATTGCATTAGTTTACTTCACTTGGCCTCGCAATGTGAGGGTCATAATTACTTAAATATTTCCCTTTACTATTTTTCAAAACATTTTTCTAAATTGTCAAAAAACATTCTGGAGACAGTTGGATAAAAAACATAGTGAACATGTGTCTGATTAATTTTTTAAGACAATCAGGATCAAATGCAAAAAAAGAAATGATTGGAAACGCTTTCAGTACGACAATAAAAGGCAGAAATCTCAGTGTAGGGAGTGTGGTGAGTCATAGGAAAAAAGGATTCATCATTTTTACTATGATATTTATTGTAAGTCAGATGACAGTGAACGAACCAGCCTGGTGTGTAAATTGCCAAAGGTAGAATGTGGCCTTAAAGAGGCTACGTCCAGGTGGGGTTTTCTGCTGCCGAGTGCTCTAGGGTATGGGGTCTCTCTGGATGCCACCGAGCTTGTAAAGCAAGAGATCACTCTGAACAGCCTTTCTTTGTCGCCTGTCATTACAAACAACTCCGGGGCGATCTGCTGGCTTTCTGACAAGCAGATCCGTCCCTCATCTGCCAGCCTGCGATCAGGCCACCATCCTGAGGCCATCAATGGAGCTGCTCAGTGATGGAAAGCCACTTGTCAAAGGAGGGTTTATGACGTTAACTCACAAACACTTCCTCGGCTTGAACTGAATTTTATTTTACTTTATTCAATTTATTTTGTTGAGTCGTTTTTTTAAAACTTGTTTTTTTAAGTTCCAATAAACAACTGGGATTGGAGAATATGATTTCTTTTGCTAGCGAAAACACGGCTGCCTCGCTGCCTTCCTTCTCCGGCATCCACTGCCAGGAGACTGTCACAAGAGGGAGAGATGGGGCCTGCCTAAGCTTTCCACCCCTAGGGGCCAGGAGAAGGTTCTAGGCTGTCTAGACAGTGCAGCCTGACCACCTTCCAGTGCAAAGGGTGCGGACCTTATTTTGCTATGAGTTTGGGTCACTAAGCACCGAGAAATTCATACCAGGGGTCTGTTTGAAATCCCAAACTCAAAATCCTTTGAAGGCAACCCAGTGAGGCTCACAGCCTAGTGATCCCTTTTGGATCCCCATGACCTTTTCTTCATTTTATCTTTAATTTTTTTTATACTGCAGACTCATATGCCTTTTGTTTGAAATGGCAAGCATAGGGGGCTGCGATCCTGGGTTTCTCTGCACAAACAAGAATCTCTGTCTTCACAGGAGGAAAAGGACAAGTGATGGCAGAGGGCCTTGCAGGGACGGGATGGTGCTTGACGGCTGCAGTCAGGTGGAGTGGGAGCCTTAGTCCAGACTTCACGGAAACCCGAAGCCTCTCCAGAGCTCAATTTAATCTATGTTTCCCTGTTCCAAAGCCTGAACTTCTCTAATTTTAACGTTTTCAGGTTATAGCAATGTAGATGTACTTGGCACCCATAATTTGGTGAAGATTTCTTCTCAGTGGTAATAACTGGTGGTCCTGAAGCCTGAAGAGTTAGTTATCAGTGAATGCCTGGACCCCCCACCCGGCGTGCTGTGTGCCCGTGGAGGCCCGGAGCAGGGGTGATCTCTGGGCTCGGAGCTGCAGCCCCACCTACATCCCTTCTGTCATGACCTGTCTGTAGCACCCCTTTCTCCAGTTTGCCGATTTTGTACCCACTAGAGTGCGGCTAGATAGAAAAAAGAATCGTGGGCTCTGCTCCATTCTCCAGTGTGGCACCTGTCATGTGACAAGGAATCAGAGGGCCTCCTGAATATTTCACAAATACTACCTAGCACACTTGTTGCTCGCAACTGTTAATGAAAATATCAAGGGAGTCAATTAACAGTCAATTATATCAATTTTAGACTTGGACATCAATTCTGATGCTGAAAGCTAAATCTGCCTTGATTTTTTTTTTTTGTTACAGTTCCTATCCCTGCATCTCAACTTGTCATAGTCCTTTTAATCTAATTTATAAGAGGGGAGGCACACTCGAATTATTTTCATTCCCTTGCTCTGTTTCAGCTTGCTTCTGATATATAAGAATAAGAAAAAAAACCCCACCTGGTTCAATATTATTTAGTTTCTACAACTACAGGTGTACAGGTGTTATCTTGGTCTCTATATTAAAGTGCTTGGGGGAAAAGGGAGTTAGAATCTGTGGATAATAAATTCCCAACAAAGGCAAAAAAGCAAAAATAATGTGCATGCTATTTGCATAGATATGTATATATTTTGCCCAGACCATCACGTGGAAGAGCCCACAAGAGATGGGGAGATGGGAGTTAATAATCTCCACGACCACCTTTGCTGCTTGCTGGTTGCAGTCGGAGCCCAGGAGTTTGTCTATCCTGGTCATGGGACAAGTTTGTCAGACATTTGCTAAGCGTTGCCTAAGAAGGGGTTTTTCCAACCCTCTATGATCTTTGATATTAAGAGAAGACATTTCATTGAAAACAGTCTTTGCGTGATTTGGCACGTGTCGTCTAGACTGCTTTATGAAAAATGACAGCTAGCAGGAAAGTAATTAAAGATGTATTTTGCTGAAAGCAAAAGTATTTTTGGAATCAATACCAACCATCTTGAATTCGCCAGCCCTTTCCACAACCATTGTGCACTATCTGGAGGATCTCAGCTCTAGAGAACTGGGGTGCCAGCTTCCTTTGGCTGTGACTCTGGGTTGTCCAGTGGCTTACCACCATCCTCTGGTAGGGCTGGAGGAGGCCAGTGGTGGGGAAGACGCCAGCAGATCTTGGAGGGTAGCTGGCACCTTGCTTGGCTCCGCCCAGGGCAGCTGGGATGTTTGCAAATTGGCAGCTCTGGGCCCAGACGCAGTGAAAGCCGAGGGTGGAGGTGGCAACACTGGCTTTGAGCTAAAAACAAAGGGGCAGAAACCTCCATATGTTTTTAAGAATTCTCAAGAAGGAAAGAAATTAGTCCTATGTCTCTATAAAGAAGACATTCCCTGGAAGGATGGGAGCGACCAGCAGGTGACGTTTGGCCTTTCCGCCTCTGTGCCAGGTACACCTATGTACTCCATCTATGCGTGGTCAGGGCTCGCATGGCTACTGGGAGCTGGGCCTCATACCTGCCACGTCATCTCTTCCATCTGTCCCTTCCTCATCTTCCGGGTGCCAGCTGAGGCGCGTGCTCTGGGAAGCCATCTTGGAATCCCTCACCCTTTTCACTTGCCTCTCAGAATACCAGATTCTTTTTTCCCCACCAGACTCAATTGCGGTATTATCGGTTCCCAGTTGTCTCATCTGTTTATTTCCAATTCCTAATCTGGACCCCGAGGCAGTGGGGGTTGGGGACTAGAGAGTTCGAAGTTGAAACTAAGAGGCACCACATTCTATCTGCAGTTGCCTTTGCCCTCGCTTCTCTCAGCCTAACTGACCTAGGTGTCCTGTGTTCTTCTGCGCTGGAGCCACCTTAGGCTGCCCGCCTCTCTTACCGCCGGGAGAAAGCTGGGTCAGCAGGCTGCGAGCCCTGTACAGCTGGTGCAGATGGAAGGAGGTGTTGGGAGGATGTCAATAGTTGAGGTGTTTAAAGGAAGGAGGGCTGTTTGGGGGAGCATCGTGGGGCTAGAAGACTCAGCTCTGTCACGGCCTCATGGTCAGCCCAGGCCAGCCCGAGTTATGTTTGCAGGTCAGAATACGCGCTCTGTGGCAGATTCAGAGGTCTCTGTGCTCTGTTTCCGAGGCCCTCTGGGGACTTGGCAGGACGTGCACCTGGAAAGCAGCTTCCTGGCCTTCTGTTTTCTCTTCTTCTCCCTGCCGCGTTTTCATCAGGGCTCCTGTGACATGCGTGCATCGACAATAGGATGGTAAAGTATACATATGTGTACATGTGTGTGTGGCACATGCTTAGTGATGAGGCTGTGTTCTGAGAAATGTGCCCTTAGGCAAATTTGTCACTGGGTGAATGACACAGCACGGACTTCCACACGCTAACAAGGCTAAGATATTAATAGATGCTAAAATTATATGAGATCACCATCTTTCATGTGGCCCATGGGTGACTGAGGCATCGCCAGTGGTACATGGCTGTGTGTGTGTGAATGTGGATGTGGATGTGTGTGAGCACGTACCCTGTGTTTTTGACTATGGTCACATCTGTTGGGCAAGTACTTTGTGCCTTACCAGTACAGCTGTGTCAACATTCTCAAAGTCACTTGCAGGGCTGGGCTGACGAGATAGTACAGGCTTTGGCCCAACTTTCAATATCTAGGTGAGGTGGATTTTCCTTGCTACAGATCTTAATGAACCATTAATTTTCTCCTCATTGATATGCACAGTCAGACATAGTTAATCTTAGGGACACTTGCTGGTCAGATGCCTGGGATAAGCACGGATTAAGGGAATTCTGATTACCAATCTTCCCAAAGTGCCAAACAACCTGGAAATTCAGACCCCAGAAGGGCATTCTTGAAAGTGGCAGAACTGTTCTGGGCAGAGCTAAGTGTGCCAGAAGGGATTTGGATCAACGACAACGCTGAGGTGGCAGCCTGAGGGAGGGAGTCCATGGTACCAAGCATCTCAAATGCCCATTTTTCAGTATGCCTTTATTCTAAGGTGGAATGTGAACTCATCCAACCTATAGGTTTCTTACCCTCTCACTATAGAGTTATAGCCAGGTGCCATGCTCACAGAGCAATGCCTCCTCTTCTCTGTATGACAATTCTTATCTACTGGAATATCTAGTTTTGGACTAGCACAGACAGAAAAAAAAGAACAGCACTGATCACTGGTTAACCACTCGCTAATTTCTATCATAAGTGTTCTGCCATTGGAATGTGAATTCCATGAAGGTATCTTCAAAGCGCTTGTAGATGAATGGTTCACCATCTTATGCGCATGGCTCCGGGCCTTACCTAGGATGCATGCCCTTCACCAAGTAGTCCCTGTACTCCCAAGTGACTTCCATGGTGAGTCAGCTCCTGGGTGGTCTGAGCACAGCACGGTCAAGAAACACCTTTCTTCTGTTCTGGCTTCAAGTACTCTGCCCACCTGTGTTGGGACAGGTGCTTGCTACAGCCCATCTCCCACAGTATGATGTCTCAAAGGAGCTGCCTGCACCTCGAGCTCAGTCTTTCCTTTCTCGGAGATGCTCCAGATCTCTTTGCTCGTACAGCACCAGCGAGGCTACCTCTAAGTAGGGTAAGGCGTTCTCCAACTTCAGTTCCAAAGTCAGCTCAGCCGTTGGCTTTGGATGGAAAGGTTCCCCAACGTCAGTTGGTATGAGTGAAACTGATCCAGGTCTGCTGGATGAGGATGTGGAAATGTTAATTAGAGTGAAAATATACGTAATTTTGTGATCCAGCCAACTGACATTTGGGGATCTCTCCTTTGCATTTCTTGGGCACAAAAAAAGGTAGATACAAGAATATATATTACAACTTTTCTGCGACAGTAAAAATTGAAAACAATTTTTGTGGCCCTTAATATAGGGATGGCCAGATTAAGCCAGATGCAGCCATAATAAGGATGTTGGCAGAAATTATAAGGAATGAAGTTTACCTCCATGCATCGACCTCTAGCTGAGTGAAGAAAGCATGTTATGGTTAGCTATTATTTGTTTGGTAGTTTATGTCAAAAGAAACTAAAAGCAAATAAATGATCTTATATTTTATAAGGACATATATCTTCATGTTTTTATAAATGATTATAAATAGCCCTGGAAAATATATGCCAAATTGATCCAAGTTGACACTTCATAGAAAAGAGATTGTATCAGACAGGAGTATTCACACACCATGCAAATATACATGCTTCTAATACTGCAAACCACTGTGGTCCACAAATACATACATGCTGCTTAGACTAACTGTATAGATTCTGACCAAAAGAAATCTTGGGAACTGGCGAAAGGCACACAGAGTTGAAGAGGACAATTTAGACCCCAGGGTTTCCTGGTTATATATAAGAAAGAATATTTTTTTGGGAAATTCAACTTTTTCATAAGCATTAAAAAGGATTTAGTCCACCTTCAGGTTTTCTTTACACAGAGAACTTTGTCCTGTGCCACAGAGGACCACAGCTGCCAGGGACCGTTGATGCAGTCCCAGGTGTGCACGGACTTGCTGTGAAGGGGACAGGAGCAGAAGTCCAGCCTTTGTCCTCCATGAACAAACAACTCTGCAAAGAGCTGAAGATGTGTAGCTGGGGGCAGCAGGCAGAGAATCTCAGGTGCATGAGAGGGCTAGGTGGTACGGGGTGCTCCCCTGCAGCCCATCTCCAGGCTTTTTCTCACAGGTTCCCCAGGATACAACTTGCCTTTGGGCTCTCTGCAGCTGACACCATTTCTTGTGCCCTTTTCAGAATGCTTCTCCCTTTAAACCAAGGACTATTTCTGATTAATGGATGTAACGCATGGATTGTTAGTGGATTGTTAGTAAGAAGTCTCTGAGGAGGCTCTGGAAGGGGGCATTTCATGGGGGCTTTTGGTAGACACCCCAGCAGCCAAGAATATAGTGGCACTGCTTCTTTTAGCTAAGGGGGACACAGTGTGAACCAGCCAATGCCACTGCCTTCAATAGATTTAAGTGGTTGTCCCCTGAAAAGACCCAGCACTCAAATACTCAAATACTCTTTTTTTTTTTTTTTTTTGTGGCAAGACCCATAAGATTGGCTCCCTGCCATTGAAACTGAATTGGAGTCATGGCCTCCTGGCGAATTGACTTATATCAAAGTTATTGACTCAAAGGTAATCAGGAGACAGACAACCGAGGCCAGCAAATGTCCATTCAAGAGTGACAGAAATGATATCAGGAGCATTCAGGCACCATGCAAATATCCACGCCTCCAAAACTGTAGGCCATGTTGGTCCACAAATACATGCTGCTTAGACTGACTGTATAGATTCTGACCCAGGGATCCTGGGCACTCAGCTGAGGTGTGGGGAAACTCGGAGCCGATAACAAAGCACAGACAAACACTTCTCAAGGAGCCTCAGTTTCCTTATCGGCAAAAGGCAACAGGGACAGAGCAAAGCTCCCGTGGTCACAGTGACTGGCTGTGGACAGGTGATCTACATGCGATGCCCACCACCAATAAAGGACGAAGTGCACAGTGCTTAATGTTGATCCGCAATGCTTCACGTTGCTGGGGACTGAAAACACCGTGCCCGTCAACAGACTTGCTCCTCTGCCTTCCATCAGCTGGGCCAGCTGCTAACTCTCTGCCTCATTTTCTCCCCCTAATGAGGGAAAAATCTAATATCAGCTATAGCTGGATGTGGAAATAATCCAGTTCCTCTGATGTGAGGAGGGGCTGGGGGAGCTGTGCCAGAGGGGGGCTGGCTCCTGCCTTGGCCCCTGGAGCAGTGGGAGGAAGGTTGTTAGGTCAGGTCCTCACGCTGCAGGGTCGTGCTAGGACACCCTCCCACCTCCTTCAGCTGACTTCTTTGCACCATTAATAGGAACAGGGACGCACTCCTGGCCCTGCAGAGAAAACTTTGGGTGGCTGACCCCAACTCTCCTCACGCACACCAATCTCCCTCCAATTGTTTCATCAGCGCTGGGACTGTCAGCTCAAACCTGACAAGTGACACGTCTCAGGCTCATGCTGACTAGATAATCAAAGTCTTGTCAGGGCTGTCAATACCCTGCAGATAGGACAGGACAAAAGGAGGAAAGGTTTCTAGAGAAACCGCTGCCTTCACACAAATGCTGCAGAAGCCTCTTACCCAAATCACCTGTTTGTTCCTGAACGTCGCTTACTACTGAGTCTGTGGGCTCAAAAGCACAAACCCTGAAATGAACCAAAAGAACTGATGACCTAAGAGGAAGCTTCGAAAATGCTCATTGTCTCTTTTCTGGAAGATTACGTACGAGAAGTCTACAATTTTTTTTGGTGATATTTAAAAGCAGTAACTTGACAGAGTTTTTTGTTTTTGTTTTTCCAGTCAAAAATACATTTTAAAGACTATCCAAAAAGTGATACGTATATTGCGTCATTTTGGCACCATGAACAGATTATATATTGCAGCATCTGATATATGCAATAAAGCAGGGGCAAAAATCTTCTCCGTGTCTCACTCTGGCTTCTCTCTGCAAGGACATGCATGTCGGTGGGCTGGCAGCCCTTGCTGGGGTGTGGCCCACCTGCATCTCAGCCAAGACTGATATAGACCAGCCGGTCTGTGAAGAGGAAGAAGACTTGTGACACAGTGTAGGGAAGCCAAGGACTTGGAGGAAGGAAGGGATTCGGAGAGGAGCTACCTCTGTTCTCCCTTCTCGTCTTTGTATACCGCAGGTCAGCATCTCGCCATGACCTGCACGTAAGACATAGAAGAACCCCAGCCTGCCCAGTGGTACCACGCTACCTTCTTTCTCAGAACAACAGGAGTCACTGCGAAATACAGACTAAAACCACTGTGGAATGTGTGCGTGTGTGTGTGTGTGTGTGTGTGTGTGTGTGTGTGTAGATGGCATTGCTAGGTAAAGTGATGCCACCTGGAGAGTTACCCCAAGGCCCTTTCTGAGCCCACACCAGTCTGTCCTGTGAGCACCAAGTGTTCTGTCTGCCCTGGCTCCACCACAGGTAGATGACAGCCCTCAGTCGGGGTACTGAGCCTTCACCCCATGATGTCACACACGCTTCTTGCCTCTGACTCTGCCACTCGAGCTACACTGGTTGTCAGTCCCAGCTCACGCGCTCCTTCCCTCCCTGGGTGAGACCCCAGCAGCCCTCCTGGCACCCTGGACGGGAGCGTCAGGCCCCACCCCACCCGTTGCCTGCATCGATTTCCCTGACAATAAGGGCTGCTCTCTGATATGTTCTTACTCATATTTCTATGTTTATTATCTCTTCTCATAGAAAACAAAAGTTTGGGGCTGGAATTGTTTGTGTTGCTGGTTGCTGATCCTGCTACCAAAGCACCATCGCAGAGTCTGGAAGATGATGGATGTAGATGGAAATTCGCTCTTGCTGGGCACGAAATTAGAGACTGAAGGGACAGAAATCCCCACCAGAGGGAAGGCAGGCAGGCACTTGTGTATCCAGGGAGGCACCTCCTACGTTTTCCTTCGTGAGACTAGGGCTGAGTTTGCTTCCAGGACGTCGGTCAGTCACGTATTTATTATACAGCCTCAGACTGTTGGTTCCTCACCACGTAACGGTCCTTGCCCACGCTGTACCAAGACCTGCTTCCTTACCTGGTAGGAGTCAGGCTCTGTCTCTGCCTTCCTGCAGCAGCAGCCCATAACTCAACAGAGGAAATGGAACATAAACACGGGAGACAGAGTACAGGAGGTAGTGACAATGGTGACGGAAGGTCACAGGTAGCACTGCGTGGAAGAATATCTGGAGGAGGTAGCACCTGAGCTGAAGTTGGACTTGGCATGAAGACCAGCCAAGACCTCCCTGGTTCTACAAGTCGCAATGGAAAGCTGTCCTGTGAATGGGTGTCCTGCAGGGGCTGGTACAATCTGAGAAAGCTTACACTGGGGTAGACAAAAGGCTTGATCCTCATGGGGAAGGACTGGATTCTCATACAACTTGTGCTCCTAACTCACACAGCAATATATTCCCCAAGGATAGGTGAAGCTGGGTAGGGGAGCGAATGCCTATAATTCCTGGATATGAGGAGGCTGAGGCAGGAGGATGACATATTTGAGCTTAATGACCTCATGCAACTCTGTCAAAAAAAAAAAAAGTCTGACGATACGAAAATGTAGCTCAGTGTGAAGCCCTGGGTTTAACTCCTGGTATTGAAAAAGGAAGAGAGGGAGAAAAAGAGAGAGAGGAGAGAGAGAGATATACAAAGCACCCTCCTGCTTAAGGACCTAACTAAGTCTCTTTATGTTTACAAAGCTTTTGAGAGGATTCTTCGGTTTTTCATCGCTGCGTTCATTCCCAGCCAGTACTTTAATCCCCCGAGCTAAAGCGCCCTGTCTTTCTCCCATCTGCACCAGCAATCACTGTGGCCTTGCTTTTATGGGGCTGGGGATGGTAGAATTTCTTGTTGAAATATCGCTCACCATCCCCAGTCCCATCAACACACAGGAAGCCATCTTTAGAAGGGATTCAGAGGGAGACAGGGGTACGCGCATGTGTAGAAGCTGAAATTCCCCTGTCTAATTTATATTTTACATTTCTGTAAAATCATGCTTAGAGTATTTTGGTAATCTCTGCTGAGATTAAGTATAATGCTGTACATTTAATTGATATAAGTGGTTTCAATTCTCCTTAATATGACAAATCTCCAGTGTGAAATATTCTTAGTTAATGATCAACATAAAATAGAGTTCATTTTTAATGTGAGTACAAGATTTGAATTAATTTGTAGCTAGAGCTAGGTTATTAAATTTTGTGTGCATTCTGTGCACAGGCACACGTGCGGTCATACGTGTGGATGGGTGCCTACATATGGGTCCTGATGAGGACCCGAGTCGAGTGCTTCTTCCGGTCTGAGCTTCCTCTTCTTTTCCCCTCTGTCTCGGAAGCAGCAATTTTAGGTCCACACACACAAAGGATCTGAGCCACTGGGGTCTCTCCCTCTCGGCAAATCATTGGTCTTGGGTACAAAGGGGGCTGCCTGGTGCCCTGTGTCTCCTGGCGTGGGCCCAGGAGCATGGCGGGTGTCATATCAATGCAGGACAGATGCTGTACAAGCTATGCCAAGGTCGTCTGCTCCTCCCAACTTGGTTTCCGACACACAGCAATTACTGGCCTGAAAATTAGCATATTGCTTTACATTATCAAAACCATATGATGGTTAACATCATCCAGAAGAGTTCAATGAGAGGCTCAAGTGGAAGGAGGTCCTTGGGAAGCCATATCCAGGGGGAAGGCCTCAGTAGCAGACCCCCCAAGCCTTGCTGATTCAAGCCAGGAGCTTTGCATTCTCCTGCCTCAGGGGCAGCCAGGGCTCATGCAGGTGAGTAAGTGTGTCGTCTCCAAGGTCTCTGACAGAGGGAGTGTTTATAGGAAGCCAGTTCCCAAGTTTCTTACCCTCTCGAAAGCCACCACTGTCTGGCTGGCTTTGAGATAACAGAGAGCAATTTTCTTACAACTGTCAAGAGAGAAAGGGGGGTGGGAATAAAAGCTTCAGGAAGAAATGCCAAATTGAATTTGAATATGGCATAAACCATGCGTGGGATGGAGGCAGCAACTTGCAGGAAACATCTGTTCCAACTGGACCCTCCGCTTCCCTTGCAGCTGGGACACAGGGCAAATACTCCTTAAACTTCTCCTTTGTGGTGCAACCCCTTTCCGAGACCGTCTTCCTTATGCACGCTGGCCCTGAAGCTCTTAAACATTTCCAGTCTGCTGTCACCTCTTTAACGATGATGGCATTTGAATCCCCAGAACAGTGGGGTCTCCCTACCCCCTCCTGGAGGCCAGGCAGGAGTACTGGAGGCTGCACTTCAATTCCTATTGGCTTAATGCCGCTGCAGAAAAGATCTTTAATCACATATACAATCCTATTGGCATCTCTGTGCAATAAAAGGGCTGAATGCTTTGTTTTTCTAGATTTCTTTTTATATTTCAGAAGTGCTTTTCTTTCAAATTAGTGTATCCTATGCATTTTCTTAAAAGGAATTAGTTATGGCTTCTCTTTTCCCCCCCTCTTTCTTTGAGGGACTATTCCTTTTGAAATTACCACCTCATGGGCTGCGGGCTTTCAAATGCTTTGCATACGAAATGAAAGGCTTGAGTGTATTATGTTGCAATTTTTAAGAATGGCATAATTTTAATTAGAAATGTATAGATGAATAAAAATAATGCTGCTGCACATTACTAATTAGCTATTTTATTACTCTTTGATTTAAAAACAGAAATGTGTTTCCTTCTAACCAGGCAGCACAATCTGGTGGCTTGGAGGCTTCCGCTGGGCTCCTGGGGAGGAAAGGGGAGCTGCAAGACCCAGGGGGTCACCACAGAGGATGAGGAGGGCCTCTCCCATGCGACCGGCTGGGGTTGGGACGAAAATGTGTCCTCAGCTAAAGACAAGTGAATCTACCCCGTTGAGCACCGAGAAAATGATCTTTCTTTGAATTTCAGTATCAACCGGCAGCAAACACTGCCTGCATCTCTCCCCTCGGTTGGGCAATTATCTGAGTAATGCCATCCAAACAAAGGCTCATTTCTCCTTGAAATTTCTAGATGAATACATCAGTGGCCAGCTCTGCGGCACCTGCTGTATGTCTCAAAAGCAGCCCATCTTTTATGCTTTAAACAGACATGCGTCCAAGAGGTGATGGCTGCCTTTGCACTACCCTCCAGGCTTTGGTTTTCTGACTGCCGCAGGTGAGGCTGTTCTCCCAAAGGTGGGATGCAGGGGTGGGGAGCTGTGGTTCTGCTCTAAGCCCCAGACCCGAATCTCCTCCTCCAAACACCTGGACTGAAGCCAGCAGGACTTGAGCATGGCTGGAAGGTTCTGTGGGCAGTTTGATCACTGATATCCAAAGCTATGACCTGCAACTGGTAGAATGTAACCTGGAGGGAGTGCCTCTTTAGAAAGGTGGGTGATCATGGGGACACAACACCCTCTCCTCTACTCCAGTTGTCAGTAGTCTGAGGGATCCGGTGAGAGAGGCTCTGACTGTCCAAGGGAGTCTATGCCTATGAAACAGAGCACATTTACTACATAGAAAGAAAACAGATTCTTTGCTATGGTCCTGTTACCTGTGTGTACATGAGTTTCTTTTGTGGCCTGTTCTTGGCGGTACCCGGCATTGAGTTGTATCTCTCCAGCTTTTTTGAAAAATTATTTTTGTCACTAAGTCAACAACTTGCCCAGGCTGGGTTTGCAATCCTCTTGCCTCGGCCTCCAGGAGTGTTGGGATTCTGGTTTTGTGTGTAGATTTGAGGGTGATCTCACCGGTGAGACTGGAGACTAACTTGCCTGACTCTGTTGTCATTCAGTTGCTCTGGTCCATCCCATTTGACTCGGTGCAGCAAATGCTGGTTTCCACAAAGACAACTTCTCATGCCAGTGCATACTAAAGGCATGTACTTTGTAGTTTCAGGCTACCAACCTTGGACTTCTCTCAGACTCGGATCTGTGGCCAGGTGCACTGGAGGAAGTAGAGGGTTAATGAAGGAGCGTCTAGTGAGTGAAACTTCTACAGAAGGGGTATCTTCCAAGAGAAGCAGTGCGGCTTCCCCCATTAGAGATGGTTTGTGGCCAGGAATCTCTAGGCTGTCACATCTAATTATGCAGTCTACTCATCAGCAGAGAACTCGGTAGCATCCTGGGTTGGGGAAGCCGGCATCTGTTCTCAGTCCTGCCCTTGAGCAGAAACCGTGCCAAAGACTCTGAAGACTGCTTAGCTGGGTACAAAAGATGCTGTCAACGTGCCAAAATTGGAAAGGAGTCTTGGTTTGAGTTGAGTGAGGTATTTTTTTTTTAATGAAGTAGAAAAGAGTAATTGAATTATACCCAATAAAATAAGTTCCCATATTCTTTGAGAAAAAAATATAGACAAGTTTTGCCTGGTTAAAAATAGAGATCTTCATTGCCTCAGCTTTCAGCCTACATTGCCAAATTCATGACCCTGGACCTACCGTGGGTAATAGTTTTCTAAAGCTGTTTCTCTGAGACCATGGCTTGGTGGGTGCAGAAACCTGAGCTCTCAACTACCTCGTCGACATGTTTAATCGCCCTGTCTTTTAGTTAACCAGGAGAACACGATGCCCTAAGGAGGGGAGGCGATCTGTTGGTTGGTTTAGCTGTTAGCCAAGGAACAAACCCTTCACTAGCATTGGCCACGCTCTCCTAAGTTTAGCTTAGTATTTTGGTAAGTGTGTCTCTAACAACAAAAGTAAATATTTGTTAAAACACTCGCTTAGCATGTGCAAGGCCTTGGGTTCAATACCCCAGCATCACATTAAAAATTAGTTGAGAGTGGTGGTACATATATGTAATTTCAACACTTGAGAGGCTGAGGCAGAGGATTGCTATGAGTTTGAGGCCAGCCTTGACTACAGAATGAGTTTAGGACCAATCAGGACTATAAAGTGAGACTCTGTGTCAAAAAAGAAAGAAGAAAGAAAGAAAGAAAATAGAAGAATCATGATGAACTTGATTATTACGTTTAAAGAATTGGCCTGGATGATATTAAAACCTTGTAGAGAGCAGAGCCAAGGAATAGTTTTTCCATTGCAGAGAAGGGAGAAAGGGATTGGCAAGAGTCCAGGAAAGGCGGAGTTGGATGGCTGAGAAAGTTTTCAGAAACAGAATTGGAAAGGTAGGTGAGACGTGGCAAAGTGGGAAGGAAGAGGCATGCTAAGGCTAAGGCTAAGGCTAAGGCTTCAAGGCTAAGTGGAACATGTTAGTAAGAAAATCTCCAGAGATGGGATTTCTAATTGCCCAGTGATAAATCAAAACGGGCTACTGTGAACACCAAGGGCCTTAGCTCCTGGGCTTCATCACCCGAGGAGCTTCTTTATTCCTAACCGAGTCTGCACATATGGAGATGAGGTCACAGCCTTGATGATTTGGATCAATCAAAAGAAATCAGAGTGAGCTAGACCTGATGGCACAGGACTGTAATCCCAGCACCCTGGGAGGCTGAGACCGGAGGATCGCAAGTTCAAGCCTGAGCTTAGCCTGGGCAACTTACAACTAAGTAAGACACTGCCTCAGAAACAACAGCAAAAACAAAAATTACAAAGAAAAAAAGGAAGGAATAAAGAAAGAAAAAGAGAGGGAAAGAAAAGGACTGGGCTGTAGTTCAGTGTAAAAGTGGATGGGACCCCACCTTCAGCAGCAGAACAAAAAGGGAGACCAGAACAGACTTCTTTAGTTTCTTCATTTCTAGAGAAAGGAAAACCCTGACCACGAGCCACACACCAGTATTCGCCGTGGTCCGTGCTCCGTAGACTGCAAGGTGGCAGCCGTCCTGGGGCCACGTCCTAGGCACTGACCTGGTCGAGTCACTAGAGGAGGTCTGCCTGGATGTTGGTCCTTCCTGGTGCGCATTGACATGCTGGTTGTCTGAGTTTGCATGGAATCTGATGGTTCTGATGCTTCTGTACCCCACATGGAAATTTGGGATCTTTTCATATGCTGGTGCAGGGGAATGGGTCATGGGTCAACAGTCCTTAAATTTGGGGGGATTTTCATGCCTTCTGTCTTATTTTTTTTCCTGTCTGCCTTGTTCTCTCAAGATGTCTTATTCTAAGATGTCCATAGCTTTTTACATCCCCTCCCAGACGTGCAGTCCAGACTGTGCAGAGGTCTTACGTTTCCATAAATGGCAGGAACAACAGCTGTCTCCAAGTCTCTCTTGCTTTCAGCCTTGCAGCTGTCCTACTGTAGGGATGACTCAGAGCACAAAACACAAGTTTATATCCAGAGGAGTAACTCTGACCACCTCCCTGGATTTGTCGTGTTGTATCATATACTGTGGTTCTCTGCATTCTTCATAACTGTGCTCTATCAGATAATCAATTGATTGACCAGGTGATTAGCAAAGTACTTTCCAAGCTGTCACCTGCACAGGCCAGTCTCTCTTCCAGGTCTTATCCCTGCGGACCAAGGCCATAAACTTCTTATTTGGGGGGTTGGGAGGCACACCCCCTTCTCTTGTAACCCTTTTAAGTGCTGTTTCTGGATTCTCTCACACCCCACAAATCTTGGTTTGGGGAAGTGGGTGTTGAGACCTTGTTGACCACCATTGCCACTTCCAGAAAGTTACAACCATATTCCTTTGTTTATGAAACAGAAACAAAGTGTTATTCTATTGATGGCCCTGCCATTGAACCACAGCACACACTTTCCGACTGTCACTGTCTCTGCCTGAAGATCAATCTCTCTCTGTCATTGTAGGTCTTGGCTCTCATCAGTCATTGTTGTCCCCTCGATTCATTGCAGGATCCTACATGCATTTGTGTAGCGCATGGGTGCTCAGTTCAGTCCACGGGCCTTCCAATTCCTCAACACCTTGAGCTACAATGGCCATCTCGTCTACCGTTTCTGGGCCATCATTTCCCATAAGCCTCCCTTACACACAACTCCAGCTTCCTGCTTTCCTAACTAACTTGCTTCACTTCTGCCGCCATGGAACCCCAGGATTGCGTTCTACCCACCGTGCCTCTCCTCTCCTCCTGTCGTCTCCATCGGTCCTGTCTCGCCCTCCCTCTCTCACTCCCGACTTCCTCACTTGATTCTGTCTTAGGTTTGTCTTCAGTTTCTTTGGTGTTTTATCTCTTCTCACTGGAAAAAAGACAGCAACTCAAGTGTTAGTGCTTGTTAGCCTTATACACACATATAAATTCTGTTACCAAACTAAATTGAACAATAAAGGAAAAAGTGATGGCCTCATAAGGCCATCACTTTGTTACAGAACAAACATGGCTTCTTTGTGTCCCAGCTTTCTTGGGTATCTCATTTTTCTTGAGTAGTTAACTTTCCCTGTTACCATGTCACAAAAAATTCTCTCCTCCTCCTCTTCTATCATTTTTTTGTGTTTTTGTATGCGTGTGTGCATGTGTATGTGTGCATTTTTGTGGTACCAGGGATTGAACCCAGGGCTTTCACATTGAGCTACAGTCGCAGTCCGTTTTTGATTTTTTCATCTGCAGAGAGAAGTCTCACTAAGTTGCTTAGGCTGAGTTCAAACTTGGAATCCTCCTGCCTCAGCCTCCCAGAGTGCTAGCATTATAGGGATGTGCCTTCATGCCTGGCTCACAAGAGAACTTTTATAGGAGTGACTAACAGAACCTGTTGAAGATAGGACAATAACGTGGCTACAGAGCCCTTTGTCATTTCTCATGGAAGAATGCATGGCCTTATCTGTCTTACTGTGCTCCAGTTCTCAGCCACTGCATCCTGAGAGGTTTTATCAGTGTTTCCCTTTATAGACACACCAGATCTCCCCAGTTATATCAAGCCCAGAGGATAGGGGAGATTTGTAGTTCCTTCCCTCCCAAGCTCTGCCCGGAGGAGCTGCAGCTGATGGCTTTCTGGCTCGATCATCCCTCATTCTCTCCTGCTGGGTTATAGACGAATGGCGGTGTTCTTCCCTCTTGAGTGTATGCGTGGCTGGGTGATGAGGACTGAACACTGGGCTGTGCTGGAGCACACGTACTGGCGTGAGGCCTTCAGCTTTGCCCTCCTGATGTCATGATAATTGTGGAGATAGACACTGAGTTTGAGTGCCCAGCAGCACGGGTCCTTGTGAGTGTGGTGGCAGAGCCTTCTGCCAGTGGGCAGGAGTAGACAGGAAGAACAAGAAATAGGATTCTGTTATTATTTATATATTTATTTGTTTTGTTTCTATAGCAAAGTTAAGCCTAATTTACAGATCCCAAGCCTACAGAAGTAGACACTTGGACAGGGTCACGGGGCCATCTTCTGTCAATTCTGTGCGATTTTCTCTTCCCAAAGACAGTTAATGAATTTTACTGAAGAGTACCCACACCCTGAAGTTCCCTTTCCTGAATGTTCCTCTTCGGCCTGAGATGTTAGTCACCTCTGTCTTGCACGATGACAATGGTCTTTGACGAAGGCTAATGTGGATCAAAGAGAGAGCAAAATTAGAACCTCAGTCCACGTATCGATCATCACGATGTCCTATCTAGGGAATAACTGTGGCTTGTTGCCTTCACGGTGGGGAGGGGACTGGTGCCACGAGGCGGGGAAGGTGGTACATGGAGAGCGGCGCTGGGCACATGTCTTGGCTGTCTTGGCTGTAAGTGTTGTACACACACCCCCTCTCGCTGAGTCCTTGAAAGGGCTCCCGTGGCCTCTCTCAGCTTCTGCTCTTACCCACCCGTCCTCCAAAGGGAAGCTATTAGCCTAGGTAAATATTCCTTCTCCAGAGTGACTTGATCTCTGTACTCCCAGATTCAGTTCCTTTGCAAGGTAAATAACTATAAATATTAAAACATGTCAATAGCTTTATTAATAAATGACTTCTGGCTATCTGAGGAATCCCATAATGTGGGCTTTTGTGGGCCTCTGGCATATACTTTAATGTATTTCATATGGCTTAACCCTTGTTGGCTGAAGGCTGCATGACGTCTGTCTAACACATCGGTATTTAGGTCCTCCAATATGTTAATCATTCAGAGCATTTAATAACTTCTTTTTTCTTTGTACTATATTTTTCATTTAATTTGGAGCTCATATAACATACATGATCTAATGTTAATACCACCTCATGTTTTTGCGTGTGTGACACTGGGGATCAAGGTCAGGCATCTCTCTGAGCTACTTCCCACCTCACTTTTTATTGTTGATTTTGAGACAGGGTCACTCAGTTGCTCAACTTTGCAATCTTCCTGCCTTAGTCTTCCCTGTGGTGGGATTATAGGCCTGTGCCACCAGTCCAGAGACCAATCAATTTTAAGTAAGAGTTACAATGACTCCATTGTCCTCATGAACATGTTGGTGTTGAAATTTAAAAACGTTCAGTTCCTTCTTACAAAAATAAGGCTTAATAAATTCTTCTCACAAGAGCGTTTCCAAAACTCCAGTGATGAAATTCATTGATTTCTTATCTGCAGTCAGCTCAATATGATTATCATATTCTTTCCCAAAACTTCATTCTAGTCTCTTTTTAGGAAATGTCTTATTGCATCTACTCCAAGAAAACTGAGAACATGATTCTTTGAAACAAGTGGATTATCTAGATGTACATTCTGGAAAAATTTCACTTGAGTTCAGTTTCTTTTTATCTAGTTTTGAATATCAATTCAAAACAAGGGCTCCAAGCAGCAAGTTCCAAAATTCTACAGAATGAGACTTCATTGGATTTTCTTGCGGATTTTCCCCACAACCACCTGCAGAGTGAGCCTCGTTCTACTTTCCTGGACAATACCCTCGTCGCAACGAAGCAACAGTCCCCAAGTGAGCTCCGTATTCGTTGGAAGCATACACATCCCGCTTGCCCTGCGTGGCGACTGATCTCAGTAGCAGTGCTGAGAGTAATCGCGGCCATCCGTGTTTTTCTGGGAAAAAGAAACTTTTTATGCAGCGTTTCCACTGAAGATGAACTGAGATTTCCCCAGCTTCTCTTCCTTTATGCAGAAAATTGTTTTTAGTCTCTTCCCAGGAGAGGAGACTGAATTTGCCACAGCTGGGCTCATTCAGGAAGTGTTCAGTCACCAGTACTGCTCTGTGCTATCCAGCTCTAGAAGGAAAAGGGGGTGGCCGGGTGTAATGGACCACAGGTATCAAAAGAGATGACTGATCTGTTTTAGATGGTCACTCTGATGGCTGGTTGATAACCACGTTGACCGTGGCAGAAGGGAAACAGAGGAATTAATCGGGAGGCTATGACAGTAGCCAAGCTGTAGACAGTGGTGGCTTGACCTAGTATGTCAGTGAAAAAAATCAGAAATGGAGAAATATGGAAACATGCGTAGATTTAAGCGTAAACTTTGGAGGTTTATGAGGACCAATTCCGTCGACCAGACCACCTGTGGACTATTAAAGGCAGGTAGGAATCAAGGGTAGATAATAAGTTTTTGGCTTGATCAACAGGTAGATGCGAAAGTATTTATTGGGGGGAGAGGCAAATTGGGGCTAAAAGGAGCTTGTGGGGGGTGGGGACAACTGGTCCATTTCATCAGCGATTAGTGAAGGTGATGAGGACACTTTTAGTAGAAAACCCAAACAGATAGCACATACCTGGAGCTCAGAAGAAAGATCAGTTTTAGAGATCCAGGTACACTTTCAAATAGCCTGAAATCTCAGCCTTTGGGCTGGTTGATACAGAAAAGGAGCAACACTGTTTTATAATGAGCCAACCTGGGTGTGGTCTAATAGTTATTCATTTGCAATATTCTCTTATTCCTTAATCTCAGAAGGCATGGCTCATTTTAAAGATGTTTATTAATAGAGATAAAATCTTCATCCCTTTTGACCACCCACCCGTAAGTTCCTTTCCTGGCTCTATCGTCAAAATCAGCATTGCGTTACCTCCTTTCATATCATGTAAAATGCATAACTCACATTTTTATGCACATCTCAATGTACTTAAGTCACATAATTCTCTACAAGACTGTCTTTATTTTCACTTAGCATACGTCTCAGAGATCTTTCTATGTCAATACACATAGATTTTATTTTATTTTGTTAAGGGTCTTGGTATTGCATAGAATGGTTTACTTATCACTTCCCCCGTTGGTACGTATTTTGGTTGTTTCCAACTTCATGCTATGGTACTTTAACATATAGAGATGATGTAGCGGTCATGTAGAAGACACAGAGCCACCAAAGGGTCCCTGTACGAGATGTGGCAAGGGGAGCAGGAAAGATAGGAAAACCGCAGAATTCTGAAAGCCAGGGGTAGAATTGGCCAAATGTTGTGAACACTGCTGGAAGGTTCAAGTTGAAGAGCTAGATTATCCAATGGATTTTGAACATGGAGCTCATGTAATGGCTTTTCCAGGTGATTTCAATGGAACATTGGGTGTGGAAACCAAGAATAGGAAGAGAAATACACATCAAGAATATGCAGAGAGGTTATGGTGAAAACGGACAGAAAATAGGAGAAACAGCTGTAGAACGAGGTGAGGTCAAAGAGAATATTCCTCCCTCCCTCCCTCCATTCCTTCCCTCCTTCCGCTCTCTTCTTCCACCTCTCCTCTCTTCTTCCCTTCTTTTCTTCTCATTCTTTCTTCCACTTGGAGGATACCATTCACTGGGTGGCATTCAGCCGCCTCAACCTTCTCAGTGCCTCTTTCTGGGTTTGGGGTGACAAATATCTGCCGGCACAGTGTGGTCAAAGTATGCTGAATGTGATGCAAAATATGAATGTATAAATTTTACAAAATGTATGACTGTTAAAGACACATTGCCATAAATTCTTCTGAAAACAATCCCCATTCGCTTTGAACACACTTTTCCACCACTCTTGCTACTTTCTGAAGCTGTTCTGGAAGTTCTCTTTCTGAGGGTCTTTATGAAATTTAACCAAAACTGCCGTGAATCCTACTGTCTAGAATCATTCCACAGAAAGTCAAACTCATCAAAGTATTACGACATGTCCTCACCCACTTTACTTTATATTTTACCCCATTTTGAATCCATTCAGCGTATGAAGGCAGCTCTAACAGTACAAGTGAAGCTACTCACGAAGGAGGACTTCCTAAACTGCTTCAAGTGTTGGTGAGAACAAGGGCATGCGTGCCAAAGCAAGGGGGAGTGTTTTGAGGAGGATTAATGGCAACGTGTTTCTTATTGTAATATTTTTAAAAAAATGTAAGCCTTTACTTAAACGGATCACACTTTGTACTTGGTGCTGAAGAAGTACTTTTTGTTCACAGGAGTGTTTTCCTCTTGGAAAATGTGTAAAGAGCCCTTGGAAGAGCTGATGACCCCAACATCTGATTCAGCTGTTGTTAGTGACTGCCACAGGAGAGCAGCACTTCAGCAACAATCCCACTCCCAGCCTCCTTTGCCTTTGGCTCACAAACCAAAGGAACTAAACCATTAGGCCTCGGGGCTCCAGAGGTGCCTGGTTTTCTCTGGGGGCTTTTGCCTGGAGCTGGGAAATGCGGTCAGAGCTGGTGTCAGCCTAAAATGGTCCCTCCAGTCCCTGCCTCACTGTGAAGCCATCATTTTCTCCCTGCTACTTCATGGACATCATTTTATATCAGCTTCATATAATCTTAAAAGAAAGTATTCTTTTAAAAAATTTACATCTGTATAGAAAAAAAAAGGGGTGGCCATTTTGGATTTTCACAGGATTTAATTTGTGTAGCTGAAAATAGGATTGGTGGGGTGTGGTGGTGAAAGACAAAAATCGCAGCACTTTGGAAGACTGAGGCAGGAGGATTGCAAGTTTGCGTCCAGACCAGGCAGCTTGGCAACTAAGGTAGACTAGGTTAGAAGTTAGGTAGAAAGGAGGCTGTCTTAGTTACTTTCTCATCCCTATGACTCAATACCTGACATCCACGACTTCCGGAGGAAAGATTTACGGTAGCTTACAGTTTCAGGAAATCATAGTCCATCCACAGGTGGGCGGCTGGAAAATAGTAGAAGCAGGTGGCAGGGATGGAACAGGGGCAGGGCCAGAGCCAGAGCTCCAGTGGCGGAGATCCTCACAAGACGGTGGTACAGAGAGAGACTAGGAGGAAGGCCAGAACCAGCACAGGCCCCTCCAGGTCAAGCCCAGGCATCCGCCCCTTCCAGCCAGGCTCCACCTCCCAGCCCTACACAGTATCTATAGAAACATGAGGTTTTTGAGGAATACTCTAGATCCAAGCCATCACAGAGACACACACACAAAAAATCATCATTTAAAAATTGTGCTTTTAAGAAGGCTACAACTTCAGAATGGAAACAAAGGCGTCCAAGGTTACCTTTTGATTTGTTTATGCTTTTCTTCCCTGCCCATCACACTCCAAATCGCTTAAAGACACATTAAATTCATAAAATAATCCAGCTGATAAAATAAAGGCCAGGAACCTGAACCTAAGCAGAGCCAGGGAGCCCAGAGAACGATTTTAGGCAAAACATCTTAGTCCACCCACCTGACAGAGTGGACCAATGGAAAATGAGCCAGTATCTTCTTACCTGTGTGTGACATCAAGTCTCAAACTTTCTACAGACTCACACATTCTGTGGGTTTTCACTCCTGTCAAAAAGACATTAAAATTCCCAGCTCCAGAAAACAATGCATCTCATTCATGAAACACCTGCTGAACATCTTTGAGTATGTATTTGACTTATTATTATTATTGTTTTTGAGAGAGCATCTTGCTCCTGAAACCACTATTTAGCCCAGGCTGGCCTTGCACTCATGGCAATTTTCCTGTCTCAGCCTCCTGAGTGCTGGGATGACAGGCGTATACCACCACACCCCAACTGCATACGTATTTTAAATTTCTGTCCAATAAATCTATTCTGTGATCAGGGTAGGCCTAGGTTCCAGCGTCTGGCTTGGAGACCACTTGCATCCTATTTTGTAACAAAACACTGTCTCAAAATCATAATAAAAAATGAGGTGGGGTTGTAGCTCTGTTAGAAGGGCCCAAGCTCCATTCCCAGTACATCAAAATAAAAATAAATAAATAAATAATACATAAAGAAATGTGACCATGTTAAGGCTCCTGGCAGGGGGACCTGAAGAACGAAGGCTGAGCCCATGCTCTGATAAAATAATGGTCATTCCAACTGCAGGACAGCTCAGGTAACCTGCAGATGGCTCTTCCCGCCCCTTGCTAGCTCTGAGCACTGGTCCCGGACTCCAGCCGCTCACTACATAAATTGTCTTTAAACACCCTGCCTGGTGCCCGCTGCCATCTTTGGACCAATTTGTCAATCCCAACCCATTCCATGGTCCTTTTTCTGAGCCTTGACAATGCCGCTGAAGGAAGCAGGGGACACTTTTGCCATTCATCACGAAATAATGCCACATTCTGTACATTTATTACAGGGTGCATGATGACCACACTCTTAACTATGAAAAAACTTTCATTTCTCTGAAGTTTCCCTTTATCTTTAGCAAACAGATACCTAATATGACTGCGAATTTAATACCCTAAAGTTGAAGACCGGTTTGTAAACAGAGTCCCTGGTGGTGGCTATTGATCTTTTGCTATTTTAATGCATTTTTACTGACCAACATGTCCTGTGGTAAAGAATATTGCCTAAATTAGTTATCTGATTGGTTCTTTTGATTAATGACGGGCCTGTGCTTCATTACACATGACAACACGATCAGAATAATCACTGCTGCTCCACGAGCCAGGCCTGGCATTTTTTATTCCTTCATTTTTAAAGTTCATTTATAAAATTATTTAATGTATACGTCCTAAGTTGTAATTTATTTACATGACACTTTTTTCGATGGGAACTGTTGTACTGTGTCACAAATGGCTAAGAAAACAAGGTAAACTAGATGTACAGATCAATGTCTCTTGGCTCAAGGGGGAAAAAAAACATAATCAAGATTCAGGAGCTGACCTTGTACCAAAGTCCAACTTGTCACAGAACAAACACCGAGATCCCCAACAAATCAGCAGGCACAACAAGATGTGGTCTCTGCAATCTCTTTTCTCTGCCGCCTTCCTTTACTGCCCAGTACTTGAACCCCTTCTTAGACCTCTCAACTGTCTTCCTTCAGTGCATGGAATAAGCCAGCGTGAATTATCTCCAGGCCTGTCTCACAGCCTGCACCCATCTGGCCGCCTTCGTATTCACAGATGCGGTCTGCAAGGTAGTCTGTGGGGAACTCAGAATATTCAAAATCAGATTTTGGACCAAATCTGAATTAGAAAAGCATGTGTCTCTCTCCCATGCCCTGTTAAGTTTCTAACAAAGACCAGGGAGAAATTTTCAAATTTTTAGAGTTTGGTTAATTGTGGTTTCTGAGAGTCAATGATGGGTATCAGGAGTCAGCCATGAACATCAAGGTCAGAGTCTACCGTGACCCCTCCTCTTCCTCCACCACTCTGAGAAACACAGCAAAGCATGTAACTAGCCTTCCCTCAGGGAAGTACTACTTGGTTAAAACCAGAAAGCCCAGCCCTGAGCTCACTTTCCAGCACCACACACACACACACACACACACACACACACACACACACACACACACACAAGAATAGCCCAAGTCCATGCTGGACTGTGTTTTTATACAACAGTATGGCTTCTTCTGTCTTCTGCTCCTCAACTCTTCTGCCCTGCCTACCCGTGGCTTGCCTCCCTTCCTTCTATAAGCAGTCCTGCCATCTCTCCCAAGTCCCCTTCTGCCCCCATGGTGCCCTCTAGGATGTGCCTGACTCAAAGTCCAAGTTCACCTGTGCCCCGTGGTTTCGCACCTGTGAATGACTCAACACATTAAATCCGTATCTAGCATCGAACGCTGGCGAAATGCATGAACAGTGCCAGAGCTGAGGAGAATGGAGCTTCTCCTTTCTTCCATCTGCATCCCAGGGCATGTTGGTCACATGGTACTGACGCGGACTTTGGCATTTGCTGACTGGTAAGGGAGCCATGTGTTAGGCCAGGGAGAGTGAGGAAAGTTAGGATGGCGTGCAGGACACAGATGAGGTTGTGTGCCCGGCATTTTTCCAGGGTGAAGAGTGTGCGGCCTCCCAGTGTGGGTCTCTTTGCATCTTCAGGTCCAGGGGACAAGGACTCAACTCCTTCCTCCCATAGTACGTTCCCTTCTGACAGGTGAGTTTTCAGCACCACACCCCCTGTCTTCTATGATCCTTGTCAATTCTTACATGCTACCTTGGGCATGTTATCATGTTACAAAAACCAAGCAAACCTAAAAGCATCCCAGACACATTTTTTTTTTTTTTAAAAAAGAAAGAAATGTTCATATAGCCTTCTACACTCTACGTAAATGTCCCTGTAAAGGGAAGACCAAGACGTAGATTCTCCTGCAAAAGCACTTAAAAAAAGTGAAGTGGATTTATACGGCCCCTTTTCTCTCCTGGACTTAATTAGTGTTGTAAATAATGCCTCCTCTCTTTTGCATACTGATTGGCTCCGTTATGCTATTAAAAAGTTGCCTTACGTCAATTCACCCAAACGGTCATTTGCACAGTTTAGACATGAACTAGAACTTGGGGGAGAAGCCTGCCAACAGGAGACGACTGTGTGGGAGTGGGGGGCGCCTGCGGCCTTGGGAGGCTTTCCGGGGTAGAAGATAAGCAATCACGCGAGAGTGTGTTGAATATGCAAGTTCTATATTAATATGATTCGACGACACTGGATCGCCCGACATAATCAATTGAAATATTCACCAACTTTGTGTTGGAATCAGAAGAAATTATTACCTTGAGGCTGCCAAACACATTTTGCAGCTTTGCGTTTGCAATAATGCGCCCCTCGCTTAGCATTTAAAAACATATTTTTGACTTTAATAAAGCAAGATGAGTCTATTAAAGAGCACTCATTAGGACGGGAGGAAGCGCCAACGAGCTCAGGCAAGGGGTCGCCCGGATGAGAGGCACCTGGGCAGGGGAGGGACCCGCCGGCCCTCCTCCTCCTCCCTCCCACACCCGCTCTCTCTCCTTTCTTCCTCCTCCTGGGACTCCAAGCTGGGTTTTCCGAAGAAAAGCACCCGACTCTGAGCCATCCGTATCAATTTATTATTGAATTATTTGCCTTCACTCTCAAAATCCTACAAAATGATTTAGTCCCTTGATGTGATCCCCTTGTATTTTAAAACTCCACGCAACCCCATCTAGATCCCGGGGATGTAGAACGTGTCTTCTCTCTCACGGAACGAGCGCGGGGAACCAAATAAAATCCAGGAGGCGTATTGCTCTGTGGGGGCCCAGCAAAACGTAAGTAATGGGGAGGCAGGCACCCGCCAACCCGCTCTGCTCTGTTATTGACAACGGCACGAGCAAAAAATTAGAAAACAAATCCCCTTTTAAATGAAACGAAGTAAAAGGCCTCCCTCACTCGGAGAAAATACTAATTGGAACTACCTTGCTAATGCCAGCGAGTCACAGGAAGGAAACATTAAGTTATTATTTTTAATAATGTTTACAAGTATATCCAGCCATTTCCCGCCAGTGAAAGATGTCAGCCTTGGACAGACGTGGCAGATCTACTTTTCACCAAAGACGCTGCTCGTCTTCTCTCTGATAGCAATCATTAATTTTATTTTTTAACCCAGTCCTCAAATGAAGACAGATGAGGTGGAGAGTTTTAAATGCAGGCTGCTTATGTTCAGAAAAAAATGGCTGTGAGATAGCAGATCGTGGCGTCCGAGAGGAGGCCAGTTGCTGCTCGGGAGGGAAATCAAAACAAACGTGGGGTGGACAGCAGAGCCAGGCCTCCGAGGGTGGACGAGGCCGGGTGCGGCCTGCGGGTCGGAGTCCTCTTCTAATTGCCTTGGAGACTTTGAGCTACAAGGATGGTTAATTGCTCCGGATAATTTTGACACTGCGTTTTGATATTTATTTCCTGTGACTCTCGTATTTAGTGTCAGAGATCAAGATGCCTTTCCGCAATCGCATCGCGTGATAGCACTGTGCCTCTTCAGAAAGCACTTTCTCCCCGTCCCCTGCCCCCTGCATAATTGCATCAGCCGTATTTTCAGTCTAATATCAATTATCTTTCTTTGGTGATTATTTTTCTTATTTTCAAGCCAAAGATTTTTTTTAACCAGACCTCACCCTAAGCTGCTACCAAAGGGTCTCAACTTAACGCCCTCCAAGAAGTTGGTAAGCAATTGTTGTAGTCGCATGTAGTTGATCGTTTAGTGCTCAGATAAGATCAGGCTCGGGTGTGTGGGCTTCCGTTTGGTGACTTGTTTGAAAGAAAAAGAAGGTAGAATGGTCCTACGAATGCATAGAAGGACTCCTGGAAATCTGCTCCTCCACAAAAGCTATGAGGATGCTGGCAAAAAAGGGTCAAACTCAACCTTTTTAGAAGTCCAAAATCAGCCAAAGACCTCCAACAACCCAAGGAGCATGTGTTCCGGGGAAACAGAGCTGAGTGTTGGTAAGAAAACCAGTACAAAGGCATCTGAGGTTGTCCTGTTTCAGTTCCTCTTTCATTGGCACTGTGTTTAGTCTTGCAAAGCACCAACCTCACAATTTGGGCAGGTGTGAAAACCAGCAGGCATTAGGAGGCAGTGTGGATTCAACGCTCCTCTTCAGCTCCCATTTCTAAGAATTGACTCTAGTTTGCTTGTTGGTCAGATAACAAAGACAAAAACAATATAAGTTCCATTCACAAATCTTTCCTTACCTGAGTCAAAGTTTCCTAGCTTACAAGCTTAGGCTACAATCAATGGCAATTATTTAACTGTTAGTGAACTGACGCAAGGAGACAAAATCATCATGAAGCTCATCAAAATTTGACCCAGAGATACTTCTGGGAATTTTCCCAAAAGAATTAAAAACAACAGATAACAGAGATACATGTATACCCATGTTCACAGCAGCACAACTAACAATAGCTAAAATGTGGAAGACACCCAAATACTCACCAACAGACCAATGGGTACATAAATTGTGGTGTTTATACACAAGGGAATACTACTCATCCATAAAGACAGATAGGTTGGAGGCTTTTGTAGGCAAATGGAGGTATGTTGAGACCATCATGCTCAATGAAGTGAGTCAGAAGCAGAAGGTGAGATATCGAGTGGCTTCTCTGATACAAGAAACTCAGATCGGAATTATTTCATAGAACTTAACATGGAAAAGAATGGAAACTGGAGGTGAGTGGGAGAGGGTCAAAAAGAGAGAAGGGGAGGATTTGTAACTTGGACATGATATGTATGTGTACAGAACACTCAAGATCAATGTCAACTTTATGTTTTGCACTTATACATATCAATAAAATGGGGAAAAATAAAATGCACAACTTATAAAAGCAGTCTGTGTGTGAGCCACTGTTATAGCTTGAACCCGAAAGTTCCCTTAAGAGACTCCCATATTTACAAGGTGACTGGATCATGAAGGTTAACTGAATCAGCAGATTGGCCTGTTGACCATTTCCTGTGCTGTTAGGACCCAGGGCCTGTTTGGAGGGACAGGTCCATGGGGCAAGGCCCGGCGAGGTACGCTCCTGACCTTGGTTCCTTCCTTCTATCCCTGCTTCCGTCTCCATGCCACCAGCTCCCTTCTTTCCCAGAGTGACCTTCCACCACTCCCACTCACCACAGATGGGCTCAGCTTTTTTGAAACTGAGAATTAAAAATGAACCTCACCTGCTTTAAGTTGTGGGGCTCAGGTATTGTGTTCCAGGGAAGCGAAAGGGCTCTAGACAGCTACCCACGGGAGGTTTCCTGAAGTTCTCCCCTATTCCTGGGAATCTGGAAGACCTGCTGAGGTTGTCTTTCTCTACTTACTTTGGCATAAACATGTGGCGTCCTGGTCGTTTTTACCTCCTCTTTCCATTGCTTTCCTCTCACCATTTCAGATTCCCTTCCCCACTCCACAGAGTCTATCTTCCTCTTTTCTTCCATCTCTCTTTGATTCTGCTCTTTTACTCTTTTATAGTTTGGTTATAGTTTATTTTTTCTCATAGTTGAGGACTCCTTGCACAAAGTATAACGGGTCTTTTTGGATTCCATTTCTCTACAAGTGACTCAAACTTATCTTTCTTTATTGTGTAAATATGTCTTATCTTCTTTGTCTGTTCATATGTTGATTTATATTGGTTGCTTGCTTCCACGGCCGTTATATGTGATGCTGCTATTAGAATGGGCACATGTGTGTCACTGCTGTATGATACCTCTGGAGGTTTCCAAAGCCTTTTGTGTTTAACATTGAACTGAGAGTTTAAAGCAATGAAATTATGTAAGAAAAATAAATAAAAGACTTCTAGATTGGGAAGAAGCAGAATTATCCCCATATGCAGATAATAAGATCTTGTGTGTAGAAAGTCCTAAAATTTATAACCTACTTAAAATTTGTTAGCACTGATAAACAAATTCAGTAAGGCTGTGTAATATAAGATCAATACACAAAAATAGTTACATTTCCATATGCTCACACTGAACAGTTAAAATTATATGCAACTAAACAATTAAAATATTTAAAATGAAAAGAATTAAAAATGTTTCAGAAAAAATTACAAGTAATTTTATAGTGACAACTCTAAAGAAGTTTTAAAAATTAAAGAAAATCTAAATAAATGACAAGCATCTCATGATCATGGGTAAGGTTACATTTGGACCAACAAATGGCTCTCAGATTGATCTACAGATTTAATACTCTACCTACTGAAATCCTAACTCTACTTTTCTGCTGGAACTGACGAATCAGCCTCAATAGTCAGGTGAATACACAAGCGATTCAAAGTAGCCAAGACACTCCTGAAAAAGAAGGGACAAGTCTGAGGTGTTTTAGTTCCCAATTTCATAATTTACTTCAAAGTGCAGTAATCAATATGGCGTACTAGTGGCAGAATGTAAATACAGGCACCAAGATAAATGCGGTAGAGTTGAAAGTCAAGAAATACACCTTTTATTTTTTATTCATGGTCAACTCATTATTAATAAAAATGCTGATACAATTCAGCAGAAGAAAGAATGGTCTTTTCATAAAATGGTACTGGGATAACTCTTTATTTACATGTGACAGAACACAGTTGGGTCCTTACCTTCCACGGACACAAAATTTTAATTAAAAAAGGATAATAGGTTTTTTTTTAAGCAGGAGTTTTATAAAACTATTATAAGAAAATGCAGGACTCGCCATGTTGGGTTGGCCAGTGTTCTTTTTTTGATATGACATTGAGAGTACAGGCAATGAAGGGAAAATAAACAAATAAAAATTATTCTAATTTAAAGCTTCAAAAGACAAAAATCAAAAACCCAAAGAAAGAGAAAAAAAATGCAGATTGTATGCCTTGTAGAGATCTTGTAGCTAGGGTATAGAAATAGCCTTAAAATCCAATAATAAAAAGATAAACAATCCCACAAAAATGGGCACTGTGCTTAAATAGCTATTTCTTCAAAGAAGATATGCATGTGTCTAAAAGAGCCACTAAAAGCTGCTCATTTTTGTTAGTCGTTTTGGAAATAAGAATCAAAACCACACTGAGATATTACTTCATGCTTACTAGGGTGGTTAAAATTAAAAAGATGGATAGATAATCACAAATAGTTGAGAGGAAAAATTGGAAAACACCCCATGTGACTGATGAATCGTAGGCAGTTTGTCATTTCCTCCAAAACTTAAATGGAGAATTATCACATGACTTAGGATTTCCGTTCTGTGTGGTTTCACCTACCTACAGACGTTCATACAAAAACTTGACTATAACTCTTAACAATAGTAGTTGCCGAATGGAGAAATAACCAAAGCATTTGGCTGGAATGGATAGAATATAGTATGCCAGTACAATATAGTGGCAAAAAAAGAAAGAAGAAAGAAAAAGAAAAGAAACAAGAAAGAAAGTACTAATATAAATCTCAAACGTGCGAACCTTAAGAAAGAAAACATAGCCCCCCAATTGATTTGTCCTCTGTATCATTAGCAGCTTTTGAAAGAATTTGTTTTTTAAAAAGTTGAGAAATGATATTGTTAATCTATCCTTTTTTTTTTTGCTGATTTTGTTGCCATTTTTATTGTATGGGACACAGTCCACATTCATGGTAAGGAGCTCAGCTCATATAAAAAGACAGGGATCCGTTAGTCACCCAACTAACTCCCTACTCCTACACCTGCAGCAAAACCTTGAAAATATGAGAACCTCAACGAACAATGCTCAAAGAAGCTGGTGATCCCGTGCCTCCATGCAAAATCCCCGAAGAGAGTTGGACAGTAGTGATGATGCCGATGGTGATGGTGATGGGTGGTGATGAGGATTATTTCTGGAGAGGCTAGCCAAATTAGCTTTAAAGGAACTCTCCAAAGATGAATTCAAGAAATCATTTCTGCAAAGGATAAATTGCTGAAATCAGTGTTAAGCTTCCCAAGGGTTCTGCTGTGAAGTTCAGCTGTTGTATGAATGTCTGTGCATGTGTGTGCGTGTGTTTTAATGCCTGTTAAGACTTTTCCACCTGATACGTAGGAGTTGGCCAAGAAGGTGAACAGAAATAGCCACTTTACAACCGTGCCCAAGCCACTCCTCTCTTGGTGATGTCTGTTGATTCCTTCCCTTAACAATTGTCTATATGTTTGGGAGGAAAGAGCTCAGCCCAGCACCACGCCTGGTCGCCTGCATTCGCGTCTTACATCTGCCGTGGCCACTAGGAATGCCTCTGTTCCTGGTTAGTTTTCTTAGTTCCTCTCCTAGCATTCACTGTCCTCTATTCTTTTGGGAAAAAGTTACCATAGACTCCGATTTGTGATTTCTATCAGGGAATCCGGAGGGTCGGGCTGTGGAAGACAACTCTGGGTTCCCCCACACCTCACTTCAAAGCTTCTTTGCACTTTCTCTCCCCTTTTCTCTTCCTCCCACTGCCTTTCTGTGTGTGAAGAGGATACCAGTGAAAGGAAGCCAGCATCCCTTTCTAAGAGGAAGAATCAGGATTTATCAAGACGTGCAGAGATTTTTTCAATGAAAGCAGGCACATGGTGAGGTAGCCGGCGAGTGAGTGGTCTAAATGGGAGAGAAGATAAACTTTGTCCCATTCATTTTGTCAGGGGTCGTAATTTAATAATACTCTGGGATGTGTCTTTAGGAAATTCCTCATGTTATGCAGGTACAGAAACGTTGAAACAGAACAGTGAAATTGGTGTAAAAAACAAAACAAAGGACCACAGGAGGTTAAACAGGTTGAATTATCTGGCAGCTCCAAAAACAGGTGAGAAATATGGCCCCAGAGTGCCATAAATTCAATCTTTGAGCAGGTTTATTGTTTTATCAGGTTTTTGTTTAAGAAGAGTTTCGTTATATATAACATGGAGGTAAATTTTGTATAGCAGATTTATTCAACAGGTTTATTCTTTTACCAGGTCTCATAGTATTTCACCATTTGGTATGTGGGGTCTTATTCATCAGGAGAGTTTATGACTTAATCAGTTATGAATTTTAAAAAGTTTTACTAATAATGCAGGATGTGTTGAGATTTATAGGCAGCGCATTTATTCCATTAGGAGTTTTATTTTTTGAGCTGAGACACACTGGAGATATAAGGCAAGCAAATTGCATGGCTTATGCGTAATAAACAGACATGGTTTCTGGTGGGACCCCCCCCCCCCCCACTAAGAGCAGTGGGTTTGGGTTTTCATCTTAGTGTAGACTCAGATACTGTAAAGATTTCTGATGGCCCGGTCATCAGGGAGTCTAAAGCTTGGTTTAAAGTGACTGTGGTCTCCTTATCCCTTGGGTCTCAGGGCTCACCTCATCCACTGTGGAAGTCCAACGTTAGTGTGTGGGTGGCCCTTCTCATTGCTTTGTCCTGTGGTGTTTTGGGGGTCTGGAAAATGAACCTATTGACGATTTAAATGCTCTACCAGTGTGCTACATCCCATCCTGCTGTGAATGTTTTCATAGTCATTTCTTAAAATAGAAAACACCATAACTTCTGTTTTCTGAGCTGGGTGTCAATAACTTGTCCCAAAATTCATCCCAAATGAAGAGCAGTGCTCAGGTAAGACCCTTACATAGGTAAAGTGGCCTTGGGAGAGGAGCTTCACTTGTTTAGAGTGAACTGTAGGTGTTTCAAAAACAGTCAAAATAGTCAAAATCCCAGCATCCTGACAACTTCTGCAGGCCTGCCCTGCCTAGGTACCATTGTCAATTATTTGAAACATCTATAATCATAATCCCATCCTTAGGCATCACAGAATTTTTGTTAGTATGAAACTTTTGCTGCATTTCAGTATTACATCATTAAAAGAATCACTTCCTTATAATCTCCATCGAGCAGACAAGTGAATTTAATCCAAGAAGGCTCTGACTGCTCCAACCAATTTTACTGGCAATGGGACAAATTTCTAGTAGAAGTTAATCTAACCAGACAATCATTCCAAAATGGAAGAATTGCATTCTTCCTATTCCTACAGAAAATCAACTGTGTTTCCAGGAAGCAAGATACGCAATTGGTTTCATGATCCTGGTTTAGCACAGTCTTCATTCCTTGGCAGGCATGCAGACTATGGCCAATAACTGCTCAAGATGTGTTGGGAGGTAATCCTTGCCACAAGTTTTTTCCCCATCATACACACACACACACACACACACACACACACACACACACACATATGTATGTATATGTATAAATATATGTGTATATGTAATACATAATGTTTACAATGGACTTGAGCATTTTGTGCACATATGCATCACATCAATATTACGATCCCTTCCCCTCTCCATTTTTGCACCTCCCATAGTCTTCCCATCCCCCCTTAACTCCCACTATCACACTTATTTGGTTCTATAGAACGCCTGAGTTCTAGGTTTTCCAAATCCAGAGAAACATGCAATATTTAACATGTTTAATCTTCTGTGTCTGACTGACTTTACCATTCAAATCATGTTTTATTAGCTCAAATTTTCACTCCTAGAATGGACTTCAGTGATCATATCTTGATACCTCTTCTCTGGGTTCAGTAGGGCCCTTTATTGGGGTGATAGTCCCAAAGTTATTTATTATGTCTCTGTTGAGATTCTTTAACACGGCTTCACCTGCCAGTTCACATAAGAAAAGGACTATAACTATGAAATCTGTAAGGCTAAAAAACACAAGAAAGACAAAAGATGTTAAATTTCATATTCCTCAGCTGAGTACTGAAAGGTAAATGTTTATACATTCAAAAGGTATAGACTTAAGCTTGTTCAATGTAGCAATTCACTTATTTGGCGTTGGGTGTAAGTTTATTCTAAGAAAGCTGGTTGATGCGACGACAACTAGGATGTCTTTTGAATTTCCCTTCATTAAAGAGCCAAAAGCATCCTTGGCTCAAACTTGTGATCCTCCTTCCTCAGCCTCTCAAAGTGCTGGGATTAGGGTCCTGCACCACAGGGCCCAGCTCCCAAGTATCCTGATACAAGAATCTGCTTCTATACTTTCAACTTACAAACTCAAATTCATATCAGCCCGAAAGATCATTAGTCCGATACGTCCAGTCGCGTGGCTTTATATACTGCGGTTCCTATGCGGGTATATGATTTTTGCCTCCTCACCGCCCTTCCCACTATCCAAACCAGCAGAAAAATAAATAGCCATATAAAAGAGGTGAATGTTATAGACAGCAAAAAACTGCCGGGATCCCTGCCGCACTTCCCCCGAAGAGTCATTTCAGTCTATTAGGCGCATAATGCATGTTTTAAAAAAGAACCTGTTGTAAATACATATTTGTGTAGATGGACTGCAGCACAACAGAGTACCTCCTGGGGAGAGAGCATGTATTTTACAACCTGCCAAAAAAGATCCCGTGAAAGGTAAAATAAGGACAAAGAGGAAGGCGAGGAGTCCTTTTCTTCCCATGAGTCCTCTCCCCCCTGCGGCTAGGAAAGAAGCCCTGTCACTCCTCAGCCCCCGGGGCCTCCCATCCAGACACCGGAGTCAGGGACAGCTCTGATCTCGGGTTAAGCATGGATTCCAAGGAAAGAGGATAGCGCGAGCCTTCATGGGGAGGATGCGTGGACGTTGTCCTCAGACCTCTCCCCCAAACCGCAGACAAAGCTCGGATTGCTTTTCCTGCCTGTGGGGATGTGAACAGTCGGGAAACATCCCCACAGCTTATGTGGTTGGTTCCAATCACCTCCACCACACTCAAAGTAGCTTGGGACCTGCTGTTTGGGTCTGAATGAAATGTTTTCCTGCCAGACTGGTGCCATTGTCGCAAATTTAAATAATAATTGCCTTCATGGGAAAAGCAGCTTTAGCCTGATCCAGAGAACCCTTCAGGAGTGGAGGATCTTCAGAGACAGAAGCAAGATGTGAGATGTCAAATTCCCCTTCCGAGGATCTCCTCCCGACTTTACTTTTTCCGGATGCACTGTGTTCGCGGCCTTCTCTTTTTTGCTGGGCTGCCGATCCAGCTTCTAGTTAATTGTAGAATCCAGGAGTAATTACGAAGGCGCTGATGTGGATTTCCTGTGGCATTGCATCGGGAGGACTGGATGTCAATCTGTCCCTTTCGTTGGTAATGCTAAGGGTGTTCACCTGGTTGAAGTGGTGACTGGCAAATGTCTTCCTTGTGCAAGTGCCTGTGCTTTTAATAATTAATGAACGCCCCTTGGTCTGAGGTTTGGGAAGCATTTAAATGTCCTTTTCCCCAAATGAATTTCCCACTCCTGGGAAACAATTAGAACAATCTATGACTAGCTCAAGTTTCACAATTGTGCTTGCAAAGTGATGGTTTGCTAATCCAATCATTACTTCCACAATTATTAGCTGGTGTTGATACGGAAATAAGAATCTATCACAGTAGACTTGGGGATTCTTAGGAACATCTGCAGTTTAAGTACTTTTTTGCTCATAAGTGTATGACTTTGTTATGAGCTATTATGCCACAGACATCATGTTTCTTCCAGCCCCATGACTGGAATTGGTCATTTCTTCAAAGAGCACTGGTTCCATTTAGTAATGAAGAGTGTGTGGAAACCATGATGTAGGTAAACAACACGTTCATTGCTGCTCGGGGTCATTGCTTCTTGGCCATTTCAGTGGGCAGGGATGGAAAACGTTACTTTATTTTTTTTTACTTTCTCTCGAACTCATAATTTTATATTAATGTCTCCAAATCCATTCCAATGCCATAGTAGTTTTCTTCACTTTCTCCTACTCCATATTCATATTTCCTTTCTCTTTGAAGGACAATTCCATGTCCCAATAAGACTAACATATAGTTAACCTTCTGCATTTGTGGTTCTACATATTAGATTTGTGAATTCAACTAACCATCATGGAAATCATTTGAAAAAAAATTGTCTGTACACGTTTTTCTTGTCATTATTCCCTAAATAATGCAGCACAATAACAATGTAGACAGCATGCTGTGGTTTGGTTCTGGAGTGTCCCCCCAAAATCTTCATGTATTTGGAACCCTGTGATGTAGGGGGGTGAGGCCTGGCTGGAAGGGGCAGATGCTTGGGGTTTGATCTGGAGGGATTGTGTCAAATTGTTGAGATTGGAGGTTGCCCAGGGTAGAGCTTTCAGGTGTGTGTCATTGACTTGTGGAGAGGAAATGAGTGAGAGGCACCCACCCTTGCTGTGAGAAGCCCAAAGGGCAGCTTGAACTGAGCAAAACAGGAGGAAGAAGCATTGCTGCAGTTTCTTCCTGGGAAAGCTCAGGCCCTGCCCAGGTCTCCAGGCAGTCACCCATCCTTGCTTGACTTGGCTTCTGTCTGAGATGAGTGAGCAGATCTCCAGCCTCTGCCATGTGCTTCTACCATCACCAGCTGCCATGAATGGACTGTGCGAGGCCTTCCGAACTGTGTGCTAAATAAATCTTTCCTCCCTGAAGTTGTGGATGCTGGGTATTCTGTCCCAACAATCAATAAGCAACTAGATCACAGAATTTGTATTGTGTTAAGTAAGATAAACAATCTAAAGATGGTTTAAAATATAGGGGAGAACATACACAGGTCATATCCAAAGGCGATGCCATTTTATATAGGACTTGGATCTGCAGTTTTTGGCCACCTTGTCCTAGAACCAAGCCCTCAAGGAATAACTATACCATATTTACGTATTACATCTGAAATACAGTGCACACACAGGAATTTCAGAACCAGGAATTCTTGATATCACAAGGAATATACCTTTGCTACCATTAGTTACTTTCTCATCACTGTGACTCGATACCCCACATTCACAACTTAGGGAGAAAAGGTTTATTATAGCTCACAGTTTCAGAAGGTCACAGTCCATTCATAGGTGGGCAGTTGGAAAGTGATGGAAGCGCATGGTAGGGAAGGAGCGGGGTCAGGGCCAGAGCCACAGCTCCAGTGGTGGTACAGAGAGAGTCTGGGAGGAAGGACAGAATCAGCACATGCTCCTGCAGGTCAAGTCCCAAGTACCTGCCCCACCTAGCCAGGCCCCACCTCCCAACCGTGCACAGCATTTATAGAAACATGAGGCTTTTGGCGGATGCTCCAGATCCAAACCAGGACACTAGCTAAATTTCACAAAAGCCTTGTTGTAGGCTTGTTGTAATCTTGTCGATATGTTTAACTGGGTTGAATCATAAACATATAAAAAGACTGAGAGTTTATTTCATAAGACTGATGGCTGGGATTCTTCAACAGTACCAGTGTTATGAAAGTAAGAGGGAAAATGTTGGGGAACTGTGACAAGATCCTTGACTGGCATGTGAGAAAAAAAGCCAAAAGGGAATTTTTTTTTTAGGACAAATGGGTAAATATAAACATGGTCTGTAGATTACATAATATTTCTGTACTGATGCCAAGTATTTTGGGTATGACAATGGTACTATGCTACCGCTGTGTTTCATCTATTTGTGGAGCACCGCTACATGTACTGGGCATTTCTGAGCCATCAATAGTTACATCGTTTTCCTTATCTTCCTTTTAAAGATACAGATCAGGAGAAGTAAATGCAATTTTAAGCTTATTTATAGCATCTAGGTAAGGGTTGTTGATGTTTTATCTTAAGCCACATCTAATCTACTCCTTGACCTATACACTCATTTTAATGGCGGTGTTTTAAAAAAAATCTATAGATACTCTGCCCATTTGGATCTTCTTAAAAACCCACATGCTCTGTATGTAAATTGTCTTCTCTTGCCTTATTTCAGCAGTTTAATTCTTTGTCTTCAATATTCAAAAAATATATTTAAAAAAACTAAATACATCTTTGTAATTGGTACTTCATTATCTCACTTATTTGTGTATTGTTTTTGCGGAATCTTATCAGTCCCTTGCCTCTTTCTGGTCTGTTTGGTTCTTTCTGATTATAGACCTATTGCCTCTGTTAGTGTGATTTACTTGTGGAGAACTCAGGTGGTCTGTGCTATGGAGTCTTTCTTCATGGGAACGTCATCTTAATCTCATTTAACAGGTCATTTACTTCTTCTGATGTACAAGATTATCACCAGCTCAAGATGAGCTCCCCCCCCCCACTTCATTAGTATATATGTGTGTGTATATGCAATACATAATGTTTACATTGGACTTGAATAATATTTTGTGCACTTACGTATTGTGTCAAATTTACAGTTTCTTCTTGCCCCTCCCACACGCTCCCTCTTTCCCCTATACATTTATTACTTCCATTTGGCTCTATAAAATGACTGTATTCTGTGTTTTTCATGTTAAAGAAACCATTCGATATTTAACCTCCTGCATCTGACTCACTTCACTTGGCATGATGGTCTCAAGGTGCATCCACTCCTTATATCTGTTTTCTTATAGATGAGTAGTACTCCATTGTGCACATATACTGTAATTTTGTATCCATTGGTCTGTATTATGGTGTCTTCCATGTTTTGGTGATTGTTAGTTGTGCTGCTATAAACATGAATATGTATGTATCTCTATGTTGCTTTTAACTCTTTTGGAAAGATTCCCAGAAGAGGTATCGCTGGATCAAATGGAACATTTATATTCAGCCTTCTGAGGGACTTCCATACTGCCCTCCATAGTGGTTGTATCAATGTACAGTCCCACCAAAAAGGGACAGAGTTTCTTTCTTCTCACCTTACCAGCATTGATTGCTGTTTGAGTTCTTGACATATGCCATTCGCTCTGTGGTTAGACGGTACTTTAGTTGAGCACCAAAGTCAAATAAAAGTGGATAAAAGATCTGGCTATTAAAACTGAAACACTGAATTTCCTAGAAGATGAAGTTGGCAAAAATCTAAAAGATAAAGGTGTAGGCAAGGATTTTCTTAAATAGACACTCAATGCAAAAGAAATAGGCCCCAGTACCAACAAAGGGGATTATATCAAATTAAAAAGCTTCTTCACAGAAAAAGAAATCATCAGCAGAGTGAAGAGAGAACCAATAGAATGAGAAAAAATATTCATGTCCTATACTTCAGATGGAAGGCTAACAACTAGAATATATTAAGAAACTGAAGAAAAACAGACCCTCAAATTCAAAGATCTTGTTAAAAATGGGTGACAGAAATGAACAGGCAGTTCTCAAATGAAGAATTGCAAACAGCCAGTAAATACATGAAAAGATGTTCAATGTCCTTAGCCACAAAAGAAATGGAAATCAAAGCATCACCAAGACAAATTTTATATTAAGTTTTCCGGGACTTTAGATTCTCTGAGTCCCCTAGGGACTATAAATTCAAACCCCGAAGAGATCTGAGTTGAGGTTTTGAATCTTCAAGCAAGCACGAGACTCAGACCAGCTGAAGAGTTGTGCCTCTTTTCCCCATAATAATGTACAGATTTTCTTTTGTCTGAGCCTTCCCCTTAACCGAGGGATTGTCTGTTTGGGTGCCCATTCTTGCTGTAGGAATGGTGCTCTGATTCCATTCCAGTGTGATTTAAAGTATTATCTTCAGATTTCACATAGCCTTAAAAACTTTAATTTGGGGAATTGCCCAAAAGAATACTGTTAAAAGTTAAACTGTCTCTCTCTGTCCCCTCCCTCAGGAAAGAATATGTTGAATTTCTAATCTCAGGATGACAGAATGTGGCCTTATTTGGATATAGGATCTTTACAGAGAAAATCAAGTTAATCTGAGGTCATTTGAATGGGCCCTAATCCAGTAGGAGCAGCATCCCTATGGAGGGGAGAAACTGGGACATGGACGTAGGTATTTGCAAAAGGAAAGACATAGGGAGAACACCAAGTGGAAACGGAAGATCTACAGGCCAAGGAAGGCCTGGGGTCACCAAAAACTAGGAGAGAGGCATAGATCAGTTCTTTCCTAACATTTTCAGAGGAAGCATGGTTTCTGTCAACAACTTTATTTCCCACTCTGGCCTCCAGAAATGTGAGACAATAAACACCTTATGTGTTAAGCCACCGTGTCCATGGTACATTGTTGTAGCAACCCTAGAGACCTAAAGCAGATGATGCCTCCCTCCCTGACTCCTTCTACACAGTCCCACAGAGTGAGGACACCAGCGCCATGTTTATTATGCTTGTTTTCAGTCTTTCTTCAAGCTCAGCTTTGCATTTTCTGTATTATTTTGATGGTTCTATCGTATCCAGGGTTCCTTTACATGTAGGCTGGCAGAGATGTCATGTTATCTTAACCTTTCTTCTGCCCTCATTGTGACGCTTTGGGCACTGCGAACTGAGGGAAAATGAGCCAGATGTCAGAATGAAAAGGTAGACCCAGAAAGAGTATTTCCCACCAGAGGCATGCTGTGCTGTGTGTGGAAGTGGCCATGTCAAAGCTCAGGAGAGTAACATTAATAAGTGACACGGGCCAGGTGTAGAATTTACCAATTGTTCGGAAATGCTAGGACTTCAGGAATATGGCTTCTACTTTTCTACTTTTGTAGTAAAATGGTGTCACTTTCTTCTTAATTCGACTCCCGGCCGGTTAATCGTGGTAACATAAAGATAAACAACTGAGGGGGAATGGAGGCAGGGTTGGGGAATGAAGGTGTACACATCTTTAGGATACCGGCCCCTCAGATGTCCCGATAGATTTTATGGGAAATATTTCTCTCTTTCAAAATAAATCAGGAATTCAGATATTAATGTGAAATTTTCCAATTTTAAAATGTTGTCTCTTCGAAGAGTTAAAACACCTATTTTTACAGGCCTTCAACTCGAATAAAATACATTCATGTGCTTGTCTAGCCAGTTTGCTAAACACAGTTTTTGCCCTTTGCTTCCTCCAAATTATTGGTTTTATGACTTTTGTGAGAAATAAATTATTGCATACAATAATGGTAGATTTTTTTGCCATTCTCTCTACACACCTTTCTAACAATTTACACATTGTTACACATTGGGTAATTTACACAAATTATTCCTACATGATGGCAAGAGAATTTAAATGGTGACATGTTTTTTAGACTTCTTATGTACTTATTTATTTATTTAAATACAGAGGAGTCTTTGATTCTAAAGGCATGTTTTCCTTTAAGGAAAATGATAAAGATTAAAATTAATTGGAAACAGACGTTGCTTGACCCTCAAGTTCTGAAAACAGACGGAATACTCAAGGTCAACGTTACAACTCTAAGTTTAATTTATTCTGTTGTTTTTCTCCCTTCTCTCTCCCCAGAACACTTCACATTTTGCTAGATTCTGCCAGAGAAATATAGTTTCGTTTTGATCTGCCTCTTCGGGAGGGGGTGTTAACTAACAGTGACTCCGGGAGGCCACACAATCACAAAGGGTCTGCTGTTGGCACACTGAGAGTTGCCAGAGCTTTATTTATTTATTTATTTATTTATTTATTTATTTATTTATTTTGAGTGGGGGAAGAATTATGGACTTATTTCTAAATTTGGGGACCAGAATGCCTCTACAGAGACAGCTATTGCATCAAGCCCTAATAGTTTCCAGATTGCCTCTGTTTGGGGTCCAGGAAAGCCCCCTCTTCCCTACTGCAGGAGAAAGGGCAGGTGCCAAGAGTAGCACAGATAAGTCTCATTTGTTATAACTGGGACATGTGTGTTCTTTATAGCAAAAAGAAGCAGAAATTTCCAGATGGCCATTCACTTGACTCATCCAGCCCCCTGATATGATCTCAACCCTGTTTGTCCTTACTGGTGTCCCTTTTGGGGCAATATCTCTAATAGGCTTTGTGAGTTCTTTTATGAACTTGTCAGGTCATTGTGGACCTTCTGTGTGTTTTCAGCCTAAGCTGTTACGCCTGCAGGATGGGGGTTTCATAATCCCTTCTTTGCAAGAGAAATCTTTCTTTCTAAAGATTTCTTGGGATCTTTTAGTGCCATTGCCCACAACTTCCTCAGCCAGCTGATCGGCTACACGATAAAATGTCTACACTGGAGGTAAAGTTATGTCTTGAAATATGAGCTTTTTCTTCAATTTTTCATGACCATCTTTC
Organism: Ctenodactylus gundi; assembly: GCA_004027205.1. Lineage (NCBI taxonomy): Eukaryota > Metazoa > Chordata > Mammalia > Rodentia > Ctenodactylidae > Ctenodactylus > Ctenodactylus gundi. Next base: position 168,610 of record PVKB01001412.1, read on the forward strand.
CAGGTTTTTCTAAGACTTAACGGCTTCTCTATGGCAGTCTATTCATGCCCTGATACTTTTGTTTTCATAATACACCTGGGTGCTTATCCTAAAACCTTATCATCGTGTTGATCGAAATATTTGATAAATGTCTTTACCTCACAACGAAAGTCAAACCCAAAGCACAATGCTGGAAGGCCTTTATGATCTGTTCTCTCCTCCATGTGCCAACTTAAAAAAAAAATTCCTGGCACAAAGACTCCATTAAGTTATTTGGTGTCTCCCAGGTAAAACTAACCTGCTGGACAAGAGCTTTTGGTTTACTGTGAACAAGTATTTCTGTGTACCCACCAACAGAGCTTCAAACCATACAGCAGAAGTAGAAGATTTTAATAGGAAATGGAATAAAGCCTCCATTATGTTGGGAATCGTGTGTCTGAATTTTCTTAGGCTTCATAAATGAAGAACACTGAATAAAAGAAAAACATAACTAATATTGTTAAAACAACAATAATAACTTCATCACATGTGTGTGTGGAAGTCATCCTATTTTGAACAGTGCATGAGATGTTTTAAAAAATGACCACAAATTTAGTCACATAGAAATTTTCTACATATCTCTCAAACTAGAAATCATCTGTATCATAAACACTATCAATATTTAAAAATTCAAACTTTTAAGATAAACTTTGAGTTAAAGAATATCAAAATAATGAAAACCTTAAATGTATGTAGTAAAAAACAAAAATAGTTGAAATTAAATCAAATAAATTTGAGATTTGAGAAGCTGAAAAAGGATTGTCTCATAAATCCAAAAGAAAGTAGAACAAAATTATCAACAATAACAACTCCCAAATAAGCAAAATAAAAATAGTACTTTTAATAACCAACTCTTTCAAAAGGCAAAATGTTTGGTCAGAATGGTGGGGAAAAAAAGCGTATACAAAGATAGATAATATTGGAAATGTAGATAATAGTATTATAAAATTAAGTAAAGAGTATTACATTCTAAATTGCTATCAAAATAAAATTATTTTATTAAATAAGGGTCACTTGAACATAAGCATTATGATACTGACACAGTTGATTTAATAACTGAGACATTGCTAAGTGACAGTGTAAACACAAATTAAAGATCTATTCAAGCAAAAACTTAAAAAGACCTGAGTTCTTGGAAAAAGTTTTTAAAATAACAACAAAAAAATCCTAAAAGTTACATCAGATCTAGACCATTTACAGAGAAGTTGTCCTAACCACTTCAAAAGACAATTTTAATGTATTGTTCAGATCCTAGGCTAATATGGAAACTTTCCTGAATCATTCCATAACGAAAGTATTTTCTTTCTTGTAAAATAATACAAATGTTACAAAAAATTAAAGATTTTGTGTGTGAACATAGATAGGAAAATTCTAAATAAAGTACAGTCGTGTTTGATTTTACTTTTTTGTTTTGTTTTATTTTTGAAACAAGGTCTCACTGTATAGTCCAGGCTGGTCCTGAAGTCACTATGTAGCCCAGGCTAATGTCAAACACATGACAATCCTCCTGTCTTGAGTGCTGAGATTACAGGTGTGTGCCACCACACCTGGCTTATGTGGAGCTGAGGAATCAAACCCCAGGGCCTTGGCTTGGTAGGCAAGTGCTCTAACCACTGAGACATACTCCCAGCCCCCTGTTGATTTTTATGAAGTGAAGTTCATCTTAGGAAAAAAAGACATTTAAAATTGAATAAATATATAACTTTTCACTTAACAAATTTTACAAATTAGGTATGCCATTAAATATAAAATAGGAATTAAATGAAATTAATCTCATGTTTATGAATTTTAAAAGTTATAGCAAATTAAGAAGCAAAAGGTTTATTCCAATAAAAAAAGATACCCAAGTTAAGGATGTAAGGCCAGAAATACAATAGTTTCCCATTCTTCCCATTAGTTACGGTCTAGTACCCTAGTGGATGCCTGAGGCTGGAAAGAGTATTGAACCCTGTCTCTACTGCGTTTTTCTTTATATGCCTAAGGCAGAGCTTAACTTATACCGTAGGCATAGCATGAGAATAATAACAATAACTCAAAATAGAGCAACTCTAATAACACTGTAATAAAAATAGTATCTCTGGTCTTTTTCTCTCAAAATACCATATTGTACAATGTATAGGTACATCTCAACAAGGTCTGCAAACTTAAAAGAAATTCCTTAGTCAAGAACTTTACCTTTTACCTTAAAGAAAGCACTTTCTGGCTTTTCTCTATCACATTCAAATTGCCAGTACGCCAGCTATTGGACTTTTAACAGAGACAGCTATACATGACAACAGGCAGGCAGGGACTATGCTGGACGAAGGGATTATCTGCACCCCAGGTGGGACTGGGAGCCCACCAGGCGGTCTCATCACATGACTCAGAATGGCACCCAGTGCAAAAACTACGTATTGCTTATTTTTGGAATTTTGCATTCACTCTTTTTGGGCCATGGCTGAACACGGGTAAGTGAAACCAAGAATGGGAAGGCACGATTGAAGAAGAATAAATACGATGTCTTATCTCAAATCAAGAAGGTGGGCGAGGTGATCATGGGAGTGTTGGTCACTGAGAAGAAAAATAAAATCAAGTAGGACAGAAGAAACAGGACCATCTCTGTGTACAGCTGAAAAATTTGCACAACTAACGAATCCGAGTAAGCTAAAATATAATCGAAGGTAGTTAGATATAAGATAAATATAGAAAAATAGCATTTCTAAGCAATCACAATTAGGATATGTATTGGAAAAATGTTCATTTTAATAACACCAAAACACATAAAACAGGCATCTAGTGATAGAGCTTACCAAAAATATGCTTGCTGGTCTACAAGTTCACAAAAGAGGCTTCATAGTTGATTCGTCCAGATCGGAAGATTTGAAATTACAGACATGTTCAATCTTCCCAAGTCAGTAATCATTTGAATATTTAATGCTGTACTGTCTTAGACTGGGGTAGCTTCCCTGGGAAGTAAAATCTAACCCACCTGCAGTTCGTTTAGTTTTAGAAAATGATGTCTGATACAACGTCCAATCCAGAGTCAGTGAAGTTCTTTTTTTTTTTTTTAAAGGAAATATAGAAACAGCTTCCAAGAGATATTACAGGAGAGATAATACAGAAGAATGATGAAAATTGTTATGGGAGAAAAAGAATAAGATATTAGAAATAATTACCCATCAAATTTCCACACTGAATCTAAAGGTGTACCCATCGCAGCTGTAAGAAAGTAAAAGAACCATGGAATGGAGTAAAAGAGGAAGAAAAAAACCAATTAACCAATGATAAAGATGGCTGTCTACTCATTTGATAAATCAGACCTCTTTTTCATAGCACACAAAGCTTTGGTACAAATTAGAGTTAATTAAATTTACTAAAATAAAATATTTTAGGGGATGGGATATATTCTTCAATAAGTTAGGAAACCCAGAATCCCCAGAAGAGCATGTTGGTGCATTTGACTACTTCAAAACAAAGAAAAATCTTCTGAACCTACACCAACTGATAGGTTGGGAGAAACAATTGTACCATATGCAACAAACAGCAAAACAGTAGAAAACTCCTAGGAATCAGTAAGAAAAACCACAATAATGCCATAGGAAAGTAAACAAATGATTGGAAAATGCAGAGAATAAGAAATGCACATCGCCAAAATCTTTCTAGTAACTGGAGAACTCCAAACAAAAACAAGATTGTCTGTATATAAACATTAAATTAATAAAAATTTTAAGGACTGGAAAGTCTTAAATAGGTATACAAGAAAATATGCTATTTGCAATTGTTGAAAATACCACTTAGCCTCTTTGAAAGGGCAACTTGGCAGAAGACCAGGACTGAGCCCCAACAACAGCTAGAATTTAAAATGTGCACATCCTTCAAACAAGTCATTTAAAATTAATAAAAAATTAAATGTGCCTTCATTATTTGATAGCCAATTATGGTATTCCATAATATGGAATACTAAGCAGGTATTTAAAAATATGCACTGGTATTGAAAAAAATTTTGAAATGGACTAAATTAAAAAAAATCAAAGTATACGTTAATATGTGTAACATAATCTCATCAAAATCTAGCTTTATATGAATAAATACAGAAGCAAGTAGATAATATTGACTGGAAAGATGTCATCCAATTGTTTTAGGGTGCTTAAATCTAGGGAGAGAGGTAGAGTCTTAGTTACTTGAGCACTGCTATGACAAAATACCCAACATCCACAATTTAAGGGAGGAAATATGTTTTTAGCTCACAGTTTCAGAAGGTCCCACACAGTCCATTGGTAGGGTAGGGCATCCAGCAGCAGTGAAGGCACATGGCAGAGACACAGCCTGGAGAGCTGCTCTCTCCCTTGTGGACAGAAGCCAAGGGAGGCAGGAGCAAAGCCAATCTGCAGGTGGCCAGGCTAGACCTTTCCCAGGAAGAAGCTGTAACAATGTTTCTCCTTCCTTCCTTTACTTAGTTCAGAACTGTCAGTCCCCCCGCCCCCCCCACTTCCTGGTCCACAAATCAATAACACCTTAAAGCTCAGTAGTGGGAAACCCCCAATCTCAACTCCAGGTCAGTCCCCAAATATCTGCCCCTTCCAGCCAAGCTCCACCTCTGGATAACACTCACGTCCAAACTCACGAGGCTTTTGGGGACACTCAAGTTCCAAACCACAACAGTTAGGTATGTATTTGAGTGTCTACATACTTTTTCAGAGTATTTCAGTGATATTTGAATTATTTACTATTTTACGTGGACGTATTTCTGAGGGAAAATTTTAAAAATAAGACTGTGAGAATATTATTTGTATTCATACTTACTAACTAAAGCCTAAATAAATATTTAAATCTGTCAAATTGAAAGGGCTTCTCATTACTGATTTGCCCAGGGTGCCTGTGGATTTCTTCCTGTCCTACTCGTATCAGAGTGCCTCTGAGTAGGTAGTAGGAGAAACACACCAAGAAAGACCAGAGCCCTGGGAGGACACACAGAGACATTGTTGAGACAAGTTCTTACGAAGTATTAAATGGCTGTTTTACTTTTTTGTTGCTGAGACTCAATATCCGACATCCACAAATTTAGGGGAGGAAAGGTTTATTTTAGCTCACGGTTTCAGAAGGTCACAGTCCGCTCAGGGGCGACCAGCAGCAATGGAAGTACATGGCAGAGACAGAGGTGGAGGCAGCTTCTCACGACATCACACACAGGAGGCCAAGTCAAGGCAAGTTGGGACTAGTCCTTCAAGGAAGGCAGGAAGCAGCTTATGTGTCCTTCCAGGTCTCCTCCCAGTGATCAGCCCCTCCTGGATCCAGGTGTGCAAGGTGTGGTAAGCCCCCACTACAGGCTTGTAATTCAACTTACATCCCTGTAATCCAATTTACATGCCTGTAACCCACCCCTCCAGACCAGGCCCCGATCTCCCAACAGCCCCTGGTTCCATAGACAATCTATAACATTCAAATGCAGGAGACTTTTGGCAGACATTCCAGATCCAAACCACAATAGTGGCCCAGGCTGGGCTTGAACTTGTGATCCTCTTGCTTCTGTCTCCCAGAGTGCTGCTCTTATAGGCCTGTGCCATGAAGTCCAGCTAGCAATGACTTTGATACTGTGATTCCCAGGGCTGCTGCTTGTACCACCTGTGTTCTTCTAGGTCATGGGAACAGGGAGGAGCAGTACAACAGGCTGGGAAAGTGTTTTCTTTTCTTGTTCTGGGAGACCTTGAAAGGAACTTCCAAAATTGAAGAAACGTTTCAATCCAGTGAACAACTCAATCTGGGAATGTGCAGGCTTTTGAGCACTGCAGTAATTCGTTTTCCAGTCACTATAATAAAATTGAGAGGGAGAGAGAGAGAGAGAGAGAGAGAGAGAGAGAGAGAGAGAGAGAGAGAGAGAGAGAGAGAGAGAGAGAGAGAGAGAGAGAGAGAGAGAGAGAGAGAGACAGAGAGAGAGATCTTAGCTCAGTCACAGTTTGGGGACTGCAGGTGTGAACAACTCTGCGGGGGACCCCTGAGCTACCCTGCATCGTGGCCGTTGTACTGTGTGGGAAAGTATACAAGGAGGGGGACCATGTGTGACACAGGAAGCCAGGGAGCCACCAGTCTCAAGGGAAGGACCTTAGTGCCTTCCCCATAACATAATGACCTTCCACGAGGCCCTACTTCTTAAAGGTCCTCTCACCTCTTGACGTTGCCATATTGGTGACTAAGCTTAAAAACCATATCCAAACCACGACAGGCACCATGGCGAGCCAAATCACCTTAAAAATTCAATCAGTCAATCAACCAATCAATCAAACAAATTTATTCATTAGAACTATGTATTATTATATCAGTATCATTTGTATAATATTCTATGGGAAATGAATATTTTGTTTCTAAAGTAGAAATCACAGACCTGCCCAAGCTGTTAGTTTTGTGATTCACTTCCAAATTCCCAAGAAAACAATCTGAACTCCCCGAGATATCTTTGGGATTGATCTTCAGTGCAACAGAGGACTATCTAATCCACCCATCTAATCAATAGTCACAAAGGGCCAGGCCACAGTCACGTTTCTCCACCCATTAAATGGTTTGTGAGGCAAGAAATAGTCCTTCCACTTGATGGGGCACCTAGTAGGTGCTTTGTATAATCGATTGACTGATGCATACTGAGCTATGGGATTCGAAATTCCTACGGAGTGTGATTATAGCTTTCAAATTATCACTCGTCTTCTCTAAAAATAAATGTCAGATAATGTAAGCTGAACAGAGTGTTGGGTTCATTTATTTTACTTTCTATAGTCCTCTGGGTTAAAGACAGGGTCATAAAACACGTGTGTGAGCTGGAAAACTTGGGGAACTTGTGAGGCTGAGAGGTAAAGAGTAATTTCAAAACAACGTCACGTGCAGCATCCACGGTCCTGAAGGCATGTGATGCGTATCTGACAGCTGTGTGCTTGGATGTCTTAAAAAGTGTAAGTCCTTTAAGGGAGACCCTCTTTCCTAATTGGAAGAAGGCTGAGGCAGAGGGATTGAGAGTTTGGGTCCAGCCCTGCCTCAGAGAGAGAGAGAGAGAGAGAGAGAGAGAGAGAGAGAGAGAGAGAGAGAGAGAGAGAGAGAGATTCTTTTCCCAGATGAGATTGTGCGACACAGAAGAATGCCTTTTTAACCATCAAAGATGATCAGGAATTTCTGACCATTTCTTCTCACACTCAGACACTCTGATCTTTGTAGAAAACACAAGAGGGAAAAATAAGGAAAGGTAAAGGAGAAAAGAAGCGCTGAATAGCACCTTCGAAGTGGCTCTACCTCCCACTGTCTTTCTTGGTGCTGAGCAGCTACAGGCTTCAGGCTCTTAGATGGGCCACAGGCCTGATCCTCTTGGCACCCCAGCCCTGTCCCTTTACGCCACCTTAACCTTCTGCTTCCACAGCCCCTGCTCAACTCAAACCTTGGCCCCGATAAATAGAATCAGGCCACGGTGGCATCTAATGGCTGCTTAGATTAATGATACACTTGCTTTCCTTTTGGAAACCCCAGAGGAAATATCTGCAGATTTAATTCTCAGTTAAAGGTGCAAGTGTGGGTTTGAATCTTGTATCAGGTATAACCCCCTTCCTGCACAGCATATCTTCGGAAAGGTCAACTCTGGGAAAGATTGGAGTGTCGGAATCTTCTCCCTGGTGCTGAATAAAGACTTCTGACCTTTCAGTGGTCCTAATTCCTTCTTGTCCTTCTCTCTTATTGCTCCCCTCCCCCTTCTTCTGCACTACTTTTTTATTGATGTGTAAAAGATCTCATGTACACACACACACACACACGCACACACTAAATGTTGAAAACAATTAACTTATCAAAAAGGGTACATGTGGACACTCCTCGAAATTGCCAAAGGTATGATGGAGAAAATCTGAAAAATTGTTGCACCTAAGAGCTTAAAAGAGACAGGGCAACAAAGATAACGTGTTCTTGATGGGGTTCAGAATCTAGGATGAAAAACTAAGAAAAATCTCAATAGAGGATGGGCTCTAGTGCATGACATTGTCCTACTATTGGCTCCTTAACAGGTGTGTTATACTAATTTAAGATATTAATAACAGGGGAAACTGGATGCGAAACTCTATATTGTTGCAGTTTCGTTATACGCTTAGAACTGTTCCTAAAAACCAAGCCAGTCATAACAGCAGAAGCAAAATAAAGTAAAATGATGCGTGCTCATGCCTCAGCTGAGCTGGGCCCTTGCCAAGGTCGCCATGTACACTGTGGCCACAATGGCCAGAACAAAGGTGAGAGGGCTCTCCTTTTTGGCAACCAGGAGGTAACCAAGCAATGAGCTCAGCCCACAAATTCATTTTAGAACTCGCTTGAAAGGATAGAAATGAACCGCTGAAGATGACTCCAGATGGTTGGTTTCTTTAACCTGTTACGTCCAAGAGGAAGAGCAGAGCACTATGGCGCCCAAAAGGAAGAGACTGTCGATGTGGTGGAGAGGAGGAACAGTTTCCACCGCGGGAGAAGACTCATTTCCTTAGCAACGAGTGATGTCACCGCAAATGCCAGGTATTTGGAGGTCTTATTTTTCTAGGCCATACCAAGTACATGGCTTGGGTGGCCCCTGGCTTCCAAATTAGCCAATCTCATTTCACGCGTTTGGGTCATGGAGAAGGGTCACGAAGGAAGTTCCACGTGTTTATTGTTTCTGAATGTTAGATTTGAATACGTCACTGACCACAAGCAATGAGTAGATTTTTTCTTCTCTCTCTAGCCTTTCAACCTCTTCGGCACGGAGTCCCACTCCTGGTTCGGTCGGCCAATCCCAGGGTGCCACGCTGGGCAACTCCATGGAAGTTCATCTCCGAACTTCTCCCCTTTGCGTCTTTTCTTTCTCATCGACATTCCAGCCCTTGAAACAAGGTCTTGGCTGCTCTCTCATTTCAGGCTCTGGTTTTCGGGGAGTTGGAACACCTGTCCGCTGATGGCCTGCCACTCCGCATCTGGGCCCGGCTGACAGGCTTGTCTGCTTTGACTAATGATGTGATTGATGGACAAAATAAGGAAGAACATACAAAAAACCATTTCTGTCTGGGCTGGTATGTCAGCAAGCCTTCATCAAGTGGCTGCTGAAGGTATATTTTGCTGCATGCCTCATTACACAGTAATGGCATTCCCAGGCAAAGCTGTTTCTTTTCGTGACACAAGACAGCAGGCAGCTTTATGGGCGCTGGGCCCACCGCGCCCCGAGGAAGGAGAGGCGCACTAAAGAGCGGTCATTTCCAAAAGTGCCTCGAGTTGCTTTTTTTTTTGTTGTTGTTGTCATGAATTTAATATGAATCAACACAATATGAAATGGGCATGAGGGATTTTAGTGACTAGTGATTTTTTAAGACTGCTGTCTAAACAGCCATCAAGGAAGAAAAGGGAGGGTGAAACCACCTTTTTGTTCTCCAAACCTGTTGCAAAAAAAAAAAAAAAAGTCATCTGTCAATTTTATTGCATTAAAAAGTACACAGAAGCATAGAGTCCAAACAAATGTCTTCTTTCAGGCTAAACATGTGGGAAATGCCACATCGCTAATGCCAGAATCATCTCACTCAGCAAACTGAGTATTCATAAGCCCCATCCCGATGGCCTGCTGTGGATGGGGTGACATTCAGGAGAATTATAAATGCCACAGTGTGGCCTCTTTGTGCATATAATCACAATGAGAACATCAGTTCTGGCTAGAACACAAGGGGAGAGAGGACTGCTTCATTCAGCTAACAAGATACCTGTGAATTATATTCCAATGCTGGATGATAAAAAGAATCTTGAGTCTTGATTAAAAATAAGAGGGAGAGAAAGAGAGAAAGAGAGAGAGAGAGAGGAATTTAAAAAAATTTTTCCTCTTTCTTTGTTATGTTACATTTAAAAGCCCATACACTGAGTTTGGTCATTGGATTCCTACCTAGAATTTTTCCTCAAAATATTTTAGTTTTCCTTGCTATTCTTTCTTCTTTAATTTTTCTTGTACAGGAAATTTTCTTTGCCAAGGTATTTTATGACACGCATTTCTCTCTTTTTTTTAACACGTTGGACTGTCTCCAAAGCAAAATACTTAAAGTGAAGTTTCATTTTTTACAAAAACCACACACACACACACACACACACACACACACACACACACACACACACCCTCACACAAGCACACACTTTTGGTTCTTTGCTAAAGACACGATGAGTCTTTAGCGGTAGGAAATTGTGAATAATATGTGATTTTAATGAGTTGTAATTAGACAAAACTCTCTACCGGTAATAAATACTAGATAATAAATTAGAAAATGTATATGGGATCTTTATTCTTATTTAAAAAGGAAGAAAGACATGATGCAACATATTGTTATAACAAATAGGAGAATGTAATTTACTGTGTTTGTAAGACACTGATATTAGACCTCTGTGTCTTATCTTGCCACTGCATGACCCCAGCCAAGGCGAACTGACTTTGGGGATGATGTCTACTTTCCCACCGGTGTGATTAGTAGCCACGTCCCCCCACGGATGGCAACATTCGTCCAGGATGAGACAGAGGCGCACAAGTTTGGAAGGAAACAGGCTACCAAAACCAGACAGGTGACTTCCTAGTTATACAAAAATTAATATAAAAGGGAAGGGAAGGGGCAAGGGTGCTTTGCTATGTTTTGGTTGAACAAAGGCCAAAGTAGTTGTCAACAGCGTTTGTTGATGTCTCACATCTGTCCATCTTGTTCCTTGCGTTTCGGTTGTGAAGCAAAGGACTGTGGCTCCTAAGGACCAGGGAATTGTGCTGCTCCAGTGATTAGAACCCGGTGAAGCCCCCTTGGCAGTGGACAGGGAGCAGGCTAGCCTGTGCTAGGGCAAACACTCCTGCATTGGTAAACTTAGCTACGGGGAATTGTGAAGCAGGTGGTTTCTGTAATGACAGACGCCATTTGATCAGCACAGGTTTGTAGTGGTTATGTTTGGTTCCCCTTAAAATAGACGGCTGATGGCAGAGGATGCTGTGTTTGCCCACTTTCTGCAGATCAGGCCAGAGACCCATCAGCGGCTCTGTAAGCCACCATCCTGTGCCGTCTTCTTGGCCCGATAGGATGCTGTGTTATCACCTGTCTACCCCCTTGGGGTAGTGGAGATTGAACCTAGGACCTTCCCACTGGGTAATAATCCCCAGCCCTTTTTAAATTTTGCATTTTGAGGCAGGAGCTCACTCAATTTCTAAGTCGCCTCCATCCTGTGCCGTCTTCTTGGCCTGATAGGATGCTGTGTTATCACCTGTCTTCCCCCTTGGGGTAGTGGAGATTGAACCTAGGACCTTCCCACTGGGTAATAATCCCCAGCCCTTTTTAAATTTTGCATTTTGAGGCAGGAGCTCACGCAATTTCTAAGTTGCCTCCCTGGGCTTGAACTTGAGATCCTCCTGTCTCAGCTTCTCAGAGTGTTGGGGTTAAGAGCGTGTCACCAGGCCTAACTGTTGCTGCCATCTTGATTGACAAGTTCAAAGTTAATTGAGATAAAGACCGTATCTTGCCTGAGTTTCTGATGAATTCATTACGCAGTGATTTGATCACAATAGAATGTCCTTAAGAACTCTTAGCTGGTATGAGTCAATCCCTGCATGTGGCCCCTTAATGTAAGCAAGTGACACCATGAACAAGAAATATCTGAAGCAAACTGTTCTACAGTAAACTTAGTTTTTTGAAAGTAGGAGTATACCTAAAATAACGATTTGTAGTATATTAAATGCTTAACATAGTCATTTACTATCTTCTCAAGTATTGTGTACCACACAAAAAGGCACGATCTGTACTTTTATATGACTTTCAAGGCAATATGTTGTTGACATCAGAATTGCACGACCATATGAGTAATGTTATAAGGATTTTTTTTTCCCAGCACCATTATAATAATCTTCTGGGACTGCTGTCATGTATCCAGGTGGTCAACACTGACCAAAAAAGCATGTGGCACATTACGGTATTTTAAACCCCGCTTGGATCAAAAGGCCTTTTCCCACAAGGTAGAGTTGCCTGGGGGACCTGGAGACCTGATTCTGGCTCTTACTTTGCCTTGAAAACTAGCACCTTTCCAAACCCAGGAGCCAACGGAGGAGTGGCAAGTAGGTTCTGTGTCTGGGCCTCCTGCTCACCAGATCGCAATCTTTCTATTCTCCAGGAAGGTCGTTTGTTTCAGAACTGGTGGCTGTAGGATCCACCAGGAAGCAAGATCATTTAGCAGCAAAAATATTCTTTCTCAGCAAATCGCTTGGAGCAAGGGGAAGACGTGTCCAGGCGGTTGATGCTAAGCACTAGAGTGCGAAGGGAAGAAAGTCCTAACCTGTGGTTATTTTCTTTAATCTTAGAGGAACCGGCCATCCATTCACAGGTTGCTCTATATATTACAATATGCATTTTTTCTTTTCCTAATCAGGTTTGTGTGTCTTTCTTGATTGATTTTCATTCATAAGCCTCTTAATATTTTCCCTAATGCCTCCTGCCTTTCGTCCTTTTAACAGACACTCACTCAAGAAAGGTTTCGGAAAGCATCAGGCTAGAATCCTGCCTACTTCCCAAATCAATCTCCAGCTCACTTCAACAATTTCAACTTGTTTAATCTTTTCGTTGTTTTCAATTTTTTAATCGAAGTGGAAGTGGAGGCGCCATTCAACAGACAAAGAACTCCCCCAAATTTATTTGGTTCTCATGCCTATAATAAAAAAGTTTTTTTTGGTCTATGATTTTCCTGAGATTAATATTAGGATTATTTATTTATTCTATAGTATTGACTTGATAGTTTTATTTTTCATATTAAAAGAAGAACCATGCGTTGTGGCCCAGAAAGGACTTTTCTTGCATTTCAGAGACTGCCATCTGGACCAGGGCAGCTTCCTAGAGACCTGTCCTGTGCTCCAGGCCAAGGTGGGTGCTATGTTAGTTGGCCATCCCTTGGAGGATCGGGGCTGGGCTCTGAACGCTACTCCCAGGTACCTGACCCACAGCCACCCTGTGAGGAACATTGATCACAAGTTGTAGGGATCTCTCTGCAGGGACAGAGTGATGCATAATCAAAGCCATTAAAATCTGGGTGGGAGAGTGAGTGGGCACATGGAAGACCTTCCCAGATCCTACTTTCACAATTCTCCTAGCTAAATATTGCTCCTGTGGCTGGCTGTGCTGGAATTTCCCCAATTTCTTACAGATGTAGATGACATCATCTTACGCCCTCCATGTCTCCATATCCCACCATGACTGTTACTCTGTTGATTCCAAGTTGTGGGATACTCTGAACTCCTTCAGTGTCCACGTTGGCAGAGCCCAGAAGGGTGAGAGGTTCAATGTCACAAGAAGAAAATCTTGGGCGTCTTATTTCAAGTACTTCCGTCATCTTTGGTTGTCCTACCACCCACTGGGGCTGGACTGTCTTGAGATGCTATTTTATACAGCTTCTCCAGTACAAGCCAGCAGCGGAGTGCGCTCAGAGGCCACCGGGTGACCTGCTTTGCGTCCTGTTTGTCTCATCTTGTTTTGCCATCTCCCCTGCTTCCTGAGTTTGCCCTAATTAACAAAGGCGGAGCACAAGATCTTTTGCTCCGGGTTCTGCTCTCTGTGGATCCCCGGCTAAGACATGGGTGTATTGAAGGCAGCGGGGACCCAGAACTGTCAAGACAGCTGATTCATCTGGCACTTCTCAGGTCAGTTTCAACTCATTCCAAACGTCATATGTATCCTCCAGGCTGAAAATCAATCTCCTCTCTACACTTGATTTGGCTGGAAAGCAGAGCAGGTACGTGGACAGCAGAACTGGCAATTGGTGAGTTGGGGATTAGGATTAAGGCTTGGCCTCTCTAGGGCTGTGCTCTCCTGAGCAACGTCCTGGGCCATCGCCCCTTAGTTATTTTTAGAGAACACAATGGCTGCCTGGAGGAGACCTCCTAGAAGTGGAGAGCGGGTCAGGGAAGTGTGGAACAAAAAACAACCTTGTTTTTACCAGTTCCAAGGTGCCACAGACCTAAAAGCTGCCTGGATCAGGCACATGGCTCTCTCTTTGGTATGTCGGATGGTAAGTGGGCCAAGTCTGAAGGGGCCAAGACCCCCTCCTGCTCCAGCTGCGCACATCTGCTCCCCACCTTGGGAGCGACATTCTCATGGCTTCCCTCTTTGAACTCTGATGAGGTGTGCGAAACGGCCCATCGACGCGTCAGATCAGATATCTTTTGAAATGAAAATCTCTTAGATCAGTTTCAACTCATTCCAAATGTCATCCATGTCCCCCAGGCTGGAAATCAATCTTCTCTCCACCCTTGGTTTGGTTGAAAGCAGAATAGGTATTTGGGCAGCAGAACTGGCAAATGATGAGAAGGGGATTTGGATTAAGGCTTGGTTTCTCTAGGTCTGTGCTCTCCTGAACATTGTTCTTTCTATCCCGTATTCTAGATTCTCTGTCCTCTTCTGTGACGGCCAGAGTGTTTTATCTGACATTGTTCCCTTCTTCACTAAATTCCCTTCCCCTTTAAGGACCCGCTCAAGACTCGTCTTCTGCAATAGATGGAACCTGGTTCTGATAGTCCCTCCTCCTCATCTCCAACAGAGGCAGTGTGAGCTACACAGCTCAGCCTGCGTTATGCTGTTCTCTGACTGCTTTTTGTGTGAATCTCACCTAAGAAGCCTCTTTCTTCTGTGTGCCCTCATTAATGTCTCCATCTTTGCCAGACACAGGGTGTTTGGCAAACCCTTAAGAACCAGCCTTGTAGGGGCATGGGAAAAAGGAAAGAGACATTCCCAGTATTGCCCCTGCCCCTCCATTCTATCCAGATTCCTCTCTCTCCCTCTCCATTCCAGACATGTGTTCATTTGTGAGGATTTATGCAGACCCACCCTTTGACCCTGGCAATGGCAGTATCAGACTCATCATGGGAGGATTTGGTTAATCACCTGATACCTCTCTGAAGGCACTCGACATAAAACAAACAAATTAAAGGCACAAATCATATATAAAACAAAACAGAATACCATAAACTAGGAGAAAATTTGAAACTACAGTGAATACTAACTTTAACCTATAAATAAGACCATGACTATTTTCAAATCTTATCTTAAAATGAGAGCTATTGAAAAATGAAGAAAGAAACTTAAAATAATAGCAATTTAAGGCAAAGTGTGTGTTATTAAAAGTTTGTGATATTGAAGAGCCAAACTCTGATTCTAGTACTGAGATTTAATATGTACTTCACACAAAAATAAATCATGTAATATTTTCATGGCAGGCATAGAATTTTATGGCTTTTATGACTATCATGGAATTGGGATTCATATTTTACAGACAGCTCTAACAACGTCAAGAGAATGCTGTGGGAAAAATGGGGGCTTGGAGAAAAAGGAGTGATCATTCGACAGAAGTTGAAATCAAATGTAATTAAAGCCCAAAGGTAAAGATGTTTCTCCAGCCTGTGAGCTCCAGGCATAACCCCAGTGCAGGTACACCAGGGACAGTGGAGCGTGGGAAGACTGTAGCCCTGTGAAGGGCCATCTCAGCCAATAGGACTCTCCGGATGCTTCCTCATTTTATTCTGCAGTCATAGTGGAGACCAGTGGCAGGCACAAAAGCCTGTGTCAGAATATGTTGAGAAGTTAGGCTCAAGGTTGATATTTTGGACACCCGTGGACCACGCCCAGCACCCAGCAGGGAAATAGTCTCCATTTTTCAGAGAGCAGCTGCGTTGGTGGCGGGGGACTCCAGAACTTCTTCCATCACCTACTCATTGTCCCAGATGGCTCTTATCTGCCAACATTCAGACCATTTGGGGGATTATGAGCCAGCAGAAAGTAATCTAATAGAGACCACAAGTTGCCTCATGCTTTGCTGAGCTTCACAAGGACATCTAGTTGACTCCTCCCAACAAGCCCTTGAGCTGGAGAGCTGAGGACGCTGCCCTGTTTTTCTTCCCCAGGCACAAGCTCCCTGATGCCATATTGGTGGGACACCACTTGAATCCTTGTTAACATTCAGGTTAAAGACTAGATTCTTCAATTGTTCTCCTCTGTGAGCCACAGATGGTTAAGTACTTCTGTTCCTGGCACAGGCTGTCCACCAAAGGGCCCCTCCGTCTATTTGCAGTCTCACCCGGCCCATCACTCTTTCCCACTCACAAAGTGCTCACCTTAAGCTCAGCCTTGGCTGACTGCTTACTGTTGTCATGGTGCAAAGCAGTGGCAGTCTAAAAGCGACAAGCAGAAACCTGCGTCATGACCAACCCACCTCCGTTCGCAAAGGACATGCCTTCTGATCGTTCTTGGGAGAACATTCTTTCCATATCCCTTGCATACATGTGACTCCTTCAGGCCCATGATGTGTTGACCCCGTCCCATGTGTTACTGGATTACTGTGAGACATTAGACAGGATTTTTTTTTTCTGCTCCTGAGGCCCAAACATCTTTCCATGAGATGAGGATGAGTTTTGACAGCTCCTTTGTGCAACGTTACTGAGCTTTAAGGATCAGCAGAACTGAAAGGTGTGTGGACTGTAATACACTAGGCCTGTGAAGAGCCCAGACGTAATGACTCGTGGAATACTTTTCTTTTTCCTTCCATGTGAACTTGGGCAAGTGTAAGCCAGGCGATGGGCAGAGCAGGAGTTCCATCTGGCACTTCAGTCTCCCCACGCTGTCTTTAACATGGCTCCTATGCAGCCGAGTACCACTTTGCCTCAGTGAATGGTGTTCTGCATTTTGCAGCAGTATTTCCGCCCTGTTCTCCTAGAAGTCCAAGCCCTGCTTATAACGGCATCAGTAGACACACACTTGAGAGCAAGTGTCCACCCTAATAAGCTAAGAGCCACAGTCCCCTGAGCTGGGTTGCTGTGTGGCACTCCTGTGAGGTGTAACCTCCCTGTAACCCGGGCAAGTGCTCTGTGATGGATGGGAGGAGGCCGTTGTCTCAGCAGAGGCACTGCGCACAAAGGACTACGATGACCCTGTCCCCTAGAGCATGTACATCTTACATTCCCATGAGATGGGTTCCAGAGAAGAGGGACCTACGAGGGTAGCTGCCACCCTGAGCGGACTCTTCCGGATACTACATCCCCCAGACAGCTGCCTGACCTAGGTCTGTGGCCTCTCTACACAATAGAACAGGTTTCCAAAGCTGCCCGGGTGGTGTAACTTTTTAGTGTACCTAAAACTCTTCTTTTAAAGGTTTATGATCATTTACATTCTTATTAAATTGCTTTGATACAATATTCAGCCACAACCCCCTCCATTTGACTCTTAACTTGATAAGACATAATTTGCAATTGATCATTGCTTGAACATTCCTGGCAGCGTGCACAAGCCGCTCCTACATCTCACCCTCTTTCTGCCAATTCAGAAAGTAGGAAAAATGGTTTCTATGACCTTTGACCTGTCAAAGGTGCGACCCTGAGGTCACCAGGGCCATTAAGAATCACAAAGCTCAGTCCCTAGCCAACAGAGACAGGAATAGATGGGTGCAGTTCAGAATTAAGCTTTCTTTTCCCCCTTCTTGTTAAGATACAGGTATTTTTCAGAGTTGGAAACTGTCTTGAATAAATGAGCTTCGTATATATATGTTTTTAATGCGATTTGCCTGTATTTATTTGGGTGATCACAATTTATGCCAAGTGAAAAGGTTAAGAGTCCTGGAAACTGAATTAATCCATTTATTTGCAGACATGATACAGTGCAGAACAACAGGAGGGCGCGTTCTCATCTCTCTCTGCCCCTGACCTCACCCCTGACCTAGCGACAGGCACCCCAGCTCCGAGCTGCAGCCCCAGGACTGGAGGGCCCATCCTGTGGGGCAGAATGGGGAGCGAGACAGGCCCCTGGGGCAGGCAGGGTGTCCATTTGTAATTAGTCAGCTCAGTAAGCAGTCACTGATAGAGGAGCCTGTGTACGCCCCTCCTTCCTTTCCCAGAGGCCTCTCTGGGGCTAGCACTTCAGTGACTTTTCCTGAAGAGGCTGCCGATCAGGAATGCCTCCATTGCCACTTACCCATAATATCCGTATTTCCTTGCACTCACTTGACAGCCCTGACTGGCCCATTTTCCCAAAGGGGCACGGGTGGTCCCTAGAGGCGTCATGGTTCCCTGGGGATGGGGCCAAGGCCTGGACTTGCTACACTCTACTTTCTCACCCCAGCCATGGGCATGTCCATTTCCTGGGGCCTGAGAAAACGCAGAGCAGACTCTGACACAAGGAGAGGCACTGGCACTGAAGTAAGAGCCTGGGGGAGACCCAGCCGTGCCAGCGGTCTCACCCCACCAGCCACCCACGGCCCTGTGTGAACGGCCGGGTCTCCGCGCTTGGCTCAGCCTCCACTACGGCCTCCCCCTGCCTGCCTCTCCCTAGGCTGTGCCCTTTCGTCTCATCTCCCCATCACTTCCACATTACCCCAGAGTAATTGGATATTGGCAACCAATTACGGAATTTCTCACGTCAGCTTCATCAGTGACTCTTAGGCAACTGCGCCAGAGTTGCTTTTGGATGAAGAGAAAAATTACAAGAATTTGCATTAATGTTCTCTGAGATGCTGAGAGCGGAGGAAAGACTGTCCAAGGATGGGGGAGGAGGGAGAGTGCAGCCCAGGCCCTCGGGGCAGGGACACCCATCTCCCTTCCTCCCTACTCACATCCTGACCCCACAGCTGCACGCCTCTTTCCCCTTCTTTTTGTCCTTTCTACGCTCCTATTGACATGGAGGTGATGTTGACCCTGAGTAGAAAAATGGGGGTGTTTTCTGAGGCTACCAACGGGATAAAGACTGTGGACATGCAACTCTAGCAAGGTTCATCCCGCTGGTTGCAGGAAACAAACAGGAAGAGAGGGGTGGGGACCGAGGACACGGACAGGGAGATCACCTCCCCGTCCTGGCCACATAGTCCTTAGGCTTACCTCGGAGGTCACTGAAGATAGTTCTCCATACTGATGGTTGGCTGTCTCAGTGACAGGGATTTCTCTGGTCGAGGAAGTAGGGTGTCTCGTGCCCATGGCAGCCCAGAGTGCAGGGACTTAGATGTCCAGGAGTCACAAAAGGGGACAGCAGGCAAACGCTTCTGATTCTTCCCACTCAATGGGAACATTCCCGAGGCCTCCTTGTAGCCTCTCAGGGGGTGCCTTGTAGGTGTCTATGTGGCAGTCTGTTCCCTAACTCAGTCTTCTCTTGGAATTTTTTCCCTCCTCTCTGAAACTGGTTACGTGTTTCCTCAGCCATGCCTCCTGGGATCACCACCCAAACGAATTAGATGCCAAGTGCAAGGCATTCCAAGATGGGGTAGTGCTGAGTGGACTGGTAAGGACGCTGGCGTCCTGGAGTCTCTCCTTGGGAGCCACTGAGGTGTCTCAGTTCTGCCAGAGCAAGGGCCTGGTCGGCAGATTTCTTGCCATCCTGCTACCCCCACACCCTGCCCCCTCAAAGCCCAGCCCACCTGCACTCTGAGTAGTGGACAATCTGATTTATCTGGAGGGTCTGGGCTGAGAAGGGAGCTGAGTACTTCTCCCTGGGAGGGATTTTCAACTCATTTCACAGATAAAATCAATCAGATCTCAACCGTACTCACTATGGCCATTGACAGGGAAATCCAAAGAGCCTGAGCCAATGGCAGACCTCCCCCCACCCCCTTTCCCTCTATCTCAGCTAGCCTGGGAGCACCAGGAGCCTTGGGCCCCTAGGCTCCAGAAAGGAATGTTCCCTCCACCACCTACCTGCTGTCACCCAGAGGCCAGTCAGCTCTGCGAAGGAATCCCCACAGCACGAGCTCTAGGAGCTCAGCCAAGGAAGGCGGGACTGCATTTCGCAAAGGGCAAGGAAGCCCGGCCATCAGCATTGCCTTTGGTGTCTGGGTGGCGTTTACCAAGATTTAGGGCACAATCAGGGCACAGCGGCACCAACTACAAACATGTGGCCTCCTTGTGCTTTTCTTGCCGGTATTGGATAGGAGAAATCAATGACAAATGCTGCACTACCCGATGGCAGTGCCTAGAGGCAGCTTTGTTTGTCGGGCTGCCTAGGCTGTGTGGCCTTTGATCGGTGGGCTTTCTCTGTATCTCCTGCCTCTCTTCATCGGGAACAAGAGATGGGACACCTGTCCCTTTCCAGGATGTTTGGTCCTATAGCTCAGGAATGGCAAGGCAGGATCTGTGTTGACACCTGCAACCCTCAGCATCAGTCCAGACTCAGTTTGAGGGAGGAGGTGCCCTATTTTTTTTCTCACTAGAGAATTGCAGTGTTTTGTCCTTTTTCTTTTTTTCCCATTTTTCAAGCTACTTAAAGGTTCAGGAGGGAGACCGTGACTTCCTTACAAATGGCTGTTTTTAACAGTTTCTCGTAGACCATGGTAGGCTGAGGTGAAAAGGTTGCGTTTTCTACAAATGTCTACTGTTATCATGCAAGGTAACAACTGTGCTTTGTAAATTATATTGTGAAGGACCAGGGTTAGAGATTTTGGAAAACCAAGTCAGTTTCTGCAGGGAGTATGGCTCTGTTGGATCAGCCCAAGATAGAGTCATGTGACCTAGGCCAAACCAATAGGGACAATAGGAACATACAAATTTCCAAGGAGGAAGGAAGGAATTATCTCTCCTCCCATGAGACTGGAGCTCCTGGCAGCCACCTTGGCACCAAGAGCAGAGGCCAGCCTAAGGATGAACTCAACTTCCAGGGGAACAGGGAGAAGCAGAAAGAAAGAATTGGATGACATCGGGATCAGGGGTGCAGCAGGAACTGAGGCTAGATCTGGTCCCAGAATCATGTTATGTGAGCTCATGAATTCTGTCTCTCTCTTGTTTTGTTTAAGTCACTTTGATTTTAAGTATCCTTGTCATTTGTAGCTGGTATATGGACAAATACGCAGGAAACAAAGGTAGCCCATCATCCTACTCCCATCCATCCATTTCAATGAGATTCGTTCTATTCAATTCAATTCAACAAACATTTATTCAGCTCTTTTCAGACCTTGTTCTAGATGCTAAGGAGACAAATCAGCTTCCGATCCTTAGACATGTCTGTGAAGAGCGGGAAACAGTCACAGTCAGAAATACTTCCAGTCGAAGGAAGCACATGCTCCAAAAGTATTGTGAGAAGAGTGCATACAAATGTACACGTTAATTAATACATGCTAATTAGAACTTGAGAGCAGTATGGTATGGGAACACAGAGAGGTGAGAGATTAATTTTGACTGAAGAAACGTAAGGAAGCTCAGAAGAGGAGGAAGAACTTAATCTCGGCTTTGAAAAACAGGTAGGACTTTGATAAGAAGAGAATGAATGAATAAATGAATTAACTAAATGCCACACACGTTTATATTATCTCTCATGTGCATAAGGGCAATGTGAAATCCTGGTAATTAAAGGCTGAGCTGTACACAGGCCATGTCTGCTCTCGGCTTCCAATGTTGTACAGAAGATGACTCTTGCTGATTAGTTCTAGTGAAAGGCAGGGCCTGTGGGAGGCTGACTCCTAGCTTGGGATTTGGGGAATACCTCTAGAAGCATCTGCCATGCAGTGGGGAAAGAAATCTTTCTAAAAGAGGCAAAGCACAGAATGTACTCGGAGTTAGAGAAGTCAAGAAACTAGGTAGATACCTGTTTCACTTAGTTTTTTATTTATTATTATTATTATTGAGACTCAACACCCAGTACCCATAATTCAAGGAAAAATGGTTTATTTTCTCTTACAATTTCAGAAGGTCTTAATCCATTCGTGGTTGGCTGGTAACATCAGAAGGGTCTAGCAGAGGCCTGGCTGGAGAGAAGCTCTTCACAGAAGGGCAGGACAGAAAGCCAAGTTTCAGAGGAAGCATGGAACTGGCATATATCCTTCCAGGACATGCCCCAGTAATCCCTCCCTTCCAGGTCAAACCCCAGTGATCTGCTACTTCTGACCAGGCTTCCTATACTATAGGAAATCAATCGATTGACCCAAGATTGAATCACATTCCAAATATAAGACGTTTGGGGGACATCCTGCATCCAAACCAAAACAATTCCTTGAGCCAAGAGCTGCCTGGGTAAGGAGGGGAATGGTAGACTAAGGAAGCCTGGGAGAAGCTTGTATGTTGGGCTCAGGATCTGTGGTATTATGGGACAGGTGATAGAAAGTCACCAGAGTTTGTGACCAGAAGCATAATGTCAGATTCTGCTTGAGGAAGGCTAATTTGACCGGGAGAGAAAGAAGAATTAGGAAACAGGGATGCCGGACTCTTGCAAACAAATGAGCACCTTAAGTCTGACTTTGCACACGATAGTAGGAGAGGAAGTTGTGTTGTCAAACATCCTTGTGCTGGGAAACTGTGCCACATTAACCTTACTCTTTGCTGATGGCAGCCTGCTTTTATGCACAGTGGCTTGAGTATTCGTCTCCC
Organism: Ctenodactylus gundi; assembly: GCA_004027205.1. NCBI lineage: Eukaryota > Metazoa > Chordata > Mammalia > Rodentia > Ctenodactylidae > Ctenodactylus > Ctenodactylus gundi. The sequence goes on from PVKB01001412.1 coordinate 190,955, forward strand.
CAGAGTTTCTGGTCCCCCATGCTTATCTTAACGTAAGAAAGAAAAAGAATCTTCACCTGTCCCAATTTGAAATCACTCTAGAAAAGAAGATTACCTTGTCTTCTCGGTTCTTCTATCTACTCGATGAGTAGTTCCATACCAGGTTGGAGATTTGGGGTGCAAGGTCATGGTCCTGGGCTCAGCCTACAAGGGAGAGACTGAGTCCTGAAATGAGAGTGTGGGAATAGGTGAAGAGATGGCGGGCGGGGGGCAGGAGGAGTGGTAATGGAGGGAAGTGATCAGTCGGAGCTTGATCTTCTTCCACCTTCCACACAGGCCACTCAGAAGCCTGTAGCTGAACTTAGCCTCTTACGTTCTACGGCAGACCTTCTCCAGGGGCCGTGTGCAAAGCTGAAGGGTTCTACAGCTTCTGCCTGTTGCCCATAAACATTCCGAATGGCTCCTAGAGTCCTAGGAAGAGGATAGTACCCTCTTGTCAGTCTGTTCAATATTTTATAATATAGCCTGGATGTTACATATTCAATTTACAAAGGGCACGGGGGGAAATGAAATTTAACGGGCCACCTCTTATCCCATACGAGACTCGTCTCCCTGGAGAAATGGAACCATTTAGATAAGTAGGAGTGCCGGAGGACATGTTTACCCACTTGGATCTTAGGGCTAAAATCCTTATAGCAGAGCAGCTGGAATTATACCCCCTGTGTGAGGTAACAGCAATTAGGCCCGCACCCCCGGCTCGGCCCCGGCAGCCCGGCTGACAGACACGTCAGATTAATACATCACCAGGTATGAAAGCGCAGTTAGAATTTGACTGAGGTACTTCCAGCCCGAGAAAGGGAACGATTTATCAATGCAAACTTAATAACATCTATTTGAATCTAACTAAAAATCAATATTTCATTACCAAATTGTTAGTGAGAATGAAGAAAAATTGCGGAAGTCGGGCAGTTTGGTGCTAGGGAAGCGTCAGGAGTTCAATGTGGAGACGGGATGATTCATGAGGCTGTACTGGAGGAAGGAGGAAGGAGGATGAGGACGAGTAGAGGGAAGTTGGAGGGGCCCCCTCGCTCATGACCTTGGCCGTGAGGGGGGAAACACAGGAAAATGAGAGTGACTGTCAGTTCCCTTCAGGGATGGAGCCCTCCATAAATCAGAGGAAGCCAGCCCAGGGAGAGAAGAGAGGCAGGGCTGGGCTGGAGGCGGAGGTGAGAATGGGGGTGGGAGGAAGAATTTAACTCCCTGGACCCTGACACCTGGGTTGTGTTTCTAGAGATGGGAAACACAAGCTGACTGGGTAAATAACTAGGGGGGGCGGGTAGACAGGAAGTGAAGTCTTATGCCAGGTTCATGCAAAATCAAGAAGGGGCTAGAGAGACTGTGAAAGGTTGTTATCCACAGGGAAACTCAAGACGGGCGCACGTTCCATTTCCGTCAGAAAACTGGAAATGACAGCTTGTGTCTTATGTGACACTCACATAAATCAGCTGGTTGGAAGGTCTGCTTGAGGTGAGGTTTTGGTGACGATTTTCAATCGGAACATAAGATCTGAAAATGCCAAGTTGCGCCGTTACTGAAGTTCAGTTTCTGTATGAATAAAATCCTTGAATTTGCTCCCAAACCTGAGATATAAATTAAACCTTTGCCTTTCATGGGAATCTCATTCTTCTCTGTGTTTGGTTTCATTGTCCTGGTCACATTTGCTAGCAAGACATTTGAAGAATATGCGTTTGTCCTTTAGCAAGGAATAAAGGAGAATCACATGAGATGTGACACTTCTATGAAGGGCCCCATAAATTATTTTTAGGCTTCTGCTTTCTTTATTCACTGAAGAGAGAACCGTGAGGAACCAGCAACCCTCGGATGGAGATGATTGCACCACGAATATCTCAGAAATCATCAGAAAGGAGGTGTAATTGGCTAGTATCTCAGGCCCTCCTTTGAATATAATAACCTGTAAAAGTGAGGGTTGGGTCTGGAGGAATGGCCCAAAGATTAAAATACTTGCCTATCAGGCACTTTCCCCCCTTCTCCACCTTACAAGGTTATGATGATTCTCAGGTCAGGTGGTTCTGCCCGGACAACAACCTTGTTGGATCTGAGCCGCTTTAGCAGGGTGTGCTGTTGTCCTGAGTTAGTGTAACATTGCTTTCAGAGCCAACAGCCTATGTGGTACCATGCAACTCAACTGTAGTGAACATCCACACTTAATGCGGTTCATGAATCAGCATGGAACCATCCATGGATAATTGTTAAAAGACTGTAGGTCTGTGCTTGTATATTTGGCCCAAATGTACACTTTGGTGGCAAGGAAAGCAGCCCCCAAAGAGAGCTAAATCTCGTGAGGCTCTGGAGAGCCACCACTTTCAGTAACTGAGTAAGTGGTCTGCTTACTTCCAAAGTCTGAGCAAACCTTAGTTTCAAGTGTCTTCCCAAGGCATTCTTCAGAAAGCAATTTCCTTGAACTTCATTCTAGGATTCCCATGTTGGAAGGTTTTGCCACCCAGAGTTTAAGGCCAATATCTCAGGGGATGGCTGAGCTAATCACGGTGTCTCTCAATCGTGGAAGTCGGTGCTGGATCCAGGAACCAAGAGAAATCTCTGAGAATATTGTCTCTATAAGCTTTTTATGCCAAAACTTCAGAGTCTTGGTGCTGCTTTCAAGAGGGCAGCAATTATCTGGCTGGGAATGTGTAGTGGGGCCCCTGTGGCTTAGATTCACTTTCACCCTTCTTGAGGAGCCTGGATTTAGGCAGTGCTCATGTGACAGCGACCACTGTCCTTAGTGCCAAGGTATAACACCAGTCTGATAACACTCTAAGTGATGTCTATAGCTGACAACCAGCAGCAGAACTCCTATTTGCATGGGTATCCTAACTTGGTGGCTGGAAATAATAACTGTTTTGAAGTAGAAAAAGACAGATGCTAAGTAGCTGCCAAGCAGTTTTAACTTGAACCATTGTATGTGCACAGTGGACCACATCCCAGGCTGGGGGCATTTAGCAGAGAAAATGCACATGAAATCAACACCGAACACCAACGCAGTTCAGCCCGATGGCTGCAACCCACCAGCTCTTCACGGAACATGCTGAGGGAAGGGTCTTTGGGAAACTTGACCTTGCCCAAGCTTATCAGCACCTGTTTGTCAATGATCCGCTCTTATACTCGTCACTCACCAAGGGCCATTTTGAGCTAAGTGCCTTCAGTTGGAAATTTTTTATGGTCCCTAAGTTTTTCCAGGGCTTCACAGAGAATTTCTAGAGGGTTTCTAAATTCCAATAAAACTCTGGTTTAGAATGTGCTAGATAAACATGCTGAAATGCTTGGGAAAGTTTAGATGCATTGAGTATCACAAAAGAAGAAAGGACCTGAGCTTGGAATTCCCAGAGTCCTGGCCACAGGCCTGCCGTATCCATGTGGAGAGGATGCGTTTCTCATGGCTCATTCATGCACTGCAAAATGTTGTGGGGAATCAAATAAAAAGAGATAATAGATGAAAAGTACTCATCCCTGTTCCTGGCCCACAGTAAGTGATTAATATATGGTAACGCTAAGAGTTGACTTTATTTTTTAACATTATTGCTACCACTCCTCCGCATATCACTTTTATAATGATTAATTTAACTCAAGTCCCTGTTTGCCCCAAATATCCTTACCTGTGTTCACTGAGGGCTTTACACAACTGAGAAGGCCATGCAGTGAATGATTTGCAATATTTTATCCTAGATAATTCTCCTGGTATTGAAGAATGAGGGAGGCATGTTAGCTTTCCATCAGTATAACTAAGGCCTGGGGGGCGGGGGGGACTACTTATAAAGTGAAAATGTTTACTTGGTTCACAGTGAGGAGGTTCCTGTCCAAGACTCATTGGCCTCGTTGCTCTTGGGTTTGTGTTGAGGCAGCAGATCCTGAAGGTGGCATGTAGGAACAAAGAGGCCACCTCATGGTGAGGGAGAAAAAAGAGAGAAAGAAGGGGCAGACAACACAGAGGTCTTGGTACACCTCGATGTCCTGAAGATCTTCCACTAGGACCCGTCTCCTAAAGTTTCCACCACTTTCAAGTAGTGCTAGGCTGAAGACTAAGCCTTCAATGAATCTGGGACACTCCTAATCTGAACGTTGGCAGGAGAAAACCAGCGAAAAATGATCTTCAGATGCACAAGAGTTAGTGTCTCTTTCTTTATACTGTGGTGAAGTGATAGCCATAATACAGTGTTTTGTAAAACAAGGCAAGACAGAAAAGAAATGGGTATGGCATGCATTTATTATTGATATTTAGCAAAATAGGTCTGCCACTGTATATTATATACTCAGTAAGTCACGAGTGTGATTCGAAGGAAGAAGAAAGAAAAAGATTGGGGGGAGAGGGACAGAGAGAGAAGCCAGACGTGTCTGAATATACCTGTTTCAAAAATTGGTTTTGGAACCAGATGAATATTTTATATAATTATCAAACACAATTCAAAATAAAAATAGTTCCCTGAAAACCAAGGTTAAAATAAAACCAGATGAATCTGAATATATATTTAGTTGGTTATGTAACCTATAAAGAGAATTTACTTTAGGTGAATTTAAATTAGATTTCTAAGTAGGTTATATTATAAGGGCAAAAACAAAAAAGAAACATAGACATGTTTTTCAGCATTATATTATTAGTAATAATATTGATATTGTTATTCTGAAAATCTCTCTCATGTGTATATGTAGTAGGAAGAAGTAATAATACAATTAAGCTAATGTCGTTAGAAGATTATCAACATAAAAAAGGAGACAAATACAGAACCAAGATGAAAACCTAAATTTGAGTTGAAAATGTCAATTAAATTTGTGATTTTTTTCTTTAAGGGGAGCGAAGAGGGATAGTTCTTATGAGTTCACTGGCAAAGTCCTAGACACAGCAATAAATCCAATAGCAGTAAGAATCCTTCCTGATTTCCCTCCCAGAGCAACTGGGCATCCTTGGAGAAAGGGTTATATTCAGGTACTGGGAAAGAACTACAGAACAATTTGTCATAAAATAAAACAAGAAAGCTTTCAACAGAAGGCAAGCGTCAAAGGGAGGTTTCTCCCACCTACTGACATCGTAGGTAACAGTCATTAGCATCCATATTAATATTAACTACAGTGGGTTGAAACATATCAGACCTATTAACATGCATTAGTTTCTAACAAAACCAAATTTTAAATAAACACCTTATCTGTCACATGTGGAAACTACGTAATCTGCTCATTATTCTGAAAACTAAAATATAAAAACAGAAAAAAAATCCAGCATGTAATGTCTGTTTCTATGAAAATTTTACCTCAGGGTTAACAGGATAATTGATAAAAGAAAATTACCCTTTATGGAAATATGATAGCTAATAAAAAGAGACTGATAGAATTTTTCAAGTGCTGGAAAACACAGACTCAGACCATTCTTATCGATGGCTACTAGCATTGTAAGAAAAGAGATAACTGGGCATTGTGTGCTTCTCAGCCTGGACCGTATTCAGCATCTAAATATAAATACCAGTTTGCAGAAAATACAGGGGCTCAAAGTTATCAGCAAAAATCACGAAAGGAAAGGCCCTCTCTAGCATATTGACATGGTTCCTTCAACCACCACGAACACAGGCAGAAAAGCAGGGAAAAGGAAGCCAATATGCTAATAAAAACCTTCCCACTTCCTAAGAAATGCTTTTAAACTGACTAAATATTAGATATCTTTAGCATAAGTTCTACTGATTTTTCAGGTGTGAAGTGATCCGACCCAGGGCCGTCACACTGAGCTACACCCCCAACCCGTATTTTAGTTCTCTCCTTAACTGGCTAAATTGCCCAGACTGGGATTGAATTTGCAACCCCTCTGTCTCAGTCTCCTCAGTGCTAGGATTACAGGCTGCTTGTGCCACCAAGTCAGATAAGAATTCACACACACACACACACACACACACACACACACACACACACGCACAAATTATTTGTTGATGAAAGGGTGGGACACCCGGGATTTGGGTGTTTGCAATGCTCACCTTGGTGACATTGTTTGGTCAATGGATGAAGGAAGACAGACCATGAGTACAGTTGCTGCAGCTGGGAACTGAGAGATTATCATGCTATTCTCTTGATTGTATGCAAGGAGAAATTTCCAATTTTTTTTTTTTTTTCAGAGCTGACATGTAATTCAGGACCTTGCATGAGCTAGGCAAGTATTTTACTGTTGAGCTCTGTCGCAAGACCTTTAAAATGGTTTTTATTTTGAGACAAGTTTTTCTAAAATTACTCAAATTGGCCTTGAATTTGGAATCCTCCTGCCTCGGCTGAGTGGGTTGGAATTACAGATGTGTGCCTCTGCATCCAACACCCGTACACATATTTCTTAAGAATACATATGGTATGTAATATTAACCTGTATTCTCACACGTCTACTGGGTACTGAACGATAAAGAGTTTTCTATAATACAGTCCTACCCTCTAGGAAGTTGTTCAAGACAGAAAGGCAAGAATAGGGTGTGCTGGGAGGGTGGAAGAGGTGCTGCTGCTCTTCCCAGTTGGAGCCCAGAGTGAGGTGACACCCCCAGAAACCAATTCACCAGAGTCACAGGTTGAAGGGTCTACACTTCTCCCTTTGAAAATGAAAGTAACAGTTAAAGAGACAGGCCGCCACACCGAGGGGCCTCCTGGCCTGGTGGAGTCCGTGCAGAATCAGTTCTAATGCTCACTAGAATGCACGGCAGTTTGGAGTAAAATCCTTCACTTCATCTCAGGACTGACGGAACGTCTTGGTCTCTTACGCCATAGGGTGGGTGACTACCACAATTTTCTGATGTAAGGTAAACCCTCCATGGATCCTCACGATCATACCAGCTTAAGCAAGTAGCTTTGATATAATACACATGTGTACAGAATACCCAAAGTCATTGTAAACACTATGTGTTACATATGTATATTAATAAAAATAGTGGGGAAGAAAAGAAGGTAGCTTTCAAAGAGAAAGGTGGGGCTGAGGAGGCAGGAATGCACTTGACTAGCATGGGATTAATCACCAGCCCTGGCCTCCTCTCCTCCCAGCGCCCCCCAAAATAACATAACAAAGAAATAACAAGGGGAATAATCACTACATCAGGTAACTGTGTACTCCGGGGAACACTCAATGTAACCTAATTATGGCCCTTTTAGCCTCAGTGCTACTGCATGCCTGTAGCTTCATGCTGCTGTGTTTAGGAGCAGCTGAGGAAAAGCTCCAAAAGTCTTCTTCCCTCCTTCACCTGATTTGCTATCCAGGAAAACCCCACAAGTTACCTGAATCAAGAAAATAAAACTCAGCCAGCCCGTGATGGCACAGTCCTATAATCTCAGCACTCTGCGAGGCTGAGGTGAGAAGATCATAAATTTAAAGCCTTGTTTGGGCAACTTAAGCAACTTAGTGAGACCCTGTCTTAAAATAAAAATAAGTAAATAAATAAAAAGTGCTACGGATGTAATGCAGGGTTGAGGCTCTGGGTCCAATCCCTGGGATCACTAAAAAAATCAAATACATATATGGTAAGATAATAAACAGCGAGGGAGTGGCACGTGACAGCACAGCCCTAGGTTCTGCATTCTGAGGGGGACCACGAGATCCACGGGACGTTTTGGGAGAAGGTCATGGAGTAGTTTTCCGAGCCGCAACATGCCCAACTCTACCCCATGCAGTGTTTGTTCCAGCCCATCAGCCTTGCCAAGGGCATCGTTTTGTGGCTTAGGAAGTAGACGGTGGCCATCTTCAACATTTCCTCTTGCTAGGAGTCGTGGTTAAAGTGTTCATCAGCGATCAATAAAGAGCTGTGTGCTTTCGTTGGCTCCTTGGTTCTCAAGGACGTTTTATTTTTTTAAACTTCATCTGCTTTTAGACGAGTCCCTACTGAGAGAATGAAAATAAAATAGCCTTGCAACAGATGACGTTCTGCAGAGGCCTCTTGTGTTCCTCTGCTCGCTGCTACTGAGCACAGAATCTGCGGGCTCCCGGATGCGGTGTTCTTGGGCTGGAGCCCATAATTCCACAGGGAAAGTTGTCCCTGGTGGGTTCTCCATCTTCGAGGCTCACCCCATGCCCACCAAGGGCTTGAGCAGAGTCACGTGTCCTATTGATTTCATTTGGTCGTAGCAGACTACCTTGGACTGCAGGGTTTATAAAGAAAAAAGAGGTTTCATTTTGGCTTACGGTCTGTAAGCTGGGAAGTTCCAGGGCACGGTACCAGCCAGGGCCTCCTGCTGTCTCGAGTCAGCAGAAAGCAGAAGCGAGTATGAGGCAAGACAGTAGGGCAGACCGAAGTCCTGCGAGAGGTCATCGGTTCCTGCAACCACCTCCCGACGCGGTGGCACTGGACACCTAACGTGAGTTCTGGTGGGGGGAATAAACCATACCCCAAACCAAGCAGCAAGACAGCGGTGATTGCAGCAATGGGGGACCCTGTTCTGCCTCTAGGCGCAGCACCCCCTGGAGACTCAGGTGTTACCCCGAGATACCTGTTAGGCCTCCACAAAGCACAGCCCCCCTCAGAAGTGAATGCCTATGAAGCAGGGGGAGGGTGGGGAGAGGCTAGAGACAGGTCTTCCCCCAGGAACCATCCAGAAGTGCAGAGAACGGCCTGGCTCATCCAGGGTATCCATGTGCAGACCTGGCCTGTACAACCTCTTCCGCGTTCCCCTTCCCAGTGTCTCCTTTTAACCCTAAAGCGGGTTGGTTGCGGTGCTGCGGAAGTGCAGTTTTATTTTTATAATGACAGGTAATGAGGACAATCATGGAGGAAAAAGCTTATGAGTAGCCATGGAGCCCGGGCGTTCTCTCGCTTTTGTCTTTGTATTCTCTTGGACTCGTTAGAGCGCGATAGAATTTATTAAAAGTGATGGCCTTTTCTGGAGTATTCAGAGTCTTGGATGGTTCAGAGGACTGTCTACAGACAAAGGACATTTCCTGGGGACTTTCCACGGCACACTAATCCTCTCTACACGGAAACCCGTGTGTGCTGGTTTCTTCTTCCTTTCTGCTCTCTTTCTCGTTGTCAAAGGTGTCACAGGTTAATCAGAAACTATTTTAATAGCATCACGGGACATGTGACTTCTATGTGAATAGGTCAAATAAACAAAAAAGCGCTAGACTGAACACCATCTCCAGAAGTAGCATGTAAAAATTAGATGATGGGGAATATTGAAAAATATGTGTGTGCGTATGCATGTGTCCACACACGTGCAAAAGGGGCCTCCTTTTTATGCTCAAGAAAGACCCTGAAATGTGAGGTTTTTTTATGTGAGATTTCCACACTTTCATGTCTTTCCTTAAAAGCTATACAGTTTGATCATCTGTGTGTATGTGATACCGAATGCACCCAAAACCCTCTCACTAAAAGCTTCATAATGTAGCTGCCTTAATTTGGTTTTATAATACAGAGACACGGGTGCCTCTGTGATAGCAAATTCCAGAATTATTTGCAAATTTCCAAATATGCTTGAATTTTTGCCTCCTTAAATATATGCCGTTAGGAAACAATATGAAAAACCCACTTAATCATGATGAGATTAAAGGATTTTTAAAAGCTGAGTTGCAGCCACATTTACATTCCCCGATAATTTCTTAATTTTCTTTTAAATCACCTTTCATCTTCATAAAATGAACTGTAAAAATCCTTCTGAATTCCATAATGTGCCAAGAAAAATGGGGAAAAATTAAGCAGGCCCCTACCTTTTAATCATTCTCTTCATAAAGTGCTTTAACTGCATGCCAGGAAAAAAAAAATGGAGGCTCTGGTGTCTGAGGTATTCTGTACCATAAACTCCCATAATAGAAACAGATGGTGGAACTGCCTTGGAAGTGAAGAAACCAGTGTACACGCGGCTCACCCTAACATATGAAGAGATTCAGGCCTGACAAATGAAGGAATGCTTTTGGCCTGGCGCCAGCGGTACACTCTAATTCAGCCGCGAGTGCTCAAGCTTGAGATGGGAGACCCACAATTTCAGGATCTGGACCGCCCGGAGCTCCGGGATTTAGAACTGTGGGGAAGGTTTTCTGGGGCTCTTTCTGTCCCCCCATGGAGGACAGGGTTCTCGGTGTTTCAGGTGACTGTGGGTTTCAGCAGAGCGCCCATTTTACCTCTTGTAAATGGTTTCTAAAAACAAGAGTGGAGACTTGCCAGCTTCGCTGGAGCTTCCTTTAACTAAGTTGGGATTTGCTTTTTTACCTACAGCTGCCACCAGTGGCTGCTGAAAGAAGAGAAAAATCTTTGATACAAAGAGGCCTCAGGGAAAATGGTCTTCCGTGGGAGGGGAAGAACACCAGGGACCGGCCCCATCTGTGACCGTGGTGAGTGCATGACACAGGGCATGCAGAGGAACCTCTCTCGAGTATTGTGTTTTCCCAAGTAAATCCCAGCAGGATTTCCATGGCACACCCCAGTGGTATTAGAACACTTGTTTTCTGTCTTGCTGTAGTAGTGTAGGTTAAACGCTGTTACATAGAGACCCCAGAATGTAATGACATAAGCACATTGGAAATTTCATTTGTCACGAGATCTGTTGGAGCAGTCTAGGGTGTCCAGGTTGAGGAAGCTCCTCTCCGTGTGTCCTTGTGGTGGGCCATACTTCATCTATTTTTCGGTTCCACCATGTGATGGGCTTCTAGCACTTGTCTGATGAGTGGAAAAGAACACGGATAAAGCCCACTGTTGTCCCCAAAGCTATGTCCCAAAGGATACAGACTCTATTAGGCTACAGGATGCAGATGCAGTGTGTCCAAGATAAGGGAGAACAGTGCCCCCCGCCCCCGCTCCCCGGAAGGGTTTTGCCTGTGCTCCTTATGTATTTGAGCCTGTCTCACATGGGTGATCTCTGTTGTCTACCATGAAACATGGCTGCTCTGATCTGTTAGTTCCGTTGAGAATCATAGTCCTTACAGATATGCCAAATCCAAAGGTACTCAGGGTGCTACATTTTCTTACCTGGCATTACCTAAATTCTGATGAGAGGTGAGAAGGAAGGCTACCGTCCACCGAGCCCACCCTACTAATGGGGACCAGACCAAATAGACCATCCAGCACGTGTCCTTTCTCAGATTCAACACCAAGAGCTTCAATCCAAATCTACCTTTCCAGGCCTCTTGACCTCCGTGGAAATTAGAGTCTTGTGGAGAACGAGGGGAGACTCAAGCTTACATGTGAGTCAGTTGCAATGGAGGCTCAACCTGAACTGTATGTGCGCTTGTGAGAATTATTTTTCCTCAGCACTGGAAAACGCTCTTTATTTGCAAATACATGGAAGGTGAAAGAAACAGAACAATATGTCCACCCAGGATAAGATCTTTGGAGAGAAGTGAGTTACTTCCTGTCATTGGCCCTTCTTGGCCCAGGAAGGAGGCAGCTCTCCAATTCCAGTCTCTGATCCTAAGATGCCTGAGTAGGTTTTGGGAGAAGAAAGGATGTCCTGTCCCACATAGGTGTTGTCCTGAGATACCTACTGGGCATTACTGTCCAATGACTAAGGGACGTTGAAGACCTAGGGAGGCAGCCACAGAGATGCAGGAACCTGACTTAGGTTGACCGTAGGCTGGATTGGTAGCACATTGAAGTTTTTTGAGGGGTGGAGGCTGGCACTTAAAAGGTTTTGGAGAATCCTCTAATAGAAAGAATACAAAATTATGAATGTAATATTTCTAGAGTTCTCTCCTAGGCTGGGCTTGGCTGGGTGGTCTAGAGGGTCTCTTAGAAAAGAGATTTGAACTTTGTTAGAATTCTAAACCTTTTTGGAGCTGAAATTGGAGAAGAATTTGTTGAGTATCTATGCTGTCTACCCGTCAGTAGGAGAGGACTTTGAGCTGAAAACTTTTCTGAGAGCAGTTGATGAAGAAAAGGAGGTTCTTCTGGGAAAGAGAACCTTTCTGCCCACTGAGGACGCTAAAATTCTCCCTGCAAGGATGTCTGATTCTTTCAGAGCTGACTTGGCATTCTTGTACCTATAGAAGAAAAGAGGAGGGTTGCTGGTGCTCCTACTTCTTTTAGCAGCTTTCTCGGACTGACCACTTCCTATCCGCTTTCCCTCAAAGGCACAGGCCTTCCCTGTAGTGGCACTGGCTGCAAGCTTCCAGTTGGGCTCATGGCTTCCATGGAACCATGGATTATTAAGGGCAAGCGCGGTCCTCCCACGAGGCCCTCCATACCTCACTTTATGCCGTATCCTTGAAATCGTGTGAAGAAAGCGCCTGCGGGTGATGAATGCTGGGGAAAAGGCTGGTTGGATGTGTGCACGGATGAACAGATGGAAATCCTTAGTAGGTTCCTTTTTAGGGTGACAATCAGACCCAAGCTCACAGGGTCTCTGGCGCTCAGTGATTCCCCCTGGTGAGTCTCTCATTGGGCCTTGTCACATGCCTTCAGTGCGTAGGCTGTGTGTTTGACTCATCATTGTTCACACCTTCATGCTGGCCGGAGGGGCAGAGCACCTGGCTGAGGAGCTGAGCAGGGCTGGCATCCTCACCTGCTGCCATCTCTCTGGCAGTGGGAAAGGGGCACATCCTTCACGCAAGGAAGTGGGCTGCCTCAGGTACAGAAGAAGGTGCTTTGGTCATTGTCGGGAGGATCTTTAGAGGACTAGAAGGTGCCTAGATCTCTTTGTGGGTGCCAAGCAGGGACAGCTAGGAACCACCCCAAGCTGTGTTCCTCCCTCTCTTACCTTCCATCCAGATCCAGCTCTCCAGAAACCGTTTGGGTTCCCCGAAGCTCCCCTGAATATTTGGTATCTTTTTCCCATCTACCAGAGCCACGAGTGAAAGTTCTGGCGCCAAGAGTGCTCAGAGTGTTGGGACTCTAGGACCCCAGCGAGCTGACTCCTAACTGATTTTCCAAACCCATAAACAGATGGGTTCCCTGAGGGCCCTGCTTTGTGTCTCGTGGAAGGAAACATCCCGGACTGGTTGAATTCCAGTGAGAACGTTGCCGGCGTTGATTTGCGGTTTGACAGTCAAAAATAATCCAAGCATTGCTTTGCATGTGATTTATACAAGTGTCTTAATTGGCATCTTGATTATATGATTGCATGAAGTGCTGTTTTCAAGAAGGTGTATCTCTAAATAGAAAAAACAAGAACGATACAGCTGCAAAGTGCATCGGAGCCTAGCCAGAATGGGTGCCTTCTTTCTGCTTTTTTGCACCAATACCACATTTTCCGGTTTCTGCCCCTACGCTGGACCTTTAGTGGGAAACATTCCCCCAAATTACATAAATCTTTCCTGCAGACGTGGCGCTTGGTCTGCAGTTTCTCCCTGGGAATCTGCTGCTTTTTTTCCTCTGCTGCATAAACTCAGAGATGTGGTCTCTCCTAGCCTGATTACAGCTAATTATTTTAGAAATACATTTAAAGGCAAGTTATCTTAACTTTACGGCTAATCCGATGGAGAAGATGTAAGGAAAACTTGAAAATCGTAAAACGTTCCAGAACATTATATTTTATGCAGTCCAGAATGTGACACATGGGGTCTTTAATAATTCACTGCTTGTTAACATTAAACAACTGTTAACATGCTCAAATAATTAGTTATGCTTGCTTGACATGTTTGCATCTTTAATAATTGATGCATTTATCTTAATTACTAACAGTATTATGGTCGTAATATGCATCTTTTTTCTATCTTAAAATTTTAACAAAAACTGACTTTTTGCCAAAAATGATTATACTCTAAGTTTTAATTACTCATTGTAATTAAATTGCAAGCTGCAATATTTTACTAAAATATCTTTCACAAAAAATATTTAATGGAAAAGAGGTGATTTGTTGTTTATGCAGCCAAGTTAGTAAATATTTCATAAGTTTGATATTACCCTTTCAGAGTGGATATAAAATAACATTGCTTTCAAGATATGAGTCAATTTAAAAGTCTTCCATAGCTGAGAATTTTTTCTACCACTTCTACCCAAAACACCATCCCCATTCCACCTCTGCCACCATCACAAAACACCATTCTTTGTGTAACAGAAAGGTTTCTAAACTAGCCAGATAAATGTCATTCTCAAGCTCCATTGAAGGAGGTGATCTCAATTGGAAATCAATGGAAGTGTAATATCTCCTCTTTGTGTCTATCTCTGCCCTTACGCCATTTTGATTGTGCAAGAGAGCACTGACGAACAGTGCTTGAGGTAAACTTTTCATTGAAATTCTCCCACATGAGGAGGAAGACACACTTTCCACTGACTCCCTTTGTCAAGGGACCCACATGCACCTGGAAAGTGATTGACTCAGAAGCAGGCTCTACCCTTCAAAAGGTAGCCCAGAAGGTGACAAGAACGAACCACCTCATTTACAAATGGGGAAACTGAGGCTTGAAGACCTTTTGACCTATGTCATGTAGAATGACTGGGTGAGGAAAGAGCTTATCTGCTCAGATGGTGTGTCCAGATTTCTGCCTTCCACACCTGGGCCCTTCCCCTTAACTTAGGATGTTTTGGAGGGTCATCGTGGTCCTGCACTAGACCAAATCCTATCATCTCAACTACTCAGTTTCACGGGAGGCAGGGTTATGGACCAAGAACCTGTCTTTCCTTCATTTTTTAGGGAACTTACGGAACTCTCATGGTGTTTTGATTTGTTTTATTTTCCTTGTTGTGGTACTAGGGTTGGAACCCAGGGCATTCATGCTGAGCTACATCCCCAGCCTGTTTATTATTTTTTGCTTTGAGACAAAGCCTCACTTAATTACCTTAAGTGGTTTAGAACTCGCCATCCTCCTCCCTCAGCGCCCCCGAGTGGTAAGATTACAGTGAGTGTGCCACCAAAGAACACTTATCTTTTGGATCCTGTTTTCCCTTCCATAGGCATCACCTACGGTAGAGGCATCAAGAATTACAAGTAGTTGGGATTTGGAAGAAGACCCGGCATGTTTCACTAGCTGACTGGCTACTGCTGTAAATCATTAAAGGTTTTCAAGATGCAAATCAAGCAATTATGGGCTCTTTGGAAATGACTAGCAGACCAAGAGCAAGTCTGAGTGCCAGCAAAAAGAGGCCTGGCCAACAGGAGACCCGGATGTCCTCCCACAGCTCCCACACTTGAATACATGAAAATCCTTCGCTTTGTCAATGTAATGGCATTCCTCTTGGAGGCCAGGAAGGAGAGTTGGCCACGGGATATTCAGCATGGGACGGCTTTGTCTCCTTCCTACCATCTAAATTCATTAACACCTCGATCTGATATGCTGCATTTTGTTTTAAGCAGCAGAAACCCATGACCCACACTGGCTTTTAAAAAATGGAATTCTTTCAGTGGGTGTCCAGAGCTGCAGAGGAAGGGTTGAGGGGCTGAGGTAAGATGGCTTCCTTCACGTTCCGATAGTCTCATCAAGGAGTCTCTCTTTCCATCTCCCCAATATGCCACTCTGGGAACCTGCTTCATCGTAAGTCTGGGGCCCTTAGGGTCACACAAAGGCTGCCGTTGCTCAGCATCCAGAAGGAAAAGGCAGATGCCACTTTCCTCTGCATCTCCACAGAGGCTCCAGCGGATTGTAGCCCACTTTTCAGAGCCAGTTTGTGGTTGGCTGCTTCCTCTTGAGCCATTCACTGGCAAATGGAATGAAATGCACAAGCTCAGCTTGAATTTGCCATGCAAAGGTGGACGTGGTGAGAAGAATGTGCCGCTGTACCCGGCATGCATCCTCAAGACAACCCTCCGTCATACAGCCGCCATGTGCTAAGCACATACTCCACGCCTGGAACAGTGGGGGGCCTTCCAGTGTCCACAAAGTGAACAGACATAAAGTTTTAGGTAAGGGAGAAAGGAGGCATGTTCGAAGCAAAAAAATAAGTAAATAAATAGAATAAACAAAGGCTAAATGGAAACCAAGAGCAATTGTTTAGAAGAGCTAACAAGCGCTTGGCTCAGCACAATTCACCAGAAATTTCTTAAATACCGTCTATGTGCAGAGGTAGAGCTAAGGGTTTATTTAGGAGAGGAAGGAAGATAAAAACGCATTCTTGCTGTTAGAGAGCTTAGTTAAGGACCTCGGATATGCATTCAAGGACTGCTTCTGTGTTTCCCTTACTCCAGACAGACGTCCCGATAGCCCTTGGCTACGTAAAGGAGTATTTATGAAGAGTAGTTTCCAAGATTCTGCAGGGTCTTTGCATGGCTAAGAAAGTGGCCATTAAGAAGTGCCTGGCAGTTGAGAAAGCTTTTCACTCTAAGTAACAGAGAGCCAGATTAACTGTGTCTTAAACATCAAGGATGTTTATTGTTAAGTTGTCCCCAGGCCAGCGGAGCCACAGTATAATCAAGGTTGTAGAGTTTTCCTCGCTTTTGGTTCTTTCACCTTGAGTTTGCCAGGTTTCCATCTGTAGATTATTTTTCCCTCATAGTGGCAAGATGGTCACTGAAGTTCCGGGCATCAAATCTGTGACCCATGCAGGAAGGCGAAAGGTGCTCTGATGACACAGTCCTCCCTTGTAGTCATCCATGACTTTAGGAGGAAACATTTTGTTTTTAGAAGTCTACCAGAAAACCCCTTTCATCTCTTGCTAGTTGGTACTGGGCCTTGGGGGCACTTCTATGTGTAGAACACGCTGGAAAAATCTACAGTGAGAATAAAAAAGAAGATAGCCCCGAGATTGCATGTGATCAGCTGTTTTCAAAAAAAAATATTCAATCAGGGAAAACCTTTAAAAGATTTTCTCAGGTAGTCCGGATGGTTCACACTTGTAATCTCCACACTCAGGCAGGCAGAGGCAAGAGGATCTCAAATCAAACTCAAACCCATCCTAGGCAACTTAAGAGACTCAGTAAAACCCTGTCTTAAAAAAAAAAACAATTGAGATATAGCTCATTGTGAAGGTCTTGGATTCAATTCCCAATACAAAATAAATAAATAAATAAATTTTTAAAAAGAAGAACAAAGGAAGAGGCAAAGAAAAACAATCTCTTAGAATTGAGGATATAGCTCAGTAGGCAGAGCACTTGCCTGATATGTGCAAAACCATCAGTTCTGTCCCCAAAAACCCAAAAGAAAATAAAAAAGAATTTGCCAGGTGACCCCATATCATAGCACAGATTTAAGTAGGGCTTTTCTGGTTAGCACAGGGTGGACCCAGGCAGGGAGAGGCGAGGGTGTCCGATGCTCCTTCAGCCGTTCCTCCCACAGCCCTTTTGGAAATTGACCGGAAAGGTTCCTCCACAAGCACCCAGAACTGAGGTTGGGTGTGCAGAGATTTCTCGAGGAAGGAAATGTCTCCTGGGAACTGGTAAGAGACTAGGGAAAGGAGAACAGAGAAGAGGAAGTCAAGCAAGAGGGACATCTCAGGCAGCCTCCCAAAGGACAGTGGTCACCTGCTCCTCAAGAGGGACACCTTCCTGGGACAGCCCCCCCAAAATGAGACGCTGCTGGTGGCTGCCAAAACAGGAAATGATAAGCTGGGGTCCCCAGGGAGATCTGGGCTGAGCAGTGATATGATGCTTCTGTGGAGAATGGAACTGAGACCCGGGAGAGGGGGCACGGGGACAGAGAAAGGCCCCGGGGCCAGAGGGCCCCCACCAGCCTCCCCTCCCCCGGGGGAGACTTAGTCCCAGGGACCTGCAGAGAAGGAGCGGGAGGCAGCCAGTGAGGGGAGGTAGATGGCAGAGGAAGCAAAGCCAGCGCCCCTGCAGAGCACTTTTCTGTGGATGTGTTTTTCTTTCTGACTTTATAGTTAATTTATTTATCTGACCACTCGGGAAGGGGAAAAAAGTACCATTTTATGAGTCCAGGACAAAATCAAAAACAATAGCACATTTAGGTGCCTTAATTTTTCTGTTCCAAGAGATTTATTTCATTTTATTATACTTGACAGCAGTCAACAACAACAAATAGGAGCCCGGGTGCAGCTCTCTCAGCGCATAATGGTTTGTATTCTCCGTGCACAGGGCAGAAATTTTTTTTTACTGCATACATCATTTGGACCTGGCTGCATCGATCCCAAAAAGTAACATACATATAACTTCGCTCTTCTGGCACGGATCAGCAAAACACATTGAGCGTGTGTGTGCTGAGGGAGGCCACACTTGAGGGCCTGACTCTCTTTGGGAAAAGGAAGCTGGGAGCTTGGGAAACGTGGGGACCTGGTGACAGTTTCAGGCCTTGGGCTGGCGAGGCTTGTGCAGGGGTTGAGGTGAGAGGGTCTTGCCAGTGTGCCAGTATACAACTTGATTGTGGGGTTCAGTGTTTGTAGACACTGTGGGGAGCAGAATGCAGGTCAACTCATCTTTCTAGGAAAGATATACACTGTTGGGGAGTCTGTACCCTGAATCTGCAAAATTAGAAAGAACGTTTAATAAGACTTTTGGCCTGAAGTGATTGGTCACTGTGGGGGTCATCGTTCAGAGAGCCCCAGTGTCCTACATTTGTCAGCCTGGAAATCTCACGAAGATCGTATCTATGTTCAGATTTTAATTCTTCCTTGTTGAGTGCTTATTAATCACCAAAAATCCCTTGGCCGTCTCAGTAAGCTCCCAAGGTGCTGGCATTTCTGGAGGGTTCTGCGCCCACCAGTCCTTACTGCTGTTGCTGCTTGGGCCCATCTGAATGAGGCTTGTGCTGCTGGCCAACCTCACTAGACGCTCAGTGACTGCTCAGTTTACACAGCTAACCCTGTGGCGGTCACCCAGCGGGACTAGGGAAGGACCCTTCAATGACAACCTGAAGGTTGTAACATCCGGAACGATTTTACTGAAGACTTGAATGTAACACTAGGTAACGAACTCCTAGAAGGGTGAGTGGATGTGGCTCCTCCCCTGGCCACAGGTCCAGCTCTAACCTTGAAAATGTCCCAAGAGCCTAGTGCAGGCTACCAACTCCCAATCTGCTTGCCATCTTCTGGCTTCTCTCTGGTAAACACAGGTCCGTACATGCGACTCTATCTCCTTTGAGAGCTGTTTCCAACCTTTGTGGCTACAGGGACCCATTTAGTGGTTCCATGAGCCTGGGGGAGAAGAAGCTTCGGGGGTGATTCAAGGGCATTGTATTTATAATGCATTTTATATCTATTAGTATTGCATCGTAATATACTATATAATGTACCATAATGTTAATTCCACTTCCTAATACTACTGCCTCAGCTCCACCTCAGATTATCAGGCATTAGACACTCACAAGAAGGAAGAGACCTAGATCCCTCACGTGTGTAGACACATTAGGGTTCAAGCGCCTATCAGAACCTGGTGCTACTGCTGCTCTGACAGGAGCAGAGCTCAGGTGGTTACGAGAGGCACGGGAGTAAGCAACAAATATGTGTCAAGCATCCCTTGTTGGCCTGCCACTCACCACCTCCGTGCAGTCCAGTTCCTAATGGACCACAATCTTGTACCGATCCATGGCCTTAGGGTTGGGGACCCCAGCTGGAGTCCAGATACAGCCTGCAAAGAGAAGAAAGTTGCTGCATTGAACCCCAAATGTAGGAGCAGAAGACCACCTTGGGTTCAGTCAGTCTTGAGGGCTTCTGCCTCTTGGTGTGTTATGCAATGGTCGTTCACAGTGTGTGGTGGGTTCAGTTCTTTTAGAGGAAACGGTCCCGCTTCCAACCTCCTGAATTAAGGCCGCAAGGCGACAACAACCCCAGGGAAGAGGCAGAGTGCTGCATTGTTTGCGCTGACATTAGCCACACTGATGCAGCAAGCTGGTTGGATCAGAGGGCAGCATCTTTAGTCATGAACATCTTGGACGACCATGTGCCATCAGCAACTGCTATTTCTGAACGTTCAGCTCTTTATTGGTGCTTTCCTGCCTGATTGCAAAGTATAAAGGCTAGGCCCCACCCTCCACACACACCCCAGAGCAACAGAACCACTCAAGGCCCAGGTCTGGATTAGTCCTGTAAACCAGTTTACTTCCCCTGAGCAGCCCCAGCGTTCCTTCATTTCAGACAAGGGTGTATTGTATCTCCTAGGGGAACACCCAGGGGGTCAGTGCTTTGGGTTCACACCCTGTAAGAACTTTCAGCTGGATTTAGCTCAAAGAAGGGACAACCTTCTCCAAAGATGTTTTCAAATTTCCTTCTCTTCTAAGAGAGAGCAATTCAAGAAACATTAAGGAATGTTTTCTCAGTGTTCTCATTAAACTGATGACGAACTTTGCGCATCTCATCCCAGGACCCATAGGATAGTTGCACTGATTTTTCCCAGACATTAATTTGTAAATGGTTTTGGGTGGTTGTAGTGTGACCAGCACGGTGTCTGCATCTTGGAGGCCACAGAGATGAACAGGGCCCAGCATCAACCCACAGGGAGTTCTAAGTACCTAGAAGCACAGAGACGTGTTCTCCAATAGCCTCCATGCTGAGCAGTATTCTAAATGCCAGACCTCAGGAAGTGGCAAGGAAACAGGAGGCGGGGATGAACCGGAAGCTCTGTCTGTTGTCGCTGATATTTATTCCTCTCTACTTGAAGGGGTAGAAGTGCTGCTCACATCTAAAAAGTTAGACTGGATTAACCTGGAAATCTCACTGACTGAAGGAGAAGAGGTCAAGCCCAAGTTCGGGATGGATATCAGGAGTAAGCCAACCACTGTCACTGCTGAATCTCAGGCTTACCTCTGTGGCTTTCTTCCGAAGGAGAGAGACTGTGAACTGGGAAGTCTAAGCATTGATGAGCCAAACTTCAGGGTGTGGCTGTCCTCCCCAGGATTCCCGGATAGAGGATGAGGGTGCGCAAGGGCTTTATTCCCATCTACTTTGGTGTCAAAGAGCCCAGGTGAAATGGCGTCAGGTGAGCTGTGGAGATGGACCATCACAGAGCTTCTTCACGTAATTGGTGGGCTAGGAACGAATGTGGAATAGACCTCATAGGAACCCGTTAGCATCTGGAGCAGGAAAGTTCCCCAAAGCCTAACTTGAAGGTGTTAGATTGGGAAGTTGATTGGATCAAGCAGATGAATCTACTCCTTTCCCATGCCTTTGAAAGGCTGAGCCTGACAGTGAGCGCAGCAGACCACCGGGCTGTGCCCCTGAAGAGTATATTCTTGCCTCTGCTTCTCCCCAGTCCTTCTGCTTCCCGTTGTCAGGACATAAAGAGCTGTTCCTAGACTTTCTTCCAAGCCCTTCTGCCGGGAAGTCTTCACCAACTCACAACGGAGCACTGGGAGATGCGGAAGAGTCACACAGGAGTTGTGACTGCCCCTGGGTCCCACAATCTCTCTTTGCTCTTCTCTGAGAAGTACACCAGCAAGGGCAAAGCCCAGCAGGGAGGGAAGAACAAGAGTCTTCTCTTCCTGGGACGTTGGAAGCCTGAGGTCTTTGGGGCGTATCAGTTCTCTATGAATCCTGGCCATAAGAGCCTATGCTACCTGTGTCGGACTCTAAGACATCTGGCTCATGTCAAGCAAGGGTGCTCTGAGCCCTATAGTCAGAGCTTTCCAGGAAGAAAACACTGTTTGACTCTCCAGTAGGGACTGTGGAGGCTCTGTCTGAAGGGACTTTTGGGGACCAGGCTTTCTCTACCTGAGTGTGAGACTGGCATTCCTGAAGCCTGAGCCACTGAAGATATAATTTTAATAGTCTCCACTAATTCACGGTCTGCCTTTATGCACTTAAAAAGAGAACCTTCCTTCTCATGACACCTCCATTTATTCAGAATTAGCATGTAAAACCCTAAATTAGGCATTCCGCACTTGGGCTCTGACAGAGCCATTACTTTTTATGCTGAGAGAGTTGAGTTAATTTTAAATTATTGAGGCCTGGTACCTGAGTGAGGCAAATGTCTTCAAACAGAACAGGCATCTGTGGGCTCCACTAATGGAGAAACACAAACTGGATTAAAATCCATTTCTCCTCTGCTGGCCAGATGCATATATACGGCGGACCTGGAGAGAGGCCTGGCATTGCTGTTAATTTTGCTAGAGTGGATCTGGGGCAGGCAGAAGCCAAGCTGTGCCCCGCAGTAATCACAAGGCAGACCTACAGGCACTAGCTGCTTGCTTTATCCAGGTATGAAGCAGGAAGTCTGGTCTTAACTGAGCTTGTGTTGTTCGTGTGTTTCAAAGCCCAGCACTGGGGCCGTGTCCATAAGGAGTCCTTAGTGTCGGAGACATCTGGGACCTGGGTGACAGGGATGAAGGGGCCAGTCATGGCTCGTTCTCCTATCCTCAGCATGTACCCTTTCCTGCCTGCCTGCCTGCAGGCATCGGTCAATACCACTTCAAGGAGTGGCTTCCAGGAATTTCAGGAGCTGCCTTGACCCTACGAGTGGCCAATGCTCTTTGTAGGGTGGACATGACACCAAGACTTTCTTTTGCTATAACATCTACAGTCCTTTCCACCCCTCTAGGATGCCCCTCCTTGTGTGGTTGCTTTAAGATAAAACTTCCAGCCACTGGATAAAAATTAGCAAAATAATGCTGGCCAATGGAAACAGGCGCAGCTGCCTTCCCACCTGTCAAGAATGCCCCAGAGATGGGGGAGCTTGAGTGGCCAGCTAGTGGGTCCCAGAGCTGCCTCTCTCAGTATCCTGAGGACCAGCTCTCTACTGGGACACCTAAGCTCCAGGATAGCCCTGCTGCTTATCTGGTAGTTCAAGTTTGCTCCAGGAAAGTCCTGCCCACACTGTCCTCAGTGGCATTTAGCATGGCATACAAAACCACTCTGATCAGGGGCTAAACAGTTTGGGATTTGTAGATAAACCCATTTTTGCCATGGACTATTAATTTTTACTGTCTGCAAAAGTTTGAACTGCTCTCCAAGCAAATGTATCAAATATGTTGCTTCTGTTATTTGGAACCGTCCAAGTGTCATTCAGGGTACTTGAATGTCTTCTGTAGATCTTGCACTCTGAGACGGAGAATCTCTAGCCAGAGTGGAGGGATCAAAGCCTGGGAATTCATGCCACGGGTAGGGACATTTGTCAATTTCTGTCAACTGAGGATTTCTGGGGGAGGGGGACAGGGACTGTTACCTGCGTTGGAGGCTGGGAGAGTTCAGTGAGGCCTGTGGAGACAGCAGAGTCCAGAGCTCACATCAGCATTCAGCAGACTGCCTGGAGCTGCACGGAGCCTCCTAGGAGCCTAACTTGATCAACTTTGAGCTCGAACTTGAGCTAAATCCAATAGAGATTGGCTTGGAGCAAGAGACATCTGGCTGCCTAGGCCCTGCGTGGTGCAGAATCTTGGGAGTGACAAACCAGAAACCTTGGGGGGTGCTGCCCGGCTTCACCCCAATGGGAAGCAAAAACCTGGCTGGCTGCGTACTGCAGAAGACTCTTGTGGGTCTCTGCTTCTGACCTCGATCACACAGAGAACCCAAGAGTTCCCGTTGCACCTGCCCCAGGACGAGGCAGCCCAGCTTCACCCAGACGCCAAAGGCCTCCGGCCTCCCAGTGCTCCAAAGCACTCACATTCATCTGCCGGGGAACAGGCAGCGTGGCACCGACGAGTGTCGTGTTCAGTTTTAAAATGCCACAAATAACAGATTTATAGATTTTTCTAAATACATTATTTTAGCTTGACAGCATTAATCATTCATGCTTCCTTCTTTCATTTTTCTACCTGCAATGGATTATTGAAACGGAGAATAACAACGAGAAAGGCTAGCAGCAGTATCAAAATGTCAAGTTTGTACTTACAGTTGTATGGGCCCAGACAGGGTCAAGAGCCCCAATTATTTGTGTATGTACACAGTGGTACGACACGAAAGGTTATGTCACCTGCAGCTATTTTCTTGCAGATTTAAATAGGACTGATATTCAGCTGTACAGTAAGCTGCTGACATGGAACTGAGAATTGTAAAATACTGCAAACTCTGGTGTCAGACCCTGAAGTATGAATTGGGTGATTGCAAGTTGTAGCTGTGGGCTGTACCACACGGCTGGGTCTGAATTCACTCGATGACTTTGGGTTACTCCTGACTTGCCTTTTTAAAAGTTATCTAATCGTGAGCAAGAGTGAAATCACAGGGCCAGATGGGGGGTAGGATGTCAGCCTCGTCTACTTTCCAATGTACTTTCTAGAGACCACACAAGTGTGCACCAACCAAGCCTGGCCACCCAAGGAAGGACAGGGCAGTCAATGTATGTGATTCTGCAAGGGTGTCAAGAAGATGCCTTGACTGGATGAGGTGTGTGGGTGAGATAAGGACAGCCTTTTATGCATTTTTCTAAAAATTACCATTCTTCTGTAGAATAAAGCCATTCCATGCAAAAATCTCTAGGGCCAACTTACCATTTGGTCAATAATGGAGAGTGGGTATTTTTTCTGTTAATCAGTGGATCACAACCTTACTTTAAAAAATACTATTCAGTGAATATCTGGGTCAATGGATGCAGGAAACTCTATGTGGGAATGATGTAGGAGATCCCGCAACACAGTGTCACAGATGACTCTGCATCCTGCTGGAATTCCGCCCCCACATCGCAGATATGCTCCAGCCAAAACAAAGAAATAGAGAAAGGCTCAGAGAGCTCAATCACTACTTGTTAAAGGTCACCCAGCTATCAATCAGTAGAGGGCTCAACGCCACTTTTGAGATGCCAATATCCTGTGTGCTGTGAGTCACTTGTGAGGATTCCTTTCTGGTCTCAGCTCCAAGGTCAGTGGCCTGAGTGGGCTAATTGGCAGAGGAGGTTGTTTGCTCAGTTCTTGGTTGTTCTACCATTTGGTGAAATTACATCCAAGTTTTGTAGTCCAGCCTGCCAGTAGAAAGCAGAAACTCCCAGGGTAGTTATCCTCCACACTGGAAATACCTTGCGGTGCCACACAGGTGCCATCTCTATTCAGAGAAGAGAGAGACCTTGATGGTTTTTTCTAAGCCTCGGCCTGTCCACTTACCTGGGTGCCATCCTATCTCCCTGTAGCTACTGCTCTTCTTTTCAAACTTCAGATTCCCCCCTTCTCCCTAGGACTTGCTTTTAGCTCAGGCAGCCTGTTCTGTCTACCTTAGAATTAGTAGAAGGAAGCCACCAGTCTGGATTTCTGTGAGTCCAGGCAGAAAAGGGGACTTCACGTCCAGATGCAAAGGCCCACAGAATCACAAGAAATCAAAGGGCAAGAGAAAATGTTCCCGGGTCTCAGTGTGTGTTGCAGTGAACGAGGAACAAAAAAAAACAAAGACCGATGCATATTCCAATATGGAGGAACTCTGAAAAACAGTGCGCTGAGTGACTACAGAACATATTGTACCGTCCCCTTCATACGAAACGCTCGAAGGGGACAAACCAATAGAGAAAAACAAGCAGAATGGTGATTGTCAGAGGCTGGACGGGAGGAGAATGGAGAGTGTTAACTTACGGGCGTGAGCTTTCTTTCTGGGTAGCTGGAAGTACTCTAAAATTAGTGCCGATTGTTGCACAACTCGGAGAATATACTAAAAACCACTGAATTTAAAAGGGTACATTTTATGGTATGTGAGTTATAGCTAAAAAAGTGATGGGAACCAGGGACAAGATGTTCTCAGGAGCATGTCCCCGTTTCCTTCATCTGTTTCCGTCCCTCGTTTGAGCAGCTTGCTTACTTTCTTTGTTCTGAAATCCAAATGTTCCAACGTGGCCGCCCACGGCTCCCGAAGTTCCATGACTTTCCATGAAGCCGATTGCAATGAAACTGGGATCTTTGTCGTCCTGATTCCGAATGTCCAGGAAGGATCCGATGGGACCAAATTCCCATTCCTGGGCCACTCTGCTTTTTATTGGGGATTAAGTAATCTTGATTTTCAATACAATCGCAGAGAGTGGAGGGAAGAGAAGCTGTCCACAAAGGGGCTAAGGAAGGACAGATCATCCCCGTCTGGACACTCTGCCACCTGTAGTAATCTTCCAATATGTGGCTACAATAGAAAACCTACTATCTAAGTACAGTCGGACACAGACATGAGGTATTTTGCCTAACACTTCTACTACTGGCTACCTCTACTTTTCTACCTGCCATGTTTTCAGTCAACCTTTTTCTGAATCTTTGTGTGTGTGTGTGTGTGTGTGTGTGTATGTGTGTGTGTGTGCTATAAGTCTTATCTTCTCAATTGTATTAAAATTTCATGATGGAGAGGGGACCCCGTCTTCCCTTCATCCTGTATATCTGCTTATTTTAGGGTACAGCCCTGGAGATTCACACTAGATCCCAATGTGGGAAGTGGGTTCCAATAGTGGATTCCAATAGTAGATTCCACCAGATTTTATATGAGTTCAGACAACCTTGGATGCCATCTTTAAAATTGCTTTATTAATACAAAATTAAGATCGCAAGTACATATTTACTTGGAATAACAAAAGAAATCACCCAAAATATGCATTTGAAAAGCCTGACAAATAGCACTAATTCTCTAGAAGGATTCATATTTTATTAATTATTTTTATTAATTAGCATTCCGACACATCTCAATGGCACATTTTTTCCTATTATTTTTTGGGTCTGCCTTCTCTTTGATCAACAATTTTATAATGTCATTTTCCACAGTCAGAATAAAATCTTTCCTTTACCATGCATAAAACATGCAAATTCACACTCAAATGAATTTGCTGGGTGACGTACTGCTACAGATTTGTGCCTTACCAACACATGAATTCTCATACATTCTGTTTTCTCATTCCTCATCAAAAAGGAAAAAGAAGTATGCGGTGTTCATAATTGCATGTTTTGTGATAACCACATTCCTCATAGGAGGTGACTTTCATTTTGACTAAGCATCAGTAATAATCTCTTCTCCATTAATAATTTTACACGTCGGATGACTGAAAGGAGTTTCACTGCTTAGCGTTAGGCTTCGTATGCCTCAAGCCTTTTTAATCCTTCACTGGACAAATGAATGTTAGTGGAAACTCTCGTTTGCACGGGTTTCTGTCTCTGTGGTATACATGAAGTAGATTGGAACAAAAGGCAAGAATAATCCTCATACCTGCAAGCCACCAGGTGAGTGAGCATACACCAACATACAGAAGTCACCATCAATGCAAAAGTGAATCTTTCAAAGCTCTAAATGAATGGATGGATGCGCGTTCAATCTCTCAGAACCCCTACATCCCATTGTCACTTCAACCACATGAACTAAGAGGAATGAGGGTGAGCGAGGAGACGAAGGAAATTGGGGGGGGGAGGGTCAGGAGTCTAGGCTATCAAACAATAGTAGGTAAAAGTTTTACAGTTTTTAAAAACACATGACTTTATGTCCAACTGAAGGGTTCAGGTGGAGTTCATACAGGCGAGGGTCTGTGAAGACCAAGCCCATCAACGTCAAGGTAAAACCACCTCTACTCAGAGTATAACTGCTTCAGGGTGTTACAGGAAAGAGAAATAGAGGTTAGGGTTGGATGCATGACAACGAGATTCACCTTTTTATTTTCTTCTCAAGTAGGGTTAAGAGTTGGGTCTCCAAGTGAATAGTCTTGGATTTCAGTACAATCTGGTGAAGAATGAGTCTGTAAATAATGGATGAGAAGATCTTTGTCCCTTGGGTCTCAATACCACTGTGTTTCTGAATCAGGCCTCAGGCCAGTCACCTCCTAGGACCCCAGCAAATACCTGTTTAGAGAGCTGATGGATGAGTTGATGGAGAAGGGCCAGAGCTCTTGCTGTGAGATTCAAGCAAGATAATGGGTGTAAAAGTGTTTTGTAAATAGAGTTGCTCTACCAAAAATAGATATAACAAAAGGTTTCAATTCACTTAGGATGATTCCTCTGCCATCCTCCAAGGATGGCTGTTGGCAGTTTCTTTCTATTTTATTTATTTATTTTTTGTGAGGAGGCGGTAACTCTGATTCAATTGTGCATTCTTTTCATGGAAAGTTTCAGAGTTTATCATCTACAAGGAATAAACTTGGACAAGGTAATGGGGGGGGGGGTAAACAAATACAGGTATTCCAAAACATCAGATTATTCTCTATTCTAAGACATCTAGCCACCCACCAAATAGAAAAGAGGCACAACCTTTGCAGAGAAGTCCAAAGACTTCAGCTGATCCAAATCCTCCAACGGGAGAAGTTTGTGAGGAATGAGAAGGAGACATTCCCAAACCATAGCCCAGATTTTACGTAATGTCACAACTGTCAGACGCAAACCTGCCACAAAATAAAAAACCACATTTTTGAACATTCATAAAAAGCAGATATCAACCCACACAATTTTCACTCTAAAGTGAAACTCATTTCCTTCTCTGTCTCCAAGTCCCTTATTCTGTTTGGCACTTTTATTTATTAAAGTTGGCTTAGTAAAATAGGTACAATGACGTGTGAACCAGCTAAAGGCAGAAATTGCGTTAGTGGAGACTGGGTAAGTGACCAGTCGTAGAGAAGTGTAAGTAACAAAAATAGAAATTTTACTGGATTACAAAAATGAAGATTCCCAGGCTGAGTGGCTTGAGGTGCACCTGGATGTGTAGAGTGACATATGGTCGCTGGGAACTGGTCTTTTCCCACTCATCCCAGTTTTCTCTGATGGGAAGAAGATAACTAAAGCTCTAGATCTCCCCTCTTCTTTTGGGGAAATAAAAGTGTCATCTCTTCTTAAAAGTCCCAAGAAAGTTACTGCTGTGCCTCTTAAGCCCTGATAAGGCCACGGCCATCCCTGAACTGGTTACTGCGGTGATCTACTGATCTGGTCTGAGATATAAGCCCATTCTGTTGGGAGGAAGAGTGTCAGCCCCTTTCTGGAAAATTGGGCTCAGAGTAAAAGAAATGTGGTCTTCCAAAAAGAAAGAAAGGGGAAAACGGAGAAAGAAAGAAAGAAAGAAAGAGAAAAAGAAAACAAAAAAACAGGTCCTTGGTACAGATCAGCTCACCACCAAGAACTGGCCATCCTCTCCAACCTTGCTTTCAAACAGTTGTTCTAAGGCTTAGACCCGGGAGGCACAGGCTTGTAGAACCCAGCACAAAAGCAAGTCCTCCAGGATGATTAGCTTGTGAGTTGAAGGAGTCACTCTGACTCAAGTTGATTTAGCTAATACACCTCAGCAGAGGCAAGAGCCTCCTACCCCTCAACTCCATGGTATGCTTGCAGTGACATGCGATATAGCTGCTGGCAGACAGCTGTTAATTGTGATTCTTCACAAAGGTGGTATAAACAGATCACTGCCAATTGAAAGTTTTAATTAGATTTATTAATTCCAGAATGCAGTTGAAATGTGGTGAATATTGATTGTAATGGCCTCTGTTTTAAATATAATTAATTCATGATCTGCATAATTGCTCATTACCTGTACCTTAATTATGGGGCATAAAATGTTGTTTATCACGAACACCGTGCTAACGGGAAGACGAGCTTTCTCTGATAACTTATGATTCCTGATATTTTTGTTGAAGAAGAGCAGCGAGACATTCCATTTTCTTTCGAGGGAGAGAGTGAGAATGGGAGACGAGGAGACGGTGTCTCCAATGACAACCAGTGTACAGAGACAACCTGATAAACACAGGGCATTTATGATTCTTTTATGACTACATTTTCTGACAAGGTAAGGTAAATACTCTTTTGTGGGACTTTACAACTGCACAAGGCTAAAGCTACTGTCCAAGGAAACTGAAAAACTGGAGTATAAATACACTGTGTTTGAGCTGGGTTCAGGGGTAATAAGGATATCCTAGCAGCTTGACAATTTTCATATAATAACATGAAGAATTTCATGGGTTTTCTTCATCTTACTGCTGGTACCAGCACAATACATCTTTTCTAGGAAAAAAATTATACAAATCTATGGTACTTTCTGTTATTTTTTCATACACCATAAATCCTCAAGATAGTTCATGTGCCTATTACTGTTAGCATTTTTTTTAAGTCCAAGAAAAAATCCTGAAATATACTACATGTACAAAAAAATCAGGTTGCTAGAAGAATCTGAGTTAGATGAGATTTCAGTGCCTCTTTATTCTGTAGGAGTTTTTGGAATTCCTTTCCATTTTGGTTCTGAGGGTTGAGAGCAGAGCTTTTGCACTAAGTTACCTCTCCAGCCCTTTATTTGATTCTGAGACAGGGTCTTGCTAAGTAAGTCATTAACTTGCCCAGGCTGGGATCAAACTTTCAGTCCCTTTGCCTCAGACTGAGCCTATGAATGCTACCTGCACAGACTGACTTCTGGTCATAGGCACAAAGCAAGGTTAAGGGAGGGCCAGCCAGGTAGCTCCTAGGCTCACTTTCCTCCCAATACTGCTCGACTTCTTGGGGACAGTTCTGGTAGAGAACTTGTCATCAAAGGCCATCACTCTGCCCAAGCAGCCAAACAGAATGTTCCCAAAATAGACAAAACTTCACAAGAGTTTCTCACCAGGCTTTGCCATCGGTAATGATGTACTCTGGGTAATATTTTTGCGACTCATGCATGCAAGTCCCATAATGCTGCAACTTGCCTTCAACCCTGAAGCCGGCTGGCTGCCTGTCACCTGAAGTTGCCCATGTAGTCACTGAAATCAGCAATCAGTGAATGCACACAAGTGTTCTACGTGGAAGCATTTATTTTATTGCAATGTACAAATTAGGATTTGTGGGCAAGCAGCTCTGAAAATGGAAACAAACCAAACCTAAAGTAAAACACAGACACTAGAGGAAAACAGAGATTTCTTTCTGCAGAAATAAAATAAAAGCCAGAAAAAACAAATGAATGAACATTTAAGAAAACATTTTAATTTCACCATCTATATTTCCTCTATCAGCAATAAACGCAAGTGTGCATTTAATAATGTCTGGGTTTGTGACAAAAATAAATGAAATAAGAGAAAAACATCTAGATCAATAAAAATGCTATGTTCAAAAGAAGTACTACTTTTCCACTGACCATAAAGTAAAAAACTTGTAAGTTCTTTCAATAGAAACTCTCTTTATCGTACCCTTTTAATCCCAGCACTTGAGAAGCTGAGGAGGGAGGATTGCCATGTTTTTTTAAAAAATCTTTTGTTCCCATTTTATTTATATGCATAAGCGAAAAATTTAAGGTTTACAATGAAGTTGAGCATTTTGTGCACATACGTATCTTGACTGCCTGGGTTCCTTAGTGAAATCTCTCTTTTAAAAAAAGTGTCTTTTTGTCTGGCCCCATTCATTACGTGTTAACAAGTACTATGCACCTCCCAGAAAGTGCTCAAGATCCACAGGTTTCTCTCTGCTCCATCTGAAAATTCTTCATGCCTCTGGCACAGAACTTTTGCCTGTGAAACCGGAATTGGATGTGCTGGGATCCTGCAACACTAAATCCATCTGCTCCCACTGCCCTGACAGTGTACTGCCGACTGCCAATGGTGTGGCTACGGCCACATTGTTTTCTGGAGACCAGAAGCACACACTCAAGCTATTGTAAACAGCGCGGCAAACACAGAGCTTTATTTATTTATTTATTTATTTTCCTTTAGAGAAAGGAAGATACATTCTTAGGCATAGGGCATAAACTGTCACCTGCACCTCTTTTCTGCTCCTGTGAGTGGACACCAGGCAGACGTTGGCGCTGGGAGGTCAGAGGCCTGCTCCATTTCTAGGAAAGGGAGGGAGAGGTCGGAGTCCAGGACCAGATGAACGCAGCCCGGATGGGAGCCCGGACCTGTCTGTTGTCTTACTGTATTCTGAGGTCCTGTGGCGTAAGATCTCAACATATAAATCGAGGAGGGGAGTGTACAGGATTCCAATCCAAATTTCAAGGCATAAAAAGTGGTCAAAGGAGCAAAGAATTGCATTGTGAACTGTTAGGTAAATGCGAAAGAGCCTGTCTGCACCTTTACCCAGTGCCTACCCTCATGGTGCATCTGTAGCCATCATCCTCAACGGAGAGGGCGTGCGCTTCCTGGCGCCATTTGGCAACACGTGGAGACATTCTTGGCGTGTTTGGTTGTCCCAGCCGGAGAAGTTGCTGCCGGCATCTGGTGGGTAGAGGTCAGCAATGCGGCTGTTGAATATCGGGCCTGCATGGGACCCCACCCCCACCCCGACCGGTAGTGACGGTGGAGAAAACCCTAAACCCAAAAGATCTGCCAGGTTCTTTTTTCTTTTGTTCAATCTGTCTTCTTCGTACAAGAAAGGGAAGAAGCAGGGGAAGACAGCCTTGCAAAAGAGCTTTCCTCCAGGAGCTGCAGAGCCCGCTTGCTCCTGCAAACCGCAAGGCAACGCCCAGCCTACCTTTGCTCCGATCGTTTTTCCCCCCCTGCGGTTAGAGAAAGTTCCACGTCCTTCCCCTAGAATTATGATTGGTTTACTCCTCAGTTTTCTAGAAAGCTTCTGGTAGTGTCCAAACAACTAATAACAAAATGAGTAAGTTCAATCAGAGCTAGCTCCGTGAATGCTACAGGCAGCTAGGAAATTATTCTGCTCCCTGTGTCCTAGGACCCAACTATTAAGACCTTCTATTTTCCCCCTTCCATTTCATCCCAGCTACATCTAAATTTAGACTCTCCCCGGTGACCCATGGAAAGATCAAAGCGCTCCTTACATTCCTGGGATGTGGGGGCGGAACACGAGCAGTCCTAATCGTAAGTGGGGCAGGGAAATGGCAGGGAAGAGGGGACAGGCACACAGGGACCTCCAGTGGTTGACAGACCTGACCCTGGGGATGTTGCTGGGGACCCAGAGGCCCAGAGAAGTGGAGGGAGATTTTGTGTCTTTAATCAGGGGCCTCTGGAACAGCAAGCAGAGTGTGCGTGACTCCCCACCATTTTGCTCTTGGTCCTTTATGCAAAGATACCTACCAGCAGAGTCCCTGGGTTTCTCTTTCAGTCGTGCCGCTGAGGATGCAGTGCTAAACCTTCTGTGCTCCCACCAGTGTCCTTGCAAGAGCAGAGGGGAGCCCAGCCTCTGCTTTCCTCAGGGGTCCCTGGGCCACCTTGGGTCCAGCTGCAGGAAGACTCATTATGAGGAGACCACCCTACGCGGATGTAGGAGAGCAGAACTGGCACAGAGAAGCCCACCGAGGCTTGGCTACTGGTCCTCTGGGTGCTCTGGGGCTGGTGGGTAGTGGCATTTCTGGGCTGCACTAGGGGGAGGAAGCACCAGATCAGCTTGTACCCCCTCAGGGCCCTTCCTTGGGAAAGAGCTCAACCTAGGTTGTGGTTGATCCCACTGAGAGGTGAGTTCCATGCCTAGCATGGGCTGGGGCACTCCACAAAAAGAATGATCCAGAAATGTGCAAGCTTCTGTTAATGTAATATTGCCAGTAGCACAATTCACATTCACATGTCAGAATCACAGGAGAGGAAGGCGCTTAGGGGACCACTGGCCCCTTTCCTCTATTTGCAGAGTGAGGTGCAGTGAGGAGGTGACACTTACTTAAATCTCCATGCTGGCTTGTGGCAGAGCTAAGACTAGGTCCCCGAGTTTCTGCCACCTCGTAACTATTCACGAAACAAACTGTTTTGGAGGGTGGGGGATGAGGAGGGGATGGCTTGATTATCAGTGAAATCGATCAACAGAGTCACCATTTAATTAAAAAATATATCAAAACCTTTCTTGATAATGATCGACCTGTTACACTGGAGCAATTAAAGTGGTGATTTTATTTACTGAGTAACTGCCAACTCCTGTGATTTTTTTTTGTAACACCCTTGTGATAACTCAATTGAAAATATGTGGTAAGACACAGTAATATAATGCCTTTTCTTAACATAACTTGTGCCACAGCCAACCGGGGAGTTGATCTGATGGGTCCGTTGCACCACTGGGGTCCCCTTTGTGCCATTCTGTCTCCAATGACTCAAGAGGGACCCGTCAGGAGTCCTAGATGTGGCCATATTTGAACTGGTGAAGTGCGCCCCATGTGCTCAACCGCCCTGAGGCGGCCTCACATTAGAGGTAATTAGGAATAGATGCTTTTTAAGATTTAAATATTAACTTTTTAAAATTAAACTTTCATTTAAAGTTTCACAGAACAGAAAGAACAACTGTTATGAGCTGGATGATCGTGTCCTCTCAAAATGCATATATTGGAATCTTCACTCCCCAGTGTGACCGTGTTAGGAAGCAGGGCATGGTGAGACCTTTGAGAAGTAATTAGATCATAGTAGTGGACCCAAAGGAATGCAGTTCGTGTCTTTACAGAAGGTCCCACCACAGAGCCATCTTGTCCTTTCTGCCCTCTGAGGCCTAGGCACCAAATCTTCTGGACCTTTGGTCTTGGGCATTCTAGTCTCTAGAACAATAAATCAGCAATAAAATTTTGCTGTTTAGAAGTCTACTGGCTTTGATTGATCTTTGTTTTGTTATAATATCCTAAGTGGACTGAGGCTGGACTGCATCAGACCTCCCACCTCCATGATCCACTCTGTCTACACCAGACTTTCTCAGGAAGCAGAAGCCTACACTTACCCAAGCAGACAAGCATGGACGCTTGTAACCTGGCATGCAAAGACCAAAAGGGAAGCAATGAGCCTATTTCATTAAAAATGTTAATTGACTCATATTTCCCTAGTTATGTGCCCCAGCACACCGATATCCCAGGAAAGAGTTTCACAATCAGCTAACATCAGGAAGCGTTATCTACAATCCTGCCTTGCACGGATTAATATACTGAAAGTTCTGGGATTATCAGGAGTCAATAGATCAATTTGATTTTCAGTTCTTCATTTTTCCAATTTATCTGACTACCAGATTGTATCTTTATATCAAACCTATGAAGCACCTGGAGAACCTATTTCAAAGCACTGCTAATGGGTCAGAACTAGATTTAGAATGGCTGTTAATCAAAGAAGACATAGCAACTGGGTGACCCACCTGCCAGCAGTCAGGAGATCTGGATGCCGGTCTAGACTTTCATTAATTAGTTGTGTGATTTTGGGGAAATGGCATCTTCCTGGGCCTTAATTCACTTGCCTGTAAAATAAGGGACTGTAATTAGATCATCCCCGAGGCCCTGTCTGTGTCTGATGTACAACGACTTTTCTGGTTGATTCTAACTTACTTGATGACGGGCTGTCTGATCTGTCACATCCTGGTCAGAGCTTGTGCTCATGGTAGCAAAGGTCCGCAAAGTATGCTAAAGTCTTGCCAGGCCAGAAAGAGTGAGTCACGACACCCCCAGGATCACATGAGGAGGATTCTTCTGGTGTGTTCTTGGTCTACTAGGGGATGACAGTGTGCCGGTCAGTTGAACTGTCTGTCCGTCTTCTGTCTTGATGACTCTATTCTCTGTAAAGATATCACTTGAGAAGGGTCGAGAGACCTGATCTCTGTGTCCTAGAAGCATGCGTTTTGATAGGGAAAGAGCCAGGTCCACACGTGGGCAAAAATGACCACATGTAGCCGTATGCTGATTGGCCTAGTGTTTGAGGAGATGTCAAAGAGGACTCTCTTACGAGCTGGTTATTCATTCAGAGCCCATGGGTTTGGAGAATCCACACTGGGAAAAGTAGGCAGAAAAGAGGAAGTCAGATGAGGCTAAGGGCTGCAAACAGCCAACAGGAGCCTCTCGATGCCCGTGTGATCGGTCTCCAGGGTCACGCAGGCAGTGCGGAGATATTGGCATTGACAGTGACATTTCCTCAGTAAATAGATCTTGAGGCATGATTGGAGCCTGCTGACAGAGCAGTCGTCATCCATGGGCCTCACATGGGCCCCAGAGTGGAGCGCTGGGTGAGGCTCGTCCTACGGAACTTCTCAGGCTCAACTGTCCCCCCTAAGAGCACATTAAATTGGAACCTGAGACACAAAAGCCCTTAAGGAAGAGTGGGCTAAAGAAGGGTACCATCGAGACAGAAGATCTGGAGGGGGGAGAAAAAGCCATGCAAATCTCACCTTAAAATACGCAAGTTCTTTTTGTCAAGTTTAGACCACCATGCTTGTTTCTGATATATAATGTTTAACTTGAGGGATAATGAGTACCAATAGGGTCTCCTGCACTATGCAGCAGGGCAAGGAAAGAGGACTGCAGGTCTCAGGTAAGGGAGACAGAACTTCTGCCCCTTGACATACTGCAGGAGTTAGCTGGTCATTTTCCTGAAATGAAAGAGAACAAGAAACTATTACAGCAAATACCCAAGCAACGATTAAAGGTCAAATTTGCTGACATCTTATTTTAGCAGGGACGTGATGTGACATGGAAGGGTCCTAAAATCAGAGGGCCCTGGCCTCTCTTTAGAGGTAACTGCGACCTTCTTCACACCGTGCTTCTATTGACTTAGGAGTCTAGACAGCCACAGGCACGCTGCCTGGGAGGAGAGGCTGCCCCACGCTGGATCGCATTTCCGTCGATGTCCTCGTGGGTGCTTTTCTCCGTCTTTCTTATGTTCCAAGTTTGGAATTCAAATCGTTAATGCACATCACTTCTTGTCCAGCTGTGCACTAGGCTGGTGGTGGAGGATGCTCCATTCACCAGGTAATGACTGGAAACACTCCTGATCTGCGTCTGCCAGCTCAAATCCCAGAACACCGCCTTAGAGGTTCTGCTGGAGTACCAAGCAGACAGGGTGTGCATCTGTGTCTGCTGTAAGGCCTTTGTTTTCATGTGATAGGAGCTCCAGTTGGTAAGAACAGCAACAGGGATTTGTTGGCTCATGTAACTGGGATGTCTAAGTGAAGGCAGGACTGGTGGATCATTCTGGGGCTTTTTTTTCTGCCTCTCTTTTCTGCTTCTTGAGATTTCAACTGCATCCCATGATAACCTCTTTCCGTTGAAAGATGGATGCCACCAAATCCCAACGTAATGTAATTCTCTTCTCTAAACTTAGGGAGGACACACACACACACACACACACACACATACAGAGAGAGAGAGAGAGAGAGAGAGAGAGAGAGAGAGACTGGAGGAATAGCTCAGTGGTTAAACCAATTGCATGGCAATCTCACAGCCTGGGGTTCAACTCCCCAGCACCACATAAGCTGGATCTGATGGTGTACACCTGTAATCCCAGAATCACGAGGCTGATGCAGGTGGGTTATTGTATGTTTGAGCCCAGCCTGGACATCATAGTGAGTTCAGACCAGCCTGGACTACAGAGCAGAACCCTGTCTCAACAATAACAAAAGAGGGGCGGGTGCTAAGGGAGAGAGAGAAACACACACACACACACACACACACATACACACACACACACACACACACACACACAGAGAGAGAGAGAGAGAGGGAGGGAGAGAGAGAGGAGATAAAGAGAGAGAGATAGTTTGAGAGAGATAGTTTTGTCCTAGAAGTGTGAAAAAATTCCCTTTTACAGGAACCCTAAAATTCCTCTTTTCATATCCCATTGGGCCAAAATGGAAGCCAAAGTCATTCCTGAACCAATGGAAAGAAGAGCTTTGAGGCGAGTCTTACCAATCCCGCACCTGCCCCATGTACTAGGAGTTAGTCAATTCTCAGTACACACACTGGACGCAGAATGAGGGACAGGGAATCCTATAGGGAAGAAGGGTATTTTTAGTGGAAGAAAGCTTAAACACAAACGCTGGGGAGCCCGTCAGGAGCTGCGTTGTCAGGACCCTGTCCCATGTGTAATACTGTCAGACCAATTTCTGAAGCACCACGTGCACATGCAGTACCCTATCTGGTCCTTCGTGTGTAAGTCCCTTCTGACTCTACTTGTCTTAAATAACTAGAGAGCGTATTATTACACACACGGAGGTAGGAGTCCCCTAGAGATGGCCTTGTGAGCAGCTCAGTGCTCACCAGTGGCCCAAGTTGTCCACATTTCTCTTCCCTCTTGGCTCCAGAATCTGCTTTTTCCCTAAGGCAGCTTAGAGAGAGGGTGGAACTGCCATAGCCAGGTCAGAGTGCTGCTAGCTGGCCTGCAATGGCCAGAGAAATCCCCCAACAAATAGTCATCTGGACCCAAATCTCACTGGCATTGTTATCGAGAAGTACTGAGCCAGTTCCAAAGGGTCCTGACAGGGCTCTGTCAGTCTGAATGAGGCCAGTAAGACTGGCTTGAGATACTCGGGGGAAGAGACCAGAGTTGCCCAAGGAGACAGTCCCGACTTTTTTTTTTTTTTTTTTTTTTTTGGCTGGCTAGTCTCACATGACCCCCAAGGATTGGAATCAGAATCGCTGATACCAAGTTGTGCCAAGAGGTGCTCAAAGCTTCGGGAGTAACAGCAACAAGAAAAATAATATTAAAAATAAATAATCCAGATAGGCAATGCTAGTGCTAACAGATGGGCTGAATAAACCATGATATATGATGGATATTTATTTATTTATTTCAGAGACAGGGCCTCACTCTGTAGTCCAGGCTGGTCCTGAACTCACTATGGAGCCCAGGCTGGCCTTGAACTCGCAGCAATCCTCCTGCCTCAGCCTTCTAAGTGCTGGGATTACAGGCGTGTACTACCACACCCAGATGATTTTTATGTGGTGCTAGGGAATTGAACTCAGCGCCTTGCTCATGCTAGGCAAGCACTTTAACCATTAAGCCACACCTCAAGCCCCTAGCATGGATTTTAAAGATATCCAGATATACACATGCACAAAGTTGGAGAGAAATGAATCTACGGATTAATCCTAATTGGTAGAAGGTGGAGTTAGAGGCAGCATCTTTTTAGTTTTAAGGTTTCATTTTTGTAGATTATTGGAGTTCTAAAAAATAAGTATTGCCAGATTTTTTTCATAGTTAATTTTCATTTCAAAGGGTATTGTTAATGTTGATTTTTTTTCCCCCAGAAAGCACTTGAGTAGAAGAGCCAGTAGACCAGGATCCTAAGCTGGCCCCATCCACCAGCAGATGCTATACCGTGGGGCAAGCCACGTCCTGCCCTCTGCTGACCTGGAGCTTGAGGACCTCAATAACCTTGGCCTGACGATTTTTCCAAGGGGTTGCGCAAAGCCATTGGCATACCCCCCAAGGAAACAAAAAGCAGAAGAACAGAAACGTTGCAAGATCATCCTTCTGGCAGGAAGAATTCGATAAACTCATGATGGTCCTGGATGTCATCCGCCTGTTTCCTTGTTCCTGGCAGGGCCCATGCACCCAAGAGTCGCCGCAGGCCACTGCACTTTACAGATGAGTATGCTTAGCTTTGCAGAAGGGGAAGACACGTCCCTCTGGTTACTCAAGCACCTGGGACTTAAGGCTGTGAGTAGACGTCGCAGCCTGCTTTGGTTTGTGGATACAATTTCTAAGGCCCAGTGCTCGGGGCCGTTAGCTGGAGTACGGGACACACTCACACTCACCAGGACAATCAGTCCACGAAGAGACATGGGGAAATGTCCAAGTGGCTGTCCTTGTCCTTCTGTCTGTCTCTCTGACGTGGCTCTCCCAAGCCACTGTTTGGAAACTAAATTCTCTCTTCTGCCTGCTCAAGTCCCCTCTCGTGCAACCTGCTCTTTTATGGAACCAAGAAGTGAATATAGGGTCTCAATACTGAAAGAAATTCCAGTTCTTTTTAATGTTTTATTTTGAGACAGGGTCTTGCACAGGCTTAGCTCCAACTTGTGATCCTCCTGCCTCAGCTTCCCAGAGTGCTGGGATTTCAGGCTTCCTTTGGACACATACATTGTCTGCTCTTTGATGCCTGGAGAGTCCTGTTCTGGAGGAAAACAGCCCAGCAGAACAGTCCCTTTACCCTCCCAGCACCTGACCCTGCAGACAGGTGAATGTCTGCATTTCCCTGAAGGGCTGGCCTGCTGCGAAACTATGCAAAGTCTATGTGAATCCAGAAATACCCAGCATTTGGCTTTGAAGACCCGGAGGGGCCCCAGGTGGCTCATAGTGATTTCAGCGCCTCTGCAGGGACCAGAGGAGTCAGTGCACCTGCCAGTCCATTTTTCCCACTCAGAGAGTTGGGGCATCTACTAAATAATTGAAGTATTAGTAACAGTTTCTTTCCCCTTCTGCAGCCATTCCCCAAGGTCTGCAGTTTTCTTTGCAGGAACAGTTGGCATTGAATACGCCGGGTGTCAGTGCAGCAGTGAGGTGGTTAATTTTGACTGAATATTATGCTATATAACCACTTGGCATTTAACTTGAAAAATGGCTTTCTGCTTCACCTGTCAGCATACCCAGTTCTCATCAAATAAGTGAGTGAGAAAAATTTTTAAATTTCAATTTCCTGATGCTATTAGACACTACTTCTTCCATACTTAAACAGTTTAGCAGCGCATGTACAGGCTTTGGTATTCAGGCCGTGCCTCGCGCTACCTGCTATTACAATAGCTTTTTTTGTTTAAAGGGTAAAATGATGCATAGATCTTTATCATGAGGTTAGGAAAATGTATTGCAGGAACATGGCCAATCAGGCTTCTGAATAACTTTGAGACATGCTACCGTCACCCCAATGTAATACAAGGAATTCTGGCACCTGCTGGAGAGGGCTTGAGTCTGTCAGAGAGAAGCCTCAGAAATGAAGTAACGGTGAGAGTAATCCTACGTGGTACTTCAGGGGGAAATTGATCACTCATGTTAACATTAATCTATTTTTACTGTTTCTTTTGTCAATTATAATTCGGTAAACCATGCCTGAGACTTGCATTCATGAACTCTCTATGTTTAAGATTAAAACCCCAGGCTTATCCACTTAGGTGAATTAGAGATCTCCCATTATTCTGTAGTTCAAACAGCTTGGTTAGTGTCACCTTACTTTGTTTAGACGTTCCTGAAATGAAAAGCCCATGGAGGAGAGATGACGCGATTTGATTTCTATGTCTGGGAACCACTTTGGGGATAACACCTCTTTTCTGTGCCTTGTGTTGGAATGGCAAATGTGTGTCGACTGCTTTAGCAGGGGCCTGGGGGCTTCGGCCCATCCCCCACCTGCCTGGCTGGTCTCTGTAAAGGCAGCATTCCTGAGACAGAATCACGCACGTTCATTTACATATTGCAGTTTGCAGCACGTGGCAGTGAAGAGTCACATCAGAGACCTCAGGGCCTGTGAAGTCTGAGATGTATTGACTGGTTGGCCCTTCACTGAGTAAATTTTTCATTTTGCAATTTCAAATCTCAAACTTTCCCTTTTTTCTCTCTTTGTTCCTAGGCCTAAATTTTTCTTTTTTCAAATCCTTAGTGAAGATGCTTCTGGTAAGAATGAATGGCTAAGATGCTATGCACTCAGGAAAAGGTTTATTTGCTTACTTTGGCCACAGGATAATGTGAAATCGTCCCTATTTTACAGATGGAAATATCAAGGCTTAGGGGGGCTGCCTGACCTATTACAGGCTGCAGAGCTGCATTCTGAAACGTATTTCACCTTTTGTAAGGATTAACTAAGTTAGCCAATGGGCAGTGGGAATATGTTCCCAGGAAGCCAGACGTGGAAGTCCACACTTGTAATCCCAGCCACCTGGGAGAGTAAGGCAGAAAATCACAAGTTGCGGTCTAGTCTGAAAAACCTAGTGACTTAACAAGTCTGTCTTAAAAAAAGAAAGAAAAGAAAAAGGAAGGATGGGAGGTGGGTAGTATCTCAATATGAAGTCATTGGGTTTAGTTCCCATTATTAAAAAAAAAAAAAAAAAAAGTGTCCTCAGCATCTATCACACCCTCAAGTCCTCAAGCAACTACTCTCCAGTCTCCTTGTTT
The DNA here is from genome assembly GCA_004027205.1 of Ctenodactylus gundi. NCBI lineage: Eukaryota > Metazoa > Chordata > Mammalia > Rodentia > Ctenodactylidae > Ctenodactylus > Ctenodactylus gundi. The sequence continues at coordinate 232,286 of PVKB01001412.1, forward strand.
TTGTTATTTTGTGACCCTGCCCCTGGTGCACCAGGCAGCCAGGGAGGGAAGGGGTGCCCACTAATACCGGGTATACCAGCTACCCGGAGACCCAGGCCATCGGCCCAAGTGAAGCGATTTGTCCCCATTGGAAACACGAACCAGATTTCCCCGTAATAGGCTCCATATTTTGGCCAAGCCGCCTCAGATGTCTGGCCAATAGGAAACCCGTGTCCTTCCTGCACAATTTCAGTCCTAAGAATCTGTGACTCTTTCTCCCCAGAGGCCCTCAAAACAAGAGGAGGGAGGGCTTGAAATCAATAAATGGATTGCACACCTTCAGGGCCCTGCCATTTGTCATCTCTGACCTACACAGGCATTCTGAGGGCTCACACTACCCTGTGCTATGTGTGTTTCCACCGCCTCTCTCATCCTCCACTTTGACTTCTCACAACACTGCTTCAAGTTCCAGGAGTCAGGGTGGTGGTGGGGATGAGGATTGGAGAAGTGGTGGAGAAGGAGTCCGTCCGGAGTGGGGGCTCGCATGTCAGGAGCCGGTATCATCCTAGTCCCTCTGATGCCAGCCTGGTGGGGGGGCCCCTTCACTGGCTTTCAGGCAAACGTCCTCTAAGGCACGCAGCCCTGCTGTGTTTGCTGGAAGGCCACTAAGGAGGAAAGGAGGGAAACTAACGAAGATACTTAACACATGGTCATTAGGGAGAAGTACCAGCCCACCAGCAGATCCCTGATGGCCACCCAAATTATATTCTCAAAGTGCCCCTGGTGTGCCCGGGGGGAGTTTGGGACCTCAACTGACCTCCCCTGGTTTAAAGATCTCTGTTCACACCCCATCCCGTGTCCTCAGCCCAGGTGCTGGCTTCCCATGAGATACCACTTGTAAAGAGACCGGAAGAGTTAATTGGGGGCAACCAGAGAGCCCAGGTATCGGCTCTTGTAGGACATCACCTGGTATTAGAGCCGAAGAGACAATGAGAAGAGGTGTCATGTTATAGGGGAGCAGGGAGGGAGGTGCTGCCTGCGGATGCTGCAGCCGTAATGGGGTGTAGAGAGGCCCCCCTCTCTTAGGGACACTGTAGCAGTTCACTTGGGCCCACTTTAAGAAGCCTTTTCTTGCCAAGAGGCAAGCTGGAAAGGCTCTAGTCAGTAGGTAGGAATGAAGAGAAGCAGAAGGAACGTCCTAGCTAGGAATTAAGTCCCCGGTTGGCCTGGCTGGGGACTGTCAAGAGCGTGAATGGTGTTCCAGGTGCTACAGAGGCAAGGAATTCTGAGGGTGGCTTTCCACCTCGGGCCATAGATGCCTCACCGAATAGACAGGGGCTGGTCTCTCTGCTTTGAGTCTCAGCACCTGGTCTAACCTGAAGGGGCTACCCTTAGATGTATGTCATCGTTGGGCCCAATTGGCAAGCTTACCACTTAGAAGACAGCACTTTAGAGGAAAGACACTATCTCTACCAATGTGGGAGGGCAAACGGCGATAAGGCCCAGGTAGCACCGGGGGCTTGGAGCCTCAGGAACTGGGCTGGGGATGCATGGTGTGTGTGTGGGTGTGCTGGCCAGCTGTAAAAGCGCACCAGCACGCCATCATCAGTGCCATCGGCAGAGCAAAATGGCCGCCACAGGCCCACAGTCCATTCACGGGAGGGCCACCTCTTGCCAGAAGTTTCCACTGCCGATTCCCACTGCCCCCTCCCCAGACCTCACCCCCACCCAGCTACTGAGGAGAATCTAAGCCATCACCTGATTTGTAAACGTGCCTTAAGTTCCGCCTGTGTCACCAGCCCCGCGAGATTTATCACTCACGCCACACCTCGGGTTGGCTCTTGTGCGCTAATGTCCTGTCCTTCATATCTTTCTTTAATCATGAGAGAGTAATTGCAGATATTTAAACACTCGGGTTTCCTGCAGGAATTTCTATACTGGGTTTTATAGACCTTTTATAACAGAACAAATCACAGTTTGGATGAAATTCTGGGAATTCTCTTACAGCATAATCATGCTCAGATTGCCTCCCTACTGCTAGCTTAATGTGGCTGTCCAAGTTTGGGATTTACTGGGGAGCCAATTTGTTTTAAGAAATTAACAAAACCAATACCTAAGTACCACATTGAACATAAAGTTTTTATTCATTTTGGGTGAAAGGGAAAAAAAAATCCCCAACATTCTACTACTCACAAAACAGCTCTTGGAAATCATTTTTATGAAATTGAATCTCTTCTCCCCCAATGTTTCCCCGATGCCGAGCGGATGCGACGTGGCCCAGCAAGGACCACGCTCTAGTATTTGTGTCTTAACCAGTTCAAACTTTGCAGGCTTCCTCTGACACAGAGGCCTCATTGCACCGCCTTCAAACTTCTATTTTATTTTTATTTTTTTATGCTTTTTTTCAGAAATTCAGGGAGCCACGTGGATGACACAGAGTTCTGAAAATATAAAAGCCATCTGAAGAGTACGAGATTTGACACAAGAAAAGGGGACTGCATCCCCATCCCCTAGATCACACGTAAACACAAGCTTGAAAAAAATAGTTTTCAAAATGGGATGTGGAAATGAGGAAAGGTAAGAAAGAAGGGTGCACAGAAGGGTGCACTTCCCGGAACTAGGCGTGGGGAAAGTCTTTGCAAAGCAGTGGCATTTCTTCGTGGCAGCCTCCCTCCCCTGTTCCCCACAATCCTCTCCATCCCTACGTACTTCACCCAGACGGGTGCTGGCTCTCCCTTGGCCATCATGGCCACTGGGGAAAGAAGACTTATTTAAAGCACATCTTTTTGTCTGCCTGCAGCTGCGAAGCCCCTGGAGGGATCTCTGCAACGATTCCTTTTCTGGGTACGAGGCCCTCAGGGGCACAGTGCCCATGCCCAGGGAAGTGAGGCAAGCATCCCTGGGGTGTCCCTGCTAGGTACCATCTGACGGTGTGCGCTGGCCTGGGCAGATGTGTGAGGACCAGAGCCTATGCGGAAGGGGTCCGGGAACCCATCTCTCTAACGGGTTTCATGATTTCAAAGCATTTTGTCAACTGAACTGTAGAATAAAAGAGCTGTTGGGGTGTGTGGGGGAAAATACCTTGAAGATACGACAGGAAAATTCCGATTCTCAAGCCAGCCCCAGGAAGGTACGACTCAGTCAGGGCCACCCCAGGGTGGCCATGAGGCTGCAGAAGGGGCTTGCAGCCTGCAGCCAGTGGCTGCAAAGGGACACAGCTGTGCAAATGAGTGACGGAGACAAAGCAAGTGGAGTACTCAGCAAACAGCGCTCAGGGCTGCCGCTGGGCGGGGTAGGGCTAGCCTCCCGGAGACAACGGGAGACAGCCACTCCGGGGCAGTGTTTCATCCTCAGGCCTGCACGCCCTACTCTGAATCTGTAGGCAAGGTCCTTCCCGGGAGACACGTGTCCCAGCTGACTTGGCTTCCTTACTGTGAGAGACAGAGTGCCCTGGGGTCAGCGTCGCTGTCCTGAGCCGTGACGCAGCTGACCCCGGTGTCCCTGGGTAGTACTTACTCTACGGGCTGTGACTTCTCCAGGTGGTCTGGTCTTCCTGGTCAAGGACGCACAGCCTTGGCTGATGTTGAGGCCTTGAACTTGGAACCCGGCAAACATTGAGATTTCAGGTGGTGGCGAGGGCAATTGGCTCTATTTGGTACAGGCCGGCTCCACCCTGTCTTAATATGGCCGTTTCTCCCTCCCACCTGCCTCCCGAGTGCCCCCTGCTGGCCAACTTGCACATTGCATGCCTGGAGCGACAGAAACCTCCACCAAGGGCCCTGGGGTCCTGGTTGGAGCGCAAGGTTGCTCCTTCAGAAGCGCGTTGCCTCTGGTTCTGCTTTCCTTTGAAGTCTTTCCAAATTCTCGATCTTCCGTTGGAGTTGAGCACCTCCTATCTGCCTTCCCTGACTGAGTGATGGGCACACAACACAGACGAGGCAAAGTTCCCACCCTAACGGAGAGCTGTATAGCCCAGTGGGGGCAACAGAGAGCATAAAAATCATTTTAGATATGGAGAAGGGCCTTGAGTGAAACAAAATGGGGTTAGGGCCTGGGAGGGGGCTCTGGGTGTCAAAGGCAGTAGTCGGGGACTGCATTTTTTTTTTTTTTTCCATTTTTAGCACTAGGGATCGAACCCAAAACCTTCACACTGAACTTTGTTCCCAAGTCCACTGTCTGGTTTTAAACAGTGTTGGTAAGTTGCTAAGTTTCCCAGGCTTGCCCTGACCTTGCAATCCTCCTGCCTCAGTTTCCCAGTGTGCTGGGTGTACACCGGCCCAGCTCAGGAGCTGCCTGGCGAGGAAGTGTAGAAGACACGCCATGCGTTGGATACAGCAGGGGCCAGGGCAGGGAGATGTGATTGAGCACGGCCGGTACACCTGGGGCACAGAGGAGCCTGGGAGAGCCTGGGCGCTGAGAGGTAGCCAGAGGCCCAGTCACAGTCACTGCAGGAAGTGGCCTTCACCAGACTGGCCAGGAGAAGCTGTGAGGTCCTCCCCTGCCTTCTACTGATGTGAACCCGTGAACTTGACCCGATGACCCCACAGTGTGGCAAACACATTTGGCATGGGCTGCGCCAGCAGGGATGGGGTAACATTGTTTTCTCAAAAGAATGCGTTTTCAGTTAACAGATTTTGTTTACCACAGCCAGTTACCTTTTGTTCTCACGACCCCCTTTAAGAGCATTTTAAATCCTCAGCTTTTGCTTGTCCCAGGAAGAAGTCTTCCTGTAGGAAACTTCCCTGGAGTTCTCCAGGGGGCGGCCAGAGGGAATGGAGGCTGCGGAGACAAGAAAGGAAGAGCTCCTCCCAGGTCAGCCCCCTCCTCCCACGCCCCGTCCCCTGCGGGCCTGATCTCAGTGCTCACAAAAGGACAATCTGCCCCAGAACTTCTCAGCAGAGCCACACACTGCCTGCCGCCTCCTCTTGCCTGCCCCTGCTGCAGACAATAGGACAAGGAGTGGTCACACTTTAGTTGCAGTCTGTCGCAGCGCTGCCCAAATTAAATAGTGCCAGTTCTGTGCTAGCGAGCTGTCTCTGGTCTAAGTGGGGACCAGGAACACATTGTGGGCCTCTGTCCCCTGGTTAATTTCACAGTGTGGCTCTCAGTGCCACACTACTCAAATCCCTTTTAGAAAAATCTTTCAGGGCAGCTAGTTTTATCAACTGCCAACTCAAGGGCTGCTTTGGTGAAGGGTCGTATAAGCCAAGCTGAAAAAATACTGGACATGGCCCACCGGTCGAACAAAGAAAGCTGCCTCTCCTCCTCAGTGTATGTGCATATTAAAAATATATATTAAGCCTATTTTGACATTCTTCAACTAATGGGAGGATTTTAAGACCTAAGTACAGTCCTAGTAAAACCTGCTTCGTATTTCTCCCAAATGTACAAAATAACTATCTTCGCTTGAGCCAAGAGAGTCACCAGCGTGGCCCATACCTGCAGTTTGCGTAGTAGCTCGGTTTCCAGCAACATCAACCCAACAACAACAAAAAAACCCACATTGTAGCAATCAGTCCACTAATGAGCCTCTAACTCGGTTTCTACCTTATCCCAAAGGTATAGAGAATAGCACTGCTTTTTTTTTCTTAAATATCAAGAAAACATCATTTGCTCTAAAATGTCCCTAAAAGCAGGTCTAAATTGCCAATAAAGGCTAGGTAATTGTATCAGCATGGATCAGAAAGCATTTCTCAGGCCCGATGAAAGAGTTTGCAGGGCTGGAGAACTGGAAGCCTGGCCTATCCCAGGTCCTGGGGAAGCAGCCTATACCGGTGGGGGAAGGGGAAGATTTTCAATACAATTTCCCACCGAAAGCCAAGCACCCCTCTCTCCTCTGTGTTTTGTTCTAATTTGTTAAACGTAATTTCTTCTGAAAAGTTGTCTGGAAGCTCAGGTTAAATCAGAGAAACTTTCTAGCTGCTTGTGTTTGAGAAGGAGCCCTTATTGTCCCCGGTGAAGGCCCTTAGGTCCCAATTATTTAATTATTCTTTCTTCCTCCAGGTTAATGATACGTAAGCAGGGGGAAAAAATCAGCCAAATGCTTAGGTAGCTCATGTCCTTTACTGGACCAACCTCGCCCTCCACCTTCAAGCTCCATAATCCCTTCCCTAGCAAACACATATACAGTATAAATATTTTAAAAAAAGTAAATTCCATTAAGCTACTGTGTGATACATGCAGTGGTGGGTACTTATCTTTGAAATATTAAACTCTAGACATTTATACCCATACAAAAAAGAGTTCCCTGCCATTTGATGAGAATTATGTGCCTGGCACTAATAAAATATTAAACTCCAATTTAAAAGATAAGTATCTTATCCAGTTTTTTCATAATAAAACATTTTACAGTGCTCAGGAAAGCCAATATGCGTCGGAATTTCCATACAATACTGTATTTACAAACTTTCATAAAAGTTTCGCGTCTGCATTTATCAGTGGCTGGTTTTATACTCCCGTCCTGATTATCCTCCCTAATGGCATGGCGCGTATCAATAATGCATGACGGAAAGTATACAAACAGCCTTTGTTTTTGTGTATGATAATTCCATATTTTGGGTGAGCAGCTCTCCCTGTCAGTTAATTAAATGGAGGTGGTCACTAAGATTGCATTATCTTTTCGGTCTCCATTATATAAATTAATGTCAAACCCATGCGATGTTTCATGTTTAAAATAACAGATACAAGTGTTAAAAATTATAGCCTGCAGTTTCCCTATTTGACAATGCATTATTTTCAGCTGCAAATGTCAGTGTCTAACCCCTGCCAAGAATATTGTGGAGAGGGCAATGAGTAATAAGTGTTAGTTATCAAATTTAGTGTCTTTTGAAACACACCCAGGATGGCTGGGATGGGGGTGGGGAAGCAATCGATGCGTATGTGCGGATTTATGGAAGTTCTGTTTGCAGGGCACTGTGGGCAAGAGAGGAGTGGACAGTCAGCTGGGCCTTGGATAGCAGTAGCCTCTGCAGACAGTAACCTGCTGCTCCTTGACAGGGCAGGGAGTGGGGGGAGGTGGGGCCGCCTTGGGTGGCATCCCAAGCATCTCCCTGTAAAAAGGGTATCTCTTCAGAGATGAGACCAGCTGAAATGTAGGTGGCTTCCTTCCCGTAAAACAACTCCGATTTTCTCACCTAACTTGACCTGGACTGTGTTAGCCCTGGCCTCGCTGTCAGAACCTCAGACCAAATGCTGCCAATTGGACATCTCACCTTCGGTCTGACTACGACCGAGCTGCTCTTTGTCCACCGATGGCAAGTGCCTGACACCTCAGGACCGTTTTTGCCCTGGGACAGTGAGAGTCCCATGGGAAAGCTCCCTTGTCCCCATAGAAATCGGCTCTGACAAAAGGATTTCTGTTAGCAGATTTTTTCTTCTTCCCTCTTTGTTTTGATAGATGTCAAGAGACAGCTCTGCCTTACGAGAAGTGTAATTACTCCTGAGGATGATTGGAGGTAGGAAGCTACGAGGGGTAAATAGTAAGATGTTTTAAAATAAACAGAAATCGCGGTGAGAGCGAATCTCCTATTCCCGCACCCTAGGGTGGGAGTGGGAAGGACAGGTCCGCCGTGAGGCGCGTCAGCTGACTCGAGAGCAGGCAAAGGGCTTGGCCTGGAGGATGGGCACAGCGTCAGTCTAGCTTACTGCTCCTAGCATCCAGAGGCTTTTTCAGCTGTGAGGGGGACATTGGGCACCCCGAAGCAGTGTTTCCACAGCAGAGACCTCGGTTCCTTGTGAGCCTGGGAGTTGTCACCCATCAGAGGAGGGGTGTGAGGTGTCTCAAAGAAGAAAGCGACCCTGAGAACGTTCATGCAAGGGGTCCCTTGTGCAGGTGAGAAGCGTCCTTCTGCTCCAGTGACAGTGTTATGTTACACTATGTGCTCACTGAAGAGCCACTGAAGAGCATCTCTCCCCTTCTCTTCCGGGAGATGAGCAGTGGCAGAGTTCCTTATTTCCCCAAATTACTGGAGAAACAACAAGCTGCAATTATTATCACATTTGAAAAGCATGCACTAATTACGCTCAGGATAAACTGCACTTAATACCTATGATATCTATTATGAGCAAATCAGTGTGATGCCCTAGCCCACCCCGATCCCTTTATCTTCCAATATTTGGAAGGAATAATGGCTCTGTAAGGAGTTTCTTAAAAGCGTGGCCTGCTGGGTGCTCTTTAGCAGCTGCTGCTTGGGCGGTGTGGCCTGGCAGAGAGGTCTCAGTTGAGATTTCGCTATTCGTGAAGCTGGGGAGAAGGGCGTGGGCATGTCACACTGTGGGGACCTCTTTTGATCACTCTCTAGCTGTGCGATCTCAGGCGAGTGTCCTAACCTTTCTGAGCTGTTTTCTTCTCCATAAAACAAAGAGGAAAGGAAGCCTTATTTGGAGGATTATTAGGAGAATTCAAGGTTTCAAAGCACTTAAAAAAACAATTTAAATTGTAATTGTCATATGTGACTCAGACATTCGGAAGAATTTGTCCTGGAGAGTTTCTTTAGGCAGCATGCATAAGGAATGACCAAGCCCAGCTGAGGCAGCTGGGGATGGCTGTGGGGAGGTCGTCCGGTTGACCATCACCAAGCCCGGTCCTCTCCCGGAACCCTTCTGAATCCTGTGGTGGGTTTTTGGTGGAGTGCAAGTGTATTAGTGAAAAGGACCTGAGTTCTGTGGGTGGCTGCTTCTGGTCTGTGGTCCAGGATGCTGAAGGCAGGGGCTCACTTCTTTGGCCTTGAATGAAGATAACAGGAGAAAAAAATAGGGTTTTGAATTGGGTGACTCTGTCCCTATGCTCTGTGTCTCTGGAAGACTCCTAACACATGTTTTGAGGATCAGTCTCCTGAGATACATGAAGCTTCCTTCTGAATTCTCCTCACGGACCCCAAAAGGTTTAAGCTCAGCCCTCAGCCTTTTCCCAGGAAGCCTCTTCCATCCCCACCCTATGCCGGTTCGTCCTTTCTCCAGACACCCATCTCTACCCTAACAGGTTCTATTTTAGCATGATTCACTCTCTGGTCATGGCTTCCAGATATGCTGGTCTTGTCTTTCTCAACCAATCAGATCCTGGCAGAGGGCAGAGTCTTGCCCCAGCTCCACCCTAGGCTGGGCCTATAGCACGCATTCAGTGCAAGACTGATCGCCACACCGGCCTGGTCAGCCTGCAGGCCTGTGGGACACTCCCAGAACCAAACAACCCTAGTCCCATCGTCTAGGCTGCTTAAAAGCACCTCTGTCCAGCAAATGCCTTGTCAAGTGGTAACCGTGCAGGCTAGTGAGAGAAGAGAAACAAGCCGACAGGGGAAGGGCTGGACTGAGCCTGCCTTGCCCAGAGTCTACTGTGGGCTTCCCAGTGGATCTCCGCTCCCACAGCCCTTCATAAAGCAGAGAACCCCAAAGCCACATCAGGGCTGGCTCGGTCCACTCAACCTTTGAAATCACTATGACATCACCTTTGGTTTTATTCTGGTATCCTGGTGTGCGACAGGAGAATTGAGTTAAGCACTGTCTCGGTTCTACTCACATGTTTCTTTTTTATCTGGAAAAAAAAAACAAGCAGAGAGGAGGAGGGAATTCTAAAATATGATCTTTGATTAAAAAGGTTACCAAGAATAAAAAAATAATAAGGAAGGCGGACATGATCAGGCCCAAGGGTGCAGTGCTGTCAGCCTGGCACTCTGGGAGGCTGAGGTTGGAGGATCACAAGTTCAGGCTTAGCATGGGTCCCTTAGCGACGTGGTGAGGGCCTCTCTCAAAGTGAAATATAAAAAAATAAAATTAGCTGTGGATGTAGCTCAGCGTGAAGGTCCCGGGCTCAGTTGCTAGCGGTGCAAACATACAAAAAAAGAGATGGAAGTAGAGAAGGAGAAAGATGGAAGGAAAGGTGGGGAGAAAGGAAGGAAGGGAGAAAAATAGGAAGGGGAAGAAAGAAATGAAGGAGGGAAGGGCTGAGATCCGTCTGCTCACCTGCGCCAGCGAGGGAAGGATCAGCCACCCACTTTCTTCTCTCTAACTTCAAGCTGATTTTTGGAAAATATTATGCCTCTAATCTGAACGATCTTTCCTACGTGACAAGGACAGGGTGGGTGGCTTCTGTCTGCAATTTAAGGTAAAATTAACGCACATGCTTCCTCAGTATTTTCACAGCGTAAGACTTCCAGCCAAATGTGAGTGTTTCCACACACTTCCTTCTCGAGAAGGCAGATTTGCATATGCATTAAAGCCATTTTATCAGAATGCACACACAGAGGAATGACACATCTCACTGACAGCGCCCGGGTGACGGATTACGCCACACAAAACATACATTTGAGAGGAAAACAGGAGGAGGAATAGAATTAAGGGCCGGTGCGCAAGAGGCGCCGTGTTCCGAGCGAGGAAGCACAGATTGGATGGCTTGACTCATTTCCCGGTGTGCTGGGTGAGTCAGGTGGCGACAGGTGCATCCGCAGCTACCTGTGCCAGGTGGGGCGGTGGGTACCACAACTCGGATGGCACAGGACCTCGTGGCTGAGGCGTGCGGCAAGCCTGCAGCCTGTGGGAGTAGAGGCCTGGCTTCTGGCCTTTTTATAGTTTCACTCTCTTGCCTGTCAGTTGCTCTAGTCACCTGAGCGGGGCCTCTGAACATGCTCTTAATGCAGACTGTCTCGCGAGAGTATCCAGAGAAGAAGGAACTGCGGAACTCACGTCGCCAAAGCTTCAGGACGCTTCTCCAGCTGGGCCTTGTGGGCACTAGAATGTGCAGGGCCTTCAGGTGGGTTGAGGAGGCCATCTTGGAAACAGAAAGCTTTTCTAGTTTCCACTTCCTTGCAACCACCAGAATACTCTCCAGAGGGTCTGTATCTCCAGAACCCCAGTGGATTAACATGATCTCGTCCTTCATTCTTAATACGTATTAATTTTCAGAGGAATATTTTTCTTAATGAGTGTGACCCTTGGAGAAGTTATGTCAATTTGAGGCAATCAGGAGCCGTGCCTGGATTAGGGTTTAGGAGCCGTGCCTAGTCTAGGTGATTGGGAACCAGCCTAGATTAGAGTGTGAGCGATTTGTGGGCCAGGACATGAGGGAAGAGCTCCCACTGGGCTGTGGGAGGCCCCACGGGGAACTTGAACTGTATAAAAGGAAGGAAGAAGAAAGATTATTACAGCTTTCTCCTCTGGGAAAACTCTCACCTTTGCAACTGTCTACAGATACCGACTGACTTGCTACACGCTGCAGATCTTCATCACAGATTTGCTCCAGGCTTGACTTGGGCCTGTCTGTCCGTCACCAATTTTTAGTCTCTGGCCATCACCATTGCTCTTTGAGCAACTGAGATCCACAACAGACTCTCATCAGTTGTCCTGCAGTCCCAGACGATGTTCTACCTTGCAGTGGAGCAGCCACTGGACCCTCTGGCTTTTGCACCTGCAGAACGCCATCTTGAACCATCTCTGTCCTCAGACTTGTAAGCCTTCCAAATAGATCCTCCTTGTTAAAACTTTGTAAGTTTTCGGACCCACGCGTCGTTGGTCTGCTTTTTCTCAGGACTCTTTCTATTCATCCAGTTCTGAACACAAAATACCATCTTCACATGGAGGCCTTTTGTAATATCACTTCCAGCCAGGTCATATTATACTTTATTCTTGTTCTCAGAATTCTCTATCAAAAATAGTCCAGATTCTCTTACCACCCTGCCAGCTGAGGCAGGAGGATTGCAACTTTGAGTCCAGCCTGGGCAACCCAGTGGTGTAAGGAGACCTAATCTCAAAAAATAAATAAATAAAAATGAAAAGGGTGGTGGTGGGGATACTGCAGTTATAGCTCAGTGTGAAAACCCTGGGTGCAATCTCTCCCCTACCCAAAAATTGTCAACTAATGTATTCAGGCATTTGTTAGTTCATGTTTTGCCTCTCTGCCTATTCCATGTGAGCCTATGTTCTCAAGCACAAGGGCTTGATTGCACATGGAGCGCCCTGATCCCTGCACATAGAAACCTACAGCAGCTCACAGCAGGTGTGCGGAGATGGCAGAAGAGATCAACGGATTCTCAGTCTGCTCAGCGCCTTCCCTGCTCTCCGGATCTGCCATTTTCTTCTCTAGTACTGCAGACTTTTCTTCCAAAACAGCAAGGGCTTCAACTGGTGTGTTCAATGCTCAGCCCTTGCCTTCCCTGCCTCGGGAGCTATTGCAGGTCCCTGAGCCAACCAGGAGCAAACCAAACTCAGCTCCTGTCTTATGGAGAGGATTGTTTGCAAAAGACATGGATAGTTAACAGAAAATCATACAACTATTTGATAAAGAGTGTTGACAGGTTATTTGAAGGCTTGTGTCAGAGGGTGACGTCAGGAACAATTAGCTGGTTCTGAAGTCCTGTCTCCCTCTAGTATGCTTTCCTGGGGCTGAAGATGGCTGATCCAGAAGAGTCTGGGTCATGCCTTGGTGTCCAGAACTGTGGGGACACTCGGAGGGCAGCATCCCCTTGGCCTTCCTGAGCCCTTGCAGGAAGACAGCTGGCATGGGGAAGAACTCTCCTGTCACCTTCCTTCTTATCCCTTTGTACACATCTCCAAGTTCAAGAGTCACTGGACCCCCTCTCCCCACTCCACACTCTTGTTGCCATGTTACCATATGTAGTTATTCTCCCATTATTTGTGAGCTGCATGATGGATTCTGGGAAGTCAGTGGTCCATTGCCCAAGGTGGCAGATGTAGAGTAAACTTCCTGGGTAGAAACCTTGGTCCCAACCTTGATAGGACCATTGCGTCGTGACCCTCTGGAAAGTTTAAGTTGAAAAATGAAACACAACTGAAACCCAAACGTCCCCTTTTATTAAATTTATTTAAAAATTTGATCTGTACACAAAACAATAAAATTATATATATGAATGAGGCGTACGTATATAGTCTGTCTTGTTTCACTCATATCTATCTCCTCCTCTAATCTGTCATTTATTCTTGGTAAAAACATTCAAAAATCTTTTCTTCTTGTAGTTTTTCTTTAGATATACATAGTACATTACCTTTACCGACAGTTGCTGTTCTGTATAGGAGCACACTAGAGCTTCTTGTGTTTTATCTAATGATAACTTAGCATCCATTGATCAATCCTTCCCCATCTTTCTCTCCCTCCAACTCTTCCCAGCCTCTGGAACCAATAATTTACTCTCCATTTCTACAAGATCGACTTTTTAAGATTTCACCTACGAGGGTGAACATGTAGTATTTGTTTTTCTGTGCCTGGCCTATTTTACTTAACATAGTGATGTCCAGTTCCACATGGATATTTTTTATGGCCGAGTAGTATTTTGATATAATTACTATGAATAACAAATATGTACTTATTTTACAAGAGGACCACATGAACCCTGTTAGCCAGAATTTCTTGTATGGGTGTGGGGACCTGGCTTCTTTGGGAACCCTCACGCACAGATCCACCTTCTTCATGTCCTCAGAGCCACTGGGGATCTAGAGAGTGACAACCCAGCCACCTGGTCTGGTTTCTGTGCTAATGAGAGTGGTAACTGGAAGTTTCTGGCTGGAAATTTCTGTCCGTGACAGTCCTTCAGCCAATTTTTCAGGGATGCTGAAAGACTGCTGTAAGCCTGCGTTGGCCTGGCCCAAGTGTCCTGTCCCCAAGCCACCCTCTGTCACTGCAAACAATACAATGTGTGTGGAAGGGATGGGGGCTTAGTTAATTATATGTAATTAACAGAATTATTATTATAATTAGTCATGTTTGTCTGCACTGCCTGTGCATATGACCCTGAACTTGCCAGCTTTTTCGAGTTGATTTTCATAACAAAGATGCCACCCGAATCGGAGACGTACATCAGAGTCCTGTGACGCCTTCAACTCTGTCCCCACCCTGACCTTTAAGCCAACACTTACCTTAGGCATGCAACTAACCACGAAAGAACATGAGCCCCCGAGACCACCAAGGGCAATTTGGCAGTGGCAAAATAGCTGGATGCAATTAACCCTATTGTCAATGGTTAAACTTCTTGAATGACAGTTGTATCAGCATTTCAGGAACTATGTGTGGCTAAATTCTCAACCTAGAACTCTATCGTTATGCTGTGGGACTGCAGAAAAACACATTTTTTTTTTCAATCAAGTGTCTTCCCAGAAGCTAAGCCTTCCTCTATTGCAATATATTTTTTTCCCCATTGGAGACATGGATGGGGTTCATGTCTTCCCTCTGTCCAATCTGGTAGCTTCTCTCTGTCTTCAGGACGGAACTCGTAATTGTTGGAATATTTGGCCATCCTTCATTTGGAATTTATGTGGTAATTTCAGCAAAACCGAGACCTTGTGCAGCAGTTTTCATCTTTTTCAAGGCTGCCTCTCTTTCTCGATGCTGGAGAGCTTCCAATTACTCCTTCTGGTCTCTTTGGATGTGAATTGTAACAGATCAGCTGAGAGTCGCAGTTCAACATTGTTAAGCTTATCAATATAAATATAATGTTAAACCCCTTTTAGATAATTGGAGTTATGTGTGAAAATGTGACCAATTTGTGCATAAATTGGTCCTACACTTCTTCCTGGCAAAAGCCAAGACAGAGAGGGAAAGAGACCAGCCATATGTGGGACTGGATCGCTTCTTCTAGGGAAATTTTTCCACACCTTGAATCCTTGATCCGGCTTTGCGGCTGCTGACATTTGAACACCTGCACAGGTGACGTAAAGGCGCAAGATCCTTTGTCACTTGGGACCAAATTCTCCCAAGCCAGAGGCTGCGAGGGAGGATCAACAAGGCGCGTTACATATCACACCAAGGAGGCGCTTGGAGACAGCCTTGAGAATTAGACATCTCTGCCTGGACAGATACCAAATTCAAACAACCAACTGGAGAGACTGACGCCCATGGAGAGGGGAAAAGAGGGTGCTGAGGGAAAACCTGGCACTAACTCATCCCACTTGGAAACCTTGCTGTCACTCCGGGATCCTGGAAAAGCTCACGTTCTCTCCCTGGCTTCTCCTTGCTGTGTGAGCATGAGCCTGTGTGTGTGTGTGTGCTGTGTGGGTGGCAGGGCACAGAGCGCGGGGGGTGGGAAGGACTCTGCTCCGGTGGTGTATCCTTCAGAGCAAGTGAAAGGGCCTGAGATGATTATTATAAAACTGCCCCCAGCGTTTTACAGTTTAAGAAAAGCACTTAGCAAAAGAAATCAATCCTCCCGACGATACTGAGCTAAATATTATCACTCGAACTCCACAAAGCAGAAATTGAGGTTCTCGGAAGATTAAAACTCAACCCCAAACCAAACCTAAGCAGCTGTTGAAGGAGACTCGGAGCCTCTTCTGGAGTTGGTGCTTCAGATGTGTTGCTTTTGTGTCTGCAGCAGAGGTGCGAGAGAATACAGTGGAGGATGCAATATTTGAGGGCCCCCATCGGTGGGGTGGGGTTTCTGGCAGGTCGGGCATGTAGGTGCTAAACTGTCTCCTGGTTTTCTGGTATGTCCAGGGAGAAAGGAGTCCAGGAAGGGCAGTGCTCCCCCTTTCTGATCCTGAGTAGTGTGTGGGCCTCTGTTTTCAGATCCAGAGAAGAATTTCCTCACCTGGATGTGGCAAAGGTCTGAGGAAAATGCAGGTCTTCTCCCACGAATCCAGCTCCCAGGTCTGATCCCTGATCTGAGGGATTTTCAGAATGAGGGATACATAACAGCTTCCAGAAACCACAAAAGGGATCAAAGACTTTTATCCGGGGAAGAGAGCTGTTGCCTAAGAAAGCCAAAGGAAAACACAAACTTCTGAACATCTCTCCAAATGGACCCCCAGGCACAGAGATCACGTCTCTCCCCGCCTCTTCACCTCCTCCCTCCTGTTGGGGGCGAAGGGAGTTTCTGTACAAAGAGGCTTCTTGGACATCAAATGCTCCGTTAAAGCAGCAAGATGAGTTAAGCAGACATGAATCAGAAAACATATGGATCCAATTTTGGTTTAAAAAATTAATGGGAAAACACATTCTCATCAAACTCAAAACAATGAAAAATATTTTTTAAGCAGGCAAAAAATTCAAAATACAGCTGGGTTTGCCCAGCTCTGTGCAGATTCCTAACGCCCATGGTCTCCTTCTTTGGTTTTCCAAAATAGCACTTTGAGCTGAAGGATGTGTGGAATAAATTAGGGCCCTGTAAGTTAGGTGTAGGCTTCCCGCAGGGTGGACCACCCAGGGCCGGGTCTTTAGGAGGTATTGTTAGCTGCTGAAGGCCTGCCACCAAATCCTCCAGTGGTATGAGCTGACGGGGCAGGTCCCTGGGATAGAAAGAGTACCCAGAAAGTACCAGAATAGACCACGCACAGATGTGTCTGTGACAGCTAAACTAGGATCCGTTGGCTGAGAATTTTAAAAACCGGAAAAGGGAAAACAAACTAAAGAGAAGTTCATGTCTGTCAACTGTTTGGTGTAAGCCTGTGCTATGAGAAGAACAGGCTATCCAGTAGGCACCACCCTCAGCTTGTCCTTTCCCTGGTAAAAATCCACCTGCCTCTTTCCCACCCTCTACCAGCCAAGGATCTTTGAAATTTTGGTCACTTTGTGCTGTGTCCCACGATGGCGCCTCTGGACCAAGGCTGCTCCCTGAGTCCCTGGAAAGCTCTGCTGAAGGCTCGAGGATGAGCTGATCTGTTGACACAAGTGATGGGTAACGGGAGGGGAGGAGATCTGAAATGTCACCCTCAATGCGCGTCCAGCCAGCCAGGCTGGAGCCTCTGAATGGCTTCGTCTTCGCCAGTAAGGACTGCAACCTCCTCCAGCTCAGAGTCACCTCCTCACCTTGCCCCTCCCTTAACTGTTTCTTTTCTTTTTCTTTTTCTTTTCTTTTTGTACTAGGAATTGAGCCCCAGGCCTTCACGGCTCACTTTTACGTTTGATTTTTTTTTTTTTTTGAGAGAGAGAGAAGGAGAGCTTGGCCAGAGCTTGGGGTCACCCTGCCTGAGTCTCCCAGAGAGCTGGAATTACAAGCATGTACCTTGATTCTTTTTAAAAGAATGAAACAAAGCCCCTAGTTATGCCTGTTCTTACTATACCTATCGTTGTTCACTTTGCATAAAAATCCATCCCTTAGTGGAGTGGTCCCCAACATTTTTTGGCACCAGGGACCAGTTTAGTTGGAGGCCATTCTTCCGAGAAGCATGTGTGTGTGTGTGTGTGTGTGTGTGTGTGTGTGTGTGTGTGTGTATGAGAGAGAGAAAGAGAGAGGTGGTGCGTGCGTGATGAGATATTTGTTATGCAGCAGGTGACGGACCATACCTTGGGAATGGTCACTAGCAGGAGGGGAGCAGTAAATGAAGCCCCACCTCCCACCTCTTTATCAGGTCAGCAGTGGCATTAGAACCTAATAGGATTCTCAAGCTCAATGTGACTACCGTATATTGTAAATATATGTACTAATAAAAATGTGAGAAATGAAGACTCTAATGGAAGTGTGCAGAAAGGAAGTGGAGTTTCACTCACTGCTCCCTTCCTGCTCGCGGCTCATCTGTCTGGGCGGCCAGGTCCTTCCAAGGCCATAGACCATTAGCAGTCTGTGGATCGTGGCTTTGGGGAGCCCTGACCTACTGTGTCAGAGGACAACAACGATGCCTCCTGCTGTCCAAAGCGCCCTTCCTCCAGCTGGGTGCTCGATCTTTTGCCTTTTACTTCCTCTGAACACTGAGGACCTCCATCCTCTGCTCTTAGACTATTGCCACGTGGGGCCACCACCACATGGGGGTTCCCAGCATGGGGTTTAAATACACTCTCTTTAGCTAGACCACTTGACATGGCAACTTTGGGGTGGCCTTCTTGGGCCTGGTCTCCTCATCTTGAAAATAGAAATAATAATGATTCCTACCTAATGGATTTGTTTTCAAAGGGAAAGAGTTAACACAGAGAAAACACATAACAATGTGTCTGGCACACCGGAAACATGAAGAAAACATGGGCTATCTTATGATTCCTGCCTCCTATCTGTGACATTTAGCTGTGCTCATATCTTTCATATTTTGGGAAGAATTCCTTATCGGTCTCCCCATCTTAGTCCCATATCTGCCGCTAACTAGTAGGTGAATGAGGTTTAGTTCTGTTTGCAGGTCTGGAATCCACAAAGTTCAAGATCAGGTGGCTGCATCGGACCAAGGTGTCCTGCTGCACCGGCTGTACTACAAGCTAAGGGTGAGCACACGCATGTGGAAGACGCAGTACACAAGCAACGGTCTCACCGTGTAAGAACTCACCCATAAGACGAATAACACAGTCCCATGGGGGCAGGAGCTCACACATTTCTGCAAAGAGGTGTCATCCCAAGCACCTCCCCCTAGTGCCCACCTCTCAGTTCTGCCCTAATGGCTGTAAACAAGAGCTGTGGAGGGAACAAAGTACATTGCAACCACAACCCTGACTTTCAGCTGTGTGATGAGGGTTAAGCTTAATTGTCAAGTCCATCAACTTGGGAGTTGGCTAGGGGACGAGTAGAGCAACCTTCCTGGTGGGTCACGGAGGCCTGACCTGGGGGTCTACATGGGGTCCCTCACCCCTTCCTCTCTGACACTGTTCCCTGACCCCACTTCTTGGCTGCCACAAAGTAAACAGCTTTCATCATAATATGATTGCCTTGCGCCCACAACTATAAACCAAATCATCTGAAATCATGACCAAAGTCAACCTATCCTCTTTAAGCTGTGGATATTAAGAATTTCGCCCAACAGTGGGAAAACTAAGCAACATGGCTCCAGCGGTTGTCCTTCCTCTAACTAGACTTTTTCCTCTCACGCTTCTTGAGTAGAAGACCTGTTGGTACTTAATTCTTCTGCCTAAGTTTTCTCTCTTAAATCTCTCTTCTGAGTTCTCCCTCCAAAACTCATAGTGATCTAACTGTACCCTTTTCTACCCTGTTTCTCTTGAACCACATATCTTCAACCATTAAACTCAAAAAACAAGTATCGTTCTGATACAATCTCACCTTCACTTGACCTTGAACTTATTGTCCTGTTCCGATATCACTCAATTGATTGCCTCGAGTCACCCCAGGGAGATGCCCTCCTGAGCCTCGCTTCCTCTTTGGAATATGTAAACATGAGGCTCTTTAGGATGTTGAACGCATCCATTCCCTCCCACTGACCACCTTCCTTGCCGGTCCTAGGCCAGCCCTCTCCCAAGCCCCACTGAGAGTGGACTCAGATGCTTCCTAAGCTTCAAACATTCTCTTTATTCCTCAAGATATTCCTCCAAAATATGGATATGGGAGTCCCTATGTTCATAGGATGTTCCCTTGTACCCTCTGACCCAAAGAAATGGTCTGGAGGTCATTTTGAGATTTTCCCTCTCCCTCACATTGGTTGTTATTTTCTAAACCATTATCATACCCCCAGGCATCTCTCCAGCTTCACCGCCTTGTGTCTCACCCAAACCACTCTTCTCCGTCTCTCTCCCTTTGGTCCACGGGCTCGCTGCAATTCCCCACCAAGTGTTCTGCATCCTGCAGCCACTGTCTCCTTCCATCTATCTCCCACACTTCCAGCAGAGCCAATGGGTTTGCAAAACTATCAGCTCCCACCTCACCATTGCCCGGAGGATGAGCTCCGAATTCCTCCACCTGCTTGGCAAAGAATTTGACTTACCGGCATCTGCTAAATTGCCGATGGGAGTTCCTCATACCTCCTTTTTCACTCTCTGTCCCAGCTGTACAGGATTTCATGGACTTTTGTCGTTTATCGGTTGCCCAGCAGCTGACTAGTTTAGTTTGGGGAACAGGAACACAGAAACGCCCATTCTCTGCTCATCAGTACTGAGCACCACATGGCATGACCCAGGTTTGGACAATCAGATGTCTGAGGATGGCCACACCCGTGCCAATGTCCTATGAGCATTCTTATGGTGAAATCATAACGCCTTGACTGAGTTCTTGGCAGTCCAAATTCTTTTGGTTCTGCCTGATTCTTCAGGCTTCTGATCACCTACTATTCTTTCAATAAATTCCTTTTCCCCGAAGTTAACTACAGTTAACTACAGTGTATAGCATTGTAACAAAGAATGCTGCTATTTACGTGGGATTTCTTGCAAGCCTATTAACATCCGCAACTAGTGTGATGCTTTGTTCTTCTTTTCTTAGCGAATCTCTATTCTTCCCACCTGAATTTAGTAGTCCTCTATGTGTCTGGAACCTCTCCTCACTGTCGTTACTCAGGCCCAGCCTGATAATCGTGAGGAAGTTTCCACAGCACTCTGCTTTCTGTTGCTCTACTGTAGAATTTCTCATCCTTAAATGCAGTTGCTTGCTCAGTCTTCTTTATCACTAGATGCAAGGTGTTCTGGGATCGCAGGTGTCTTGCTCAGTCTTGCGGTCCCAGGGCACAGAACCCAACATTGCATCTTCTTAGGACATGGTTGTTGAATGAATGAGTGGAAAAATGCATGAATGGTGAATTTCATTCCAGTTTTTGAAGCTGAATTTGGATTTTCTTTTGAAACTCAAAGTTTTGAGTGGTCCAAAACTCCCAACACTCCAGCTTGAATGGCTTGCTCGACCCATCCCCATGTCTCTTCCTGCCTTTCTTCGGGGGTAGCTCATGGTTGTGGCCTCTTCCACAGATCTGGATTTGCTCCTGGAAGGAACAGATCTGTGCTGTGCCACACTATGGTACTTTTGCAGAGGATGCCACGGAGGCACTTGGCAGAGAATCAGCTAGAGTGAAACAGTGTGCCAGAGGCACTGGAAGAGAAATATTGTGTAGGAAGGGTAGGAGTGAGAAAGTGAAAGAGGAACAAGGACGAGAAGGTGTTAGTCTCTTTCACTAGAATATCAGCTCTGTCTAAGCTGTGTTTTTTAAATCACTGCTATATTTCAAGCCTTGAGCAGTTTTAGCAGCTGATGGACACTCAGTATGTATTTTCTGACTGATTGATTGGACAAATGCACACCGCTCATAGTAAAGAAAGCAACATAAACTACACATGCGCATACACATACACATACACATACACATACACATACACATACACATGTAATTCAAGGGTACTGGGTCCAGAAAAATTTGTAGAGGGAAAAATGTACGTAACAAGGAATTGCCCACCACCTATCATCACTGATTGAGGATGATCGTCTGTCATGCTATGATGTAACACCAGAAATACGTAGTATGAGGACTTCTACAATGTAATTTATTCCGTCAGCCTCTCACTCCCTTCCCCTCACAATAGCTGAATTTGTTGAGGTTCGTTTCAGAAGTATGTCTCCACAGCCACTGTTCACATAAACGTTCTTCTGCTAGTCCTTCAAGTTCGTCATGTTTTTCTTTCTTTCTGTGCTGCTGTCCTCATCTCCTGTTCTCAACTCTCTTCAAGTCTGATCTCCTTCCAGAAATTTCCCTCCACCGTCCCCGTTCATGTCCTCCTGACCTTTCTCTATTACTATTATTAATACTTGCAGAATCTGATTCTCTATTGATTCTACACTGACAACTACCACACTGTGGTCGTGTCATTTGTGGGTAAGTCTGGCAAAGGGACGACTAAACCCAAGACAAAATTAATAGTCTGTTTAGTCTGTGCAACAAAGGAACCCATCTGTTGTCACGTTTGTGGACTAGAATTCAGGGGTGTCAGAAAGAAGAGTACGTTTGATAGAGTAAAAGCAAATCCAGAGCTTGCTTGTGGAATGTTCTATTAGGGTGGCATTTTGGAAGCCTGGAAGATGTGCTAATTGGGCTTCAGGAGCATTTGGCAGTACTTGGCTGGCTGTAGCTTGAGGACATTTCAAGAGAAGAAGGATTGTTCATGTTGGAGAGTGGTGGGTCATTTCCTGGAACCGGTGGGGACAGGAGTGGAGGTGGGGCTGGCTGCCGTGGCCACCAGTCTCTCAAGTCTGAGGTGCAGCTCATGGGCTGCCACGAGCAGAAATCATGTCTCACACGTTCCTGGTACGTGCTTCATGTCTTGGCCCACAGCCAGTACCCAGGCCTACTTCCAGATTTGACGTGATGACTTGTTGAATGGGCTTTGGGGGGGGGGGTACGTATAGATACACCGTCACCTAGTGAGTGTGGCTGTGGGTGTGAGGGTGTGTGTATGTGTGCATGTGTATTCACGAACATCTAAATTCATAGGGAATATGTACACAGAAGATACAGAGGAACATGAATTGATTTATATGATGCACGTCACTCTCAATATCTTCATCAAAGAGATTCATTATCGAGTATATGTGCCCCTGGTGTCCAGCTGGATTTGAGGTGACTGGCTAAGTACTGAGGCACTGGGGAAGATGGAGTGAGGGGGACCAGCCTGGGAACATGGCCAGGCATTGTTGGTTGCATTTCTAAATAAACCAATGAATATCTATCAGAATGGGGAGTCTGAGTGAGGCAGGAATTGCCTTGAGGAAATAAAGCACAGAAAAGCAATATTACCACAGCAACAATGTGGATAAACATGGAAACTTCATATCAGGATTGGATAGCCTCATGCATTTAGAACTGTGTGTTATCGGGAGGCAGAACTTGGATGAAAAGGGAAGATGTTTGCCATTTGAACTGGAAAGATTCTATCAACTAGTTGAGAGCAGCAGTTGCCCAGTGCAGAGCTCGCAGGCACAGGTTGCTGACTTTCAGGCCAGGAAGTGAGGGAGGGCCACTCATCCCATGAGGGAGGGGCAACTAGCAGCTTGAAGTTATTAAAGGAAGGAAGAAGTACCATTGTTACAGCTTCTTCTGGGGAAGGCTCGGGCCTGGCCTACCTCTGCAGTCTTCCCTTTGCTTTTGTCTCACTTGGCTTTGATATGCAACGGGTTGAGCAGCTCCCCAGCCTCTGTCTCTGCTGTGCACCTCCACCACTGCTGGCTGCCTCAGCATCAGACTGTATGAAACCTTCTGAAACCGTGAGCTAAAAAAATCTCCCTTAAATGTGGAGGCTGTGTATTTTGTCACAGCAACAAGGTAAGTAACTAAAACGATAAGATTCAGCAGTGAGAGCCCCAGAAAGAGACTAGGAGAATGCTGGGGAAAGTGGGTGTGCTAGACACGTCTGTGGAATGATGGAAGTTCTCAGCAGAGAGCTCCTGGTGACTGCATCCTGGCATCTCTGTGTCCACTGCTGGTGCCATTTTGACCGCACTCTGGCTGTGGCAGCTGCTAGCAGTATAGTGGTGAGGATCATTCTGGGGGGTTGTGTCACATGACCCAGCCCGGTGAGATTCTAAGGAGCTGGAGTGTTGGGGATACAAGGCAACAAATAGCATAGCCAAACTATTCTGCACGCCAAGGGTGAATGACATTGAACTTGACTAAGTCTGAAGACAGAAATCATGTCCAGCACAAAATCTCTCCAATTGCTGGCTGTGATTTTATGTCTCTCTGTTGAATTTTTTTTCTCCTCAAAATTAAATGACGGGGTCGTTGTGCACTTGATGTTCCAGCGGTATAAATGCAATGGTCAGTCTTTCGATAAATAGATTTTGAAGTGGTCTACATATGCCTCCAACAAGCTTTTATCCATTTGGCTAATTTTATTCTTTGCAAGCCATGGAAGACACAGGTAAATGGCCCCGTGATTAGATCTAGGTCAGAGACTGGAGAGGTGGAGTTTGAGCTGCCCCGCAAAGCGTCTTCGTATGAAGTCAAAATCGGAGCACTGGAGAAAGCTCTGGCTGGGAAGGACCTTCAGGATCCCACTGCTTAGACTCATGGCTCCCAGAACTTCTGTCTGGCAGTCAGAGTCTCCCGGGGAAGATTGGCAGCATGAAGACGTTTATTGGCCCAAGCAGCCTGGGCACCTGTGTGTTTCAAGGTGCTCCCTGTACTGGCAGGGAGTGGGAAGCAGTATACTAAAGCAGGCCTGTGGCTACAGCATTGAGCTTAAATGTCTGCTTTACCACTGTTCTGTGCCTCTGTTGTCTTTTGTTACAAGAGGAAAGAAAATCGTAGGTAAGTAGTCCCTTCTTATACTCAAGAGAACTCTCCAGGTCTTAAGTGGATGTCCAAATAGGTTGATGGAACCGAATTCTACGCTCATTATGTTTCTCTGTACTTTGGTACAGGAAAGCTTAATGTATAGATATAGGTACAGGACGAGACTAGCAATAATAAGCACTAATGAAATAAATCACAAAACAATATACTGTCATAAAGGTTATACATTTATCACTTGAAAGCAAAGATTCTGCGTTTCTATTTTGCATAGGCTTTGCAAATCATGTGGCTTGTTCTGGATTGGTCATGAATATATGCGGCGTATGGACACCAATTCTATCATGCTATCCTTTGCCACTGTCTGAAATCACAGGCTTTCGCTGGCCCTGAGTTCAACTTCACAAGGGCACTTAATAATTGTCTTATCAAAGGAGTTATCTGCGCCTGCCTGAAGTTGCACACCCCACACCTTAAGCATGTACACATAAGCATACACACACACACACACACACACACACACACACACACACACTACAGTTATAGGACTTAACTTCAGTGCTTACCTGGATCAAGATGAAACCGAGTTATTTCTGTGTAGGCCCTCAGCCATCCTGAGAAATTCAAGTAGATATGTTCAGTTCTTTTGAAAAAAAAAAAAGTCAACCTGGAGTCAACTGTAGTCCAGCCAGGCCCCGCCCTTAGGCGGGGGTCTAGCTCAGGCCGGCTCCTGAGATGCAGGACCAAGGAGCAGATTCCTGCTTTTGATTACTTTCTAGTTGACATTTTCACATCCAGATTTCTCTTTGCTCTTACAACACCAGGCAGCAGTGCGTATTTCATGGAGGGGGACACCCAGGCCCTAAAACAGGTGCTTGTTTGCACTTCCTAGTGCTTGGCAGGGCCAAAGTTTGAGGGAAAGGAAGGGGAGAATCCCACCCATCGACTGTCAAGGTTGTCATTTTAATGCCCCCCTCGGGTGGAGCTCTGTGCTCACACATCCACCCTAGGAAGCGGTCACCCCCTGATTTCCAATGGGAGTCCACATGCTGGGACGATTTTGGGGTGAGCGGGGGGGCTGAGAAGGACAAGAATGGGGAAGACTCCGCCACTGGCCATCTCCACAGGTGCAAGCCCTGATGGACTCTGGAAAAAGGCTGACTCTTGACAAATATCTTTGGGTCTGGGTGGCTGGACTGCCCACTCCCTCCTCCCAGTGGCGGCTCTTTTTGACGTGTTCTTACATTATTAACAGAAAAATCTGGCCATGTCGGGGAACCAAGGGAGATGCACGGAGACATGGGACTTCACTGTCGTAGAGCTGTAAGGGCATGCAGAAAAATAAGCCCAGGTCAGCTTTCTCATTTGCATGTGAGCAAGCTGAGGCTGAAAGGAGGATGGGCTGTCATCTGAAACTTCTTTAGCCTAGTGCTTTTAATCCACACTTCTATGGGCATTCTGGTCCTCTGAGCTTTGACTAGAATTGCCCAACACGCCCAGCTGACATTACAGCATTCTAAGGCTTCTCTAGCTGGCATCAGCAAACCTTTCCAAACTCCTCCCTCCAGCCAGTTCCAAAGGCTCCTTATACCACATCATTGGGTACAGTCACAGTAATGACTCCGATCTTGTTACTGTCTTAGTTACATTTTTCCTGCTGGGACAGAATACCTGACACCACAACGTAAGGAAAGATTTACTTTAACTCACCGTTTCAGAAGGTCTCACACAATCCATTCCTGGGAGGCCGACCACATTCGACGCACATACCAGAGGGAAGCTGGAGTGAGCTCTTTGAGCCATAGTAGACAGGTGTCAAGACCAGGAGAAAGGGCAGAGGCAAAACACACTCCTCCAGGTCAATCTCCAAGCAACCACCCCTTCCAGCCAGGCCCCACTTCACAACAATACATGGTATCTGTAGATAAACTATAGCACCCAAATACATGAGGCTTTTGGGGGGGCACTTCAGATCCAAGCCATGACACTATCCTTTTATATCAGCAGTACTTACTGAAAAGATGATCACTTCCACCATTGAATTACCTTCACACCTTTGCTGTGGTATCTAACTCTTGCTTGATAGCAGATTGAAACAAGTATTAAAGACCACCTGCTCCCAAAGGGAATGGGGAGAAGAAAGGAGACTTTCATTCTGAATGGAGACTGAATGTCCCAGAATCAGGCTTCAAGTCACGAATGACCAGAATGCTTTGCTAAGAATGCCATTTCCTAGAGCATCCCATCTCTCGTGAGGTATAAATGGGCACCTTCCTCGCTTTTTCTGTTCCTTACCCTTCCTGCTTTCTGGGGAGGGTGTGCCTTTATCATGGTCGGAAATTGAAAGAACTTCCAG
This sequence comes from Ctenodactylus gundi, assembly GCA_004027205.1. Classification (NCBI taxonomy): domain Eukaryota; kingdom Metazoa; phylum Chordata; class Mammalia; order Rodentia; family Ctenodactylidae; genus Ctenodactylus; species Ctenodactylus gundi. The sequence continues at coordinate 258,471 of PVKB01001412.1, forward strand.
GAAACCCATTGGACAACTTAGACTTTTCAAACACCAAAGCTAGAAGGAACACGTAGGGTAACAAAGTAGACATATCTCGTTTATAACACTAAAGAACATGGACTCAGTAAAGTAAGTGACTTGCCCACAGCAAGAAAATGATAGTAATGGGAGAGGATCTCAGATCTCCTCGTGGCGCGCTGGTAGCAGATGCTCATCTTCCACACCACAGCTTCCTTCTTAACGACTTCCTTGAAGATCAGTTGTTCATCACATACTGAAACTTTTCAAAGACCATCAGGAGAAAGACAAGTCTGCAGTGAAGTTTGCTGTAGAAGTGGCAATGGAAAGCAGAGTCAGGAGGACTCAGGTAGTTGCTCTGGAATAGTCACTTTCCTGTTGCTGGACATACTACCCAATGCTTGGCGATTTGCAAGGAGGAGAGAGTTATCTTAGCTTACGGTTTCAGAGATCTCAGTCAATGGTTAGTTGGATGACTTCAAGGCAGAAAAAAGCAATAGCAGAAGGGTGTGGTGGAGAAAAGTGCTATCCCTGGCAACCAGGAAGGAGAGAGAGAAGGCCAGAGCCAGGGACAAGAATATACTCTTCCAGGTCACACCGCCCACGGCTTATCTCTCCATGAGGCCCCGCCTCTGAAATGATCAATGGATGAGTCCACTGCTAAGCAGAGAACACCCCATGGTTCTATCATTCTTCGAACAATGAGGGAAGGGATTTTAGATTCAAAACATGACAAGCACCAATTTCCTTCTTTAGTGAGCACTCAAAATCTTTCACTTGTTTTCTAATTGTTCCCAAAGTGTTGAGCCTTTCAGACCTTGAAACTTCCGTCAACTACATTTTCCCCGGGCCTAGCTCCTGCTTGGGCCACCGAGGGTTGTGCATACAGCACACAGCCGGTAGAGGCCATCAGAGATGCAATGAGGGTGCACACTGGGCCTACCACATATCTTCAAACTCTGAAGACCAAGGGCAAACCTGGGTTTCAGAAACCAGCTAGGATGGTGGCAATGTGCTGGGGCAAGTTCATAGCATTTGGAGCATCTGCCCTGCCGGTGACATCGCCGAGCACTGTGTCCAGTTCTCTATTTTACAACTAGGAAAACTGAGTCCTAGCAAGGACTCATGTGTTCCTAATGCCAAGCCACATAGTCTGTACTTTTTGCTTCATTACTTACATATTTTTGTAGTCCTGGGTATCAAGCCCAAGGCTTTCACGCTGAGCTACACTCTCAGCCCATTTTCAGTTTCTGATTTGGAAAAAAAAGTCCTGCTGGGTCACTAAGTTACTTAGGCTGGTCTTGAACTTGGAGTCCCCCTGCCTTAGCTTCCCAGGGTGCTGGGACTGTAGGCCTGCATTTCTGGGCTTGGCATGTACTTTAGACTATAGAAACGCAACTCTATATGTTATCCTTTCCTTCTGTTTGATGAAACAAGTTTTTTCTTGTTTTGTTTTGTGCCTGTGTACTTTACTCTGTAATTCACCCTTGCGATGACATTTATACATACAAATTACTGAGTGGTGTTATCGACACAAGTCCATGTAGACTGTGCTTTATGGATGATTTATAAGATTTACAACCAAACTACTCCCAGCAATCTGATTTTCGCCTTATGCAGTGTCTTGCAACCAACCCAGCCCTCTGTGGAGGATGAGACCTTAATATGCAGCTATTTAATTGGGGGCAAGTGGAATGAGGAAGATCCTGACTTCAAAGAGTCTCTCCTCAGCACTGGGCTGCTTTTGAAAAATTATTTTTGAACTGCCTATTTTTTGTCGGATTTTGCTCTTCCCTAACACACCAAAAAATGGGAAAAGCACAGGATAGAGGTTTTGCCAGGAAGTTTCACCATGAGGGAAAAGGGAAGCAGCATAGACCACGAACCGGAGCGTCTAATGGGCTCCACAGTGAGGTTTTAATCTGCAGCCTCCCTCCCCCACCCATCGCCTTGCAGCCCACCGTCACAGTCACCATAGCTTGGCAGGGAGCAGCCTGCGCCGTAACCCTTTAGTGCTGGGTCCTCCCCCAGGTTCCTCGTCTCACTGGGAAGTGACTCTGTACAGGGAGAGTGTAATTGGCAGGCTGTGACACCCGTGTCTGCAAGTGTCTCTCTAAGTGGAGCGCATTTCAGCCTTTATCTGGTGATGGCTGCTACCTGAGGAAGGCCCTGGGCCATCTCAAAGGGCTTGTAGCAGCTAATTGTGCCTGTTAGGACCAGCAATTAGCCGGAGATCTCTGGACTTCGAAGCTCCAACTCCCACCAGCTTTCAGCTGCTTCGTCTCCCTTTCACTTAACTAGCTGAGCCTAATAGAGGCGGGTGAGCGACAGGCAGGTAAGGTGCCCACGCGATAAGGAGGGCAGAGGCCGGCCTCATCCAACGCCCCCGCCGAGTCCTGCACTCCGCCCTGGCCCAGGAGACCTGGCAGCGAGAAACAGGCACCGGGAGCTGACGCCACGCGGTAAATACACCGTGTTATGGCAGGGCCAGGGCTGGTGGCTTATTAACCGATATTGGGAGTCACGCTGCCCCTGTTTGTACAGTTTAAGTATGAGTTGGAAGATGACAATAAAAACTAATTAGGCACAGGTCATAAAGGAGCTCACACATGCAGCGTCTGCCGGTTACTATGGGCACATGATGGTTTCAGTGGACACACAAGGCAGAACATCTGAAAATTAAGACAATAAATCAGTTTCATTGAATAAAAGACACACGTTTACCCATTAATTAAGGATAACAGAATCCTATAAGCTTTTTGTGGACCATTGGTGATTTGTGATACTTTACCATAATTATACTTGAAAATAAAAAATTCAGTATACCTTACAGGTAATGGATGCACGCAACTCTCTTTTCAAGGAGAAATGAAAGGTTCATAAGTTAGCCCGATCTCACGTTTGGGCTCTGAAGATCCATCTATTTCTGTCTATTGAGGAGGTTTAATTATTGGATATGCTTACACTGATGATCTGCAGTGGTGCTGCTCCAGTGGCAGTTTTTGTTTGTTTTCCTAGCCTTTTTCCCATTTTCCTTCCTTACAAAAGAGCACCCTGGGCTGGGAATCATATCAGATGCCTGCAATCCTAGTACTCTAGGAGGCTGAGGCAGGAGCTGCGTAAGTTAGAGCCTAGCTTGGGCAGCTTTACAGCTGAGTGACACCCTGCCTCAAAACAAAACAAAAATATTAAAACCAGACTGGGTGTGAAGATCAGTGTGAAAACCTCTGAGTTCAACTGATAAGCACCAAAAATAAATAAAAGTGCAAATAAATAAAATACAAACCAAAAGCCCTACAAAAATAACAATACCACTAACAAAAGCACCTTGGTATTCTTTTGGGGAAATATCTCTCCCCGTGTTTGCAGTCTTGACGGAGCTGTCAATCAAGGCGCCCAAGGCAGGTATGCAATGAGAGCTCAGCCAATCAAAGTCACTGTCTGATTACAGCTCAGCCAATCAAAGTCACTGTCTGATTACTCAAACAGAGTAATGCAAGGGCACGAGAAAAAAAGGGTTCCAAGGGTGATCTCGGAACAGTATTGCCAGCCACTTCTGCCTTGGGAACCTGGAAGAAATTGCACAGTCATATTCTGCAGTCGGCTGAATAACTCCCTGCACTCCACCCTCATCCCCGAAAACTCTCATCCTCATCACCCAGACCAATAGACAAGTCAGCTGATATGGCAAAGTAACCTTGGAGTTATGGCAGGATATTGACTTTGAGACGAAAAAAAAATGGTCCTGGGTTTTCCAGGGGAATTTTCCCATCATCCTTCCCTTTCCCAGGTGGGTCAGAGAAAGGGAAGAGTCAGAGATGGAACATGAGAAAGGTTCAGCCAACGCTGCTGAGAATTCGTAAGGACCAAGGAGGAGGCTCCCGCGTGAGGAATGGGAGTGGACACCAAAAATCAGAAAAGACAAAGGGAGCGGTGACAGTGTCCAGAAAGGAGCATAGTCTACAACACCATCGTGTTGTAAACTTGACATGTTTAAGCCAAATCTCTCAGCCAGCCAGAGCGAGGTTCTGCTGGTAGCCAGACCCGATGAAACACTTCTCCCTTTACTCTCCTTCCCTTCCCTCTTTTCACCTCTTCCTTTTCTCTTCCCTTTCTCACAAAAGAAATACTTTTTTCCCTCTCTTTAGGAGTGCCTGGATCCTCTTACCCCCCCTTTCCACCCATTCACTGGTTCCGGGAAAAAGCACAAATGTATGAATTGCTTCTGAAGCGCTCTGGAAGATTATGATGCACTTGGGATTGGCTCAAGCTCAACTTTTCAAACCCTAATTCAGACCCAACTTTCCATGGAAAGGTAACAGACTAGAAAACGTGAACGTCCTGTCCAGGGCTACTCAGCCAGGCAGCGACAGGGAACTTCAGGACTCTAACTCCACCCTCGAGTCTTTCCCATGACCAGGAAGGGGCTGCTGTCCTTGCAAGAACATTCTAGACCTCAGTGGGATGCCCTTGGCCTTTCAGTCTGACAATCCTTATCTTTTGTTAATTAGCATTGTATTCATTCACTTTGTGATGGGATTGTATTTGAGTTTAAATCCACCATGACACTATGGGTTCTTGATTACTCTTACTCCACTTTTCCACTTTACGCTCCTTTCTTTTCTTTAGATTTGAAAAATGTTAATCTTCCCAGTGTTTTCTCAGTACTTAGGAAAGTATGCAGTCACCTACTACTTTTTTCCGGTAACCCTGCGGCAGTAGTTCTCAACTGGGGAAGGCGTTGCGTGTGCTCACTACTGAGCAAAGGCCAGAAATGCTGCTAAATGTCCCATAGCACACAATAAAGGCCCTGCTATGTATTTATATTTATAGATAGCTCAAAATGTCCATGTCTTGGTTCAGTTTGTGCTTATGATCTGGGACCTAGAATGATGAAGTTCTTTTTGTGACATCATCTTACACTTAAAGGTTTTGGAATGGAAAGAAAGTGCAACAGAGAGGCTGAAGTCTTCCATTTACCAGGAGCCCATTACCCAAATAAATAACCTGACCTTGTGACTGCGGCCTTAATCCATCCTGGAGGACAGAGCCTTACAGGCTGAGTCACCTCTTGAAGGTCTCACCTCTCAATATTTTTGCACTAAGGATTCAGTTTCCAACAGGTGGACTATTGGGACACATGCAAAGCCCAACAAGGCTAAAGCTGAGAATCTCTGATACAGAGCTGACAACTTTTATCCATGACTAGACAAATATCTAAGGACAATATGGTAACTGTTTCATTCTTGTTCTTACCAGTGGGACGCAATATCTGGTACTCCCAACTAAAAGGATGCGTTTATTTTAGCTCACAGTTTTGGAAGGTCTCAGTTCATTCACGAATGGCTAGCGGAGGTGGAAGGGCATAGCCAGGAGAAAAGTTGTTCGTCCTATCGCAGCAGGAAACACAGTGAGTGGAAAGGGTGGAGCTTCCGGCCAGGCCCCACCTCCTAGCAGCACTTGAAAACATCAAAGAAGTAATCCACGGATACAGTTAACCCCTTCAGTCCAGTGACTTCTCCAATACATGAAGTCTTTGGGGGACATTGAGATCCAAACTGTAACAGTACCTTGCAAATTTCACAGACAACTCAATGAATACGGTAACTCTTGTCCAATTCTGACTCATAGGCTATCAGTACAGAGGATTCCTTATCTAAGCCCAACAGCGTACCATTGTTAGTTCTGATAGTCGGCTCCTCATTTGAATTTGCCTTGAGCTCTTCATTCCTTCCTGCATCTCTGACCTTCCATCTGGAATCCTTTTCCTTCTGGCCGCAGAATTCGCTTTATTATTTCCTGGAGTGCAGATCTGCCGGTAAGAAGTTCGTTCAGTTTTTGTTAGTCTAAAAAAAAACGTTTTTATTGCCTTTCATTTTTTATTTTTCTGATTTCTAGAGTGTTTGTGGATGCCTACGTGTAGAAAACACTTCTCCTTTCACAATAAAAGCATTCCTCTGCACAGACACAATAGTATTAGTACCCTCTGGATAGTTAATATTGATTTAGTAATTTCTTTAATTAATATTCACACATGGCTTTTCTACCTGGATCCTCTAATAAGAATTTAGCCAGTAGTTACATATCTTATCTTTTTCACTTTAGACTACTACTCTATTTTTATTATTGTTATTACTTACATGTCATTTTACTTTGAACGGACACATTGAAAACACAAAAGTTGAGTGGCATAATGGGAAACCACGTAACGCTGTGACATACATGTACACCATGGAGTGTTTGCCAGGTTAAACATATCTCCCTCCCCGAGCATTTATCATTTGTTCATGGTAAAAATAATTGCTATCCTTTGTTTTAGCTTTTGTGAGATACACGGTACCTGGCTGTTGTCTGTCGTCAACCTGATGAAATCCTGTCATTCGTGACCACATGGGTGAAGCTGGAGAGCGTTACGTTAAGTGAAATAAGCCAGGCACACAAGGGCTGTGTGATCTCATTCATACTTGCACCACACACACAAAAAATCAATCTCATAGGCATTCAGAGTGGAAGGGTGGTTGGCAGAGGCTGTGGAGAGCTTGGGAGAGTGGGAGAAGTGGGGAAGAGGAAAGGTCGCTTACATGTTTTATGAAGAAGCAGGAAGCACTTTATTACAGGTTCTCCTACTAGTAATGGCCACTCGGTTAAGGTCACCAGGTCCTCACAAGTACAAGGTATTATTTTCTCCCACAATCTTTCACCAAGAATTCTTAGCATCCTTTGATGACTTGCCTGAGACGATTAGGAGACTGGGGACTGTAAAATGCTGTTTTTCTACTTGTATAATTTCATCCGTATTGATCAATGATGGGTGTTCTATTGAGAGGAAAAATTTTGAGCTCAGTTTTGCTGTTTGAAACCCCAGCATATCTCAAATTTAATTTGTATTTTTTTTCCTGCCCCAGATCTAACCAGTCACTTTCCTAGGAGCTGTAGCTTTTCTTTGTACAGACGAGATTTTGAAACCAAGACCTAAGCTCCTCACAAGTTTATTGTTGTTGCCTTAATCCCTTTTGGGGAAAGAAGTGACAATAAATTTCCCCCCCTTAAAATCCTGGCTTCATATTGACAACTTTCAATTCAATAGGAAATTTAATATCGGATTTTTATTTCCTCTCCCACATTGAGAACTCAAGCTATAGTTATGTATTTACGCCTTGCTCCTCTTCTATAACTCACAAAATAGTTTCAGAATCGCATGGCACACCACGGTCATTAGCAAGCCTTCCACATGAAAGTCAGGATATTTGTGTGGGTTTGGGTGATTTTTTATTCTTTACATTTTTTTCAATTAGTTTTGAACTAGATGCTTAAGTTACTTCAAGTGATCTTTGTGCCTCTGGTTAGGTTTTCAATGAAAGTGCAATTTGATTAGTTTGGCTGTGTGTACCTCTCATCGTATTTGTTTTAAAACTTTTTGATATTCTATTTTCACATACGTAAAATATTTACATGGCATAAAAATATAAATTATGGAAAGATAGAGTCCAGACAACCTCATTCACATCGCCATCATCCATTCCATTTGTATTCACCATAAGAGGAAACGTTTCATCTGTTATATCTTTTCTTTATTTCTTTCTGTTTGAATAAATATATATGTGCACTACATTCTCAAACATTCTTTCTTAAAGGTATAGTAGTATAGCACCCTCTCCATAATATTTTCTTTCTTCTAATAAATCTTTCTTTCTAATAAATCATTCAGGAATCATTAACAGGTTATAAAGATACTCCTCCATCGTTTTAGAGCTGAATACTATTCTATTGGGTAGATTTACAGAAGTTCATCCAAAAAGTCTTCCATGGATGAACACTTGGGGAAGTATTGCTTTTTATTACTTCGAGTCAAATTTTTTAGTGAGTTTGCTGGCTTCCTTTTTCTTTTTGTGTTTGTGGCTCCATTTTGTTTTCCTATTTTCTTCTGTTCATTTTTTCATATAAATGGTAAAAGCCTTCTCTAGATCCAGGAAAAGAACTACTGATATTTTTGCTATGATTACTGCAAATTTATATATTGACATGACCAGATGACATCTTGACATCTTTGTGGTGCTAGTTCTAGTTCAAGAGAAAGGAATGCATGTTCATTTCTTCAGGTCTACTGCTAAGACCTTCAGTGTGTTTGTAAGGTTTTTTTTTTTTTTTTTACATGTTTCTTATTATCCTTAGATAGGTGAATTCTTTTCTTGTCATTTTAAGTGGGGTTTTATTGTTCGTTGCTTCTAGGGGACTATTATTCATATAATATGTTGAATGTTTTGTTTCAGTAATACATATTGGCTTTTGTTGATAATCTCTGTGGCACCCAAGAGTTAATCTTAAAATTTACTAATATGGCAGATTTCATATTAGTAGAATTCATAACATTGCCATCCTTGAATTCTCAAGATAAGTCCCACTTTAAGTGAGAAGAGATCCTCTAAGTTAGTTTTTGTGTTGCTTGATAAACACTTCATCCTTCTTTGAGTACTTCCAACCTTTTTAATGGTATGATACTTTATAATTTTTTCATTTTATCTGTTTCTAATTCATATTCTTGTTATTGTTTTGAGTAATCAATCAAAGCAGAGGAAAGAAAAAATATAGAGAGAAGTAATGGGAACAGAGATGGTATGAAGTACTCTCTTTTCTGGAACTTGGTGGGAATACTTATAACACCTAGTCAATAAAATAATGCCTTCTCGGGCTGAAGATTCTATCATTAAGAAAATATCCACAAATTGTGAATATGAAACCTGTGTGGATATGTTTCTGTCTGTTTCTGCTAGTTTGCTAGTTTCCTTTCTTCTTGGTTTTTCAAGCAATGGAACATAAATCTTTTCTCTCTTCCCTAGGCTAGGGACCATACTAAGAAATATTCATGACTACATTTGTTATTTAAATAACCTATATTATCATATCCATTTTGCAAATAAGGAAACTGATGTACAATGACATAAAGTGAGTAACTTCTCAAAGCCACAATATTGGTAGAGCTCCTTGAATTTAGACTTAAATTTGCTTGTCATAAAAGCTAATGACTGAGATTTTAACCCATGCCTACTTGAAAGAAGTTGAATTGATGAATTTCATTGTCCTAAGTGGCAGAGCCAAAAAAAAAAAAAAAAGAAAAAGAAAAAGTGGCAGCTTTATATTACACTTGAATCACCACGCGGCCTGACTGGCTCTATCATGGTGGATAGTGATGGCCTGGCCCGGTTCATAGAGGACCTGGCCAATTCTGCTGGAAAGGATGAGGCTGTGTTTGAAGTCAATGCTATCTGCCTTCCTGTCTTCGTGAGTTCCCTCTTTCTGCAGCCTGAGTCTTCAAAGCACGCTGTCTATGACCTGCTTTTTGGTCAGTGCTATGGAATTGGACTACTGGCTTTCTTAATGAGTTTGTCAAGGAAAATGGAAATTTGTTGGTCATTTTTGGAAGCTCCATTGAGATGTGGGGTCAGTGATGAGGCAAAGGGGGATGTCAGACAACAAAGGCCATTATCATATATACCAGAGAATATCCTCACTGAAGAGCAGATTTTGGGATATCACACATTCCAAATCTTCTCTCCACGAGCTCATGTCACAACAACAACACCAGAAACACTAACAGAACGTGACAACTATTGAATACAGCCTTGCTAATCACTGTCCTAGAACTTGACATTTATTAGTGTAGTTAGTCATAACAATAACAATTTCATGCACTAGAGCATGCTAACAGTCCCATTTTACAGATGGAGAAAACAAGGCACAGTGAGATTAAGTGCATCATGCTTAAAGAGGTTTGAAATGGTCCAGTTATTTTGAGGTTCACATTCAGATCCCATCCTATGGCCTCTGCTTTTCACCAGTAGTTAATTACAATTCAGTTTAGTTTTCTTTTGTGTTAGTAGAACTCTAGTGAATGGAAAAGGATATGGTTGACTTACTAATAAAATACAGAGTATAGATGGTCATCTGGTAGAGGCCAAGTCTTGGGTCAGTTGAGAGGCCAGGGCTTGGAGATCAGGAGCAATCAGTAGAAAGCCCAAGGCGGTGGATAATGGTGGTGAAAATACAGGCACAGAATGTTGAGCTCCAATGCAAAGACAAACCTGCATAGGGCTAGCAACAAAGGCCATGGCAGAAATTCTGAGGAGAAGCAGCTAGTTCCACCAGGTGACTATGTCTCTTCAAAACTTCCTGTTACTACAGACTTCAGCCATACTCTCTAATAAAAATTCATGCTATTGCTCAGAATTTTGTATGTAACAATTCTTCCATTTGTAGATTACTGTGTCAAAACAGATTCAATGTTTTATTTCTAAAGACTCTCAGGGCTTAGGCAATTTTTATCCTTATAAAGAATAATATTTTTTATTTATTCACTATTTCTTCTCTTAATTTCCCAATTGCTTTCCTTCTTTGTCTGTTTTTGTGGTGGAATTGTTCACTAGTTCAGGTTCCTTTTTAGCTGATAATCATCACGCATTTTTTTTTTTATTGTGCTGGGTGCTGTTTCTGAAATTAAGGACCTTTCTGAGCTCCCAGATAATGGTAAAAATGTCCTAGGTTGTCTGTGGAAGTTACAATCCTAAATGGGCAACCTTGTACTGAAATTCAGATTGAGTCCCGCTGGGACCAATAAGCCAGTGGCTGTGAGACCCTGAACATACAGGTTGAGCATTTCTATTAGATTTGAGATTTTTATCTTCAGATTTTGAATGCTCATATGTACATTATGTGATATGTGCGGATGGGAGCTACATTTGCACAAAATTTATATGTTTCACATACACCTTATACAAATGGTCTGAAGATAATTTTACACAATATTTTAAGCACTTTGGTGCATGCAACAAAGTTTCCTGATTTGGGATTTTCCACTTCTGCTGTCACATCAAGGCTCAAAAAAGTTTGGATTCTGGAATGCGTCTGATTTCAAAGATTCAGATTAAGGATGCTCAGGGTGGGGTGCTTTTGTCTGGTGCCAACAGATGGCTAGATTTTTCATGTGATGCCTCTCTACCTGGGGCCATATGATCTCTCTGGCTGTCATGGAGAATAAAGGGGTGGCCTGGCCTGGCTGATAGGCCCTTTGGGTAATTCCAAGTTTCTTGGTGTACAATGTCTGCTTCCGATAGCTCTAAAAGATAAGAATTAACATACAAGCAAAATTCAGCTCTTATCCGGTTTCTCGCTCTGCCAGACATTGCCAATACTGGGTGAGGACATGTTGGGGAACCTGAACTTAGATAACACTCCTTGCTTGGTTGGCCGTGAAGCAACTGCTTGTGTGGGAAGCAAGTGGAGAGGAAAGTGAATGTTTGGGAGAGGGAGTTCTGGTCTGGAGGTCGGGAGGTCGGGAGGTCCAAGACATGGTGAACCTTGAACTAACCCCAAAGACCTCCAAGGACCAAGCTCCTGAACCAAGGGGTATCCTCACATCTTGTCAGGAGGGAAAGTGACAGGAGATATACAATATGTCGGCAATTAGGGATATAGGATCCCCCTTAGAATGGAGCACTTACAGACACGGTGACTCTCTAGGGTATGGGATACCTCGTTGAGAGCAACGTGGAAGCTGGCTATCAAGACAAGAAGGCTGAAGAACTGGGGAAGGGATAGTGGAAAGCCCCAGAAATTGAGCCTTATCAGCAAAAAAGTATTTACAGGTCAACCTCCTTACACAGCTTATACAAATATTTCTAGATAAATAGTCATGTGGGTATTTCCTTTTGGGGATTCTCTTTGGTTCGCTGAAAACTTTCCTGTCTTTTACTCTTTACTCAAAATTCCTCCCCAGTGAAGGGTTTCTCTCCACAACTTACCTTACCCTGTTGAGACACATTCACTGCACAGACATCTAACATATTTGGGGCTCATCATGAGATCAGGCAGAGGGAAGAAAACGTGAATAAAATCTGCCCTTTCCCACTCCAAACTGTTTTTCTCTTTCCAACATGTGTCCAGCACAATGGGAAAGAGCCCTCTGCTTACGTGTTCCCTCCCACTTCACAGTAATGACATGCAGGGACGAAACTCAGGCACAGAAGCAACGAGCGGCAGGAAAATGGACCTAAAGAGGCCAAGAGACCTGGATCCTACCCAGACTGTGCCCAGTACTCATTTGTGACTCTGCCCAAACCACCTGCACTTTCTCATACTTGAAATAAAATAGAGCTCGTGTTGCCTGAACTACTCTTGAAGTGACCTACCAAGGGGTCCTAAGATGATACTTCCCTGAGCTTGAAGCATGGGAGAAACCCGGACATGAACTTGTATGCACTCCTGACAGGCGACGACCCCAAGAACAGAAGTGCATTGAGGGGACAAGGACATGGACTGAGTGCCACATTCAATTAGGCTTACCTTTCACAAGGACTCCCAGCACCAGGTATGACCCCATTTTACAGACGAGAAGCTTGAGAGTCGTTAGGCTCTAGGCTTCATCAGGACAGGTAGAGTGATTTCCAGATTCCACGTCTGGTCCACAGTAGGATCCGAGCACGCTTGTTGAGTAGAAGAAGAAAAATAATACTCCCACGCAGCCTGTCTTTCACCCAGATGATCGCCCACCCTCTTCGACCCTGTCGCGCAGGGGAGTGCAATGCCCGGGCTGTGATCTGCACTCACTTTTTGGGGGAGCTGGGGGTGGCCCCTCTCTGACCTCCTGAGATTCCACAATCACTGGCACGAAAACTAACCCTCTTTTGCCTCACTTCCTGGCAGATGAGGACAGATGCCTTTTACCATTTACAAAAAAAAATGTAAATGGCGACAAAAGCTATTTTATAATGTTTTTATCTATTCTGTGGCTGACATCAATAACACATAACAGTTCCATTGACATTGTATCCCATCCAATGGGCCCAGTGACCTGATTCAATGTCAGCGGAAGAGCCTCGTACATCATCTCCGTGGCTGAATTGCAACAGATCCATTATCGACGCTTCCACCCCAGAAAAGCCCCGGAACCGATGCCGAGTCCATGCCTAGGGTTTGCTACTCTAGCGATCTTTCCCTTTTCGTGACTCCCTCAACTCCCTGACTACACAGCCGCCTGTCACTTTCTGGTTTCCTCTCTGAAATTGTTTTTCCCTGGTCTTAGCCTTAGATTTGATTCTCTAGGCTTGGGATAGGGCTGTCTTATAGTTCACAGTAGAAGTTCACTTTGTAGATAAAAGAAGAAAAAAGGTGGAAGGGACGAAAACTGGCGTATGTGTGTGCGCATCTCAGCTGTGTTACGTGCGTGTGGCTCCCCGTTCCTCACAGCATTGCAGGCTGGCAGGTCAGGGATCGCTTTGAGAAGATCCTGGAAGGAAAGAAAGTAAATTCTGCCCCAGCAGCTAGAATTATGGTGACTGGATCAGGACAAAAAAAAAAAAAAAAAGCAATTAGGGTTCCATTGGCAAATGAACATTCACACGTGAAAACACTCTTTTTCAGATTTCAGTCCCACAACCTCAAAACTGGCCACAGGTAGGAAAGAGAGGATGCCGCCCTGGCAGAGGCCTTTGCCAGACTCAAGGCCCCAGACGCCCCCCACGTAGACAGGCCTTCATCTACCTTCATCTTCTCAGCAATGCAAAACGGGAGAGAACATTGAACCACGGTTTTGCGTGGGTTTAAGGGAACCCTTGCTAATATTGCAACATATTTGTCATTTGTCTCACTGGTAAGGCTGTTTAGTAGTCAAAACTGTAGAAAATTGAATATATACTTACTGTATAAAAATGATATGCTTGGTTAGTGATAGTTTAGAAGAAATAAGTACATCTATCATAGAAGAGTGGGCTGCCAGCTCTTTATATGTAAGAAAAATATTGAACACAAATGAGATAGATGTGGGGCTCCGCTCACAAAAGTTGTCCAACAAAGTTGGTTAGCAATGAGTTCTTCCAGGCAAAGGGGAAGATGAAAGGGAAAGACAGATACAAGGAGAAAAAGAAAACGAGAGCAGAGGGAATGGGAGGATCAGAGAGGAGAGAGAGAGAAAGGGAGAGAGAGAGAGAGTGACCGTGGAGATGCAGACCTCTAAATTGGTCCAAGAGAAGACCCAAGATGCCCCCCGCTGCCTGCTTGCAAATTTCCCTGCTGGGAAAACTGCCTTCACCCACAGGAGTCAGACAGGGAAGGGGAAAATCAATCCCCTACAGAGGATTCCACATCACAGGAAATAGCTAATAAAGACTTGGTTCTGTCCCAAGCCACCAGAAAAGGCAGCTGGGCGGGATCTCATTGCAGCCCACAGGGGAGAGCCGGGCAGATTAAGATAAGCAATTTGAACCCATGATAAACTGTGAGACTTGGGCAGTCAATCCGTAAATAAAGAAGGTCCAGGTGGGGAGGAAGTTCAAAAGGAAGGCCGAGTGCTCCAGGTGGGGAGCTGGCCACTCCTGGGGTGGCAGTGGTGGAGGGGTGGTGGAGGCTGTGGTCTGGCCTGCAGCTTCTCAGGCAGGGCACTCTGGAGGAACCAGCCTTCTTGCCGGTCCTGTAGCAATCAGGCACCTCTTTGACTGCAGAGGAGAGGCCATCGGTGTTGACTTCTAGAAGCTAGGAAGACAGTAAATGTGGCAGGGAAAGACAGGAGAGACAGGGACACAATGGAGTACGCCTGGGCCTGTAGGCTTGAGTGGGCAGGGGTCCTTTCCGTGGGCCAAAGCCTGAGGAGGACAGTGTCTCTGTGTCCATTTGGTTGAGACAGGAGGCCAGAGTATTTGAGGGCGGTGGCTGCAGAGGTAATCTGGGAAAGGCTGGTCAGATGATATCTTGGCATGCAGGCCAGCTTGAAATCAAACTCAGCCAGCCTTCTGTTTGAGATTTAATAAAATGGAAGAGCCCCTCTGGGTTTCTGAGCTGGGCAGAGGGTGGGTAGAGGGTGCCATAGATGGGGGGAGCTTAGGACGGGCACAGCTTTTGATCTTCAAGACAGTAGAAGCTAACCTGAACCTTACATGCCCCCTCCTGCCTTTCCAGGCCCTCCTCTCTCCTGGCCAAGCCTGTGAAGAGTGTGGGCCGGTGAGTCGCGTGAGCCGGCCCAACTCAGACTCTTCTCAAACTTTGGAGAAGGTGCTGGTGAGCAGGCAACTCTGAGACCTGCTTCCTAGTTCCCTCATCTTTCTGGTAAATTTTTCCTTCCTCTGCTTCTTCCTTCCTTCCTCCTTCCCTCCCTCAGTACCTTTCTTCTTTTCTTTCACCCCTTTACTTTAGCCAACGCACGACATCAGTGATACTCACTACAGTCAGGGAACTATTGGAAGCACTTTGTGGATATACCTTCACTGACTCCTCGTAACAAATCTAGTGTGGTAGGTATGACACTTATCCCATTCTACAGACGAGGAAGGTGGAAGCAGGGAAGGTTAAGCAAGGTGTCCAAGTCCCCCAATTAGTAAGCAACAGGGCTGGGATTTAAACCCAGGCTGTCTGGTTTCGCTGTCTGAGTGACACTGCTTTTGGGTAGCCTTCTTGCTGTCAACTGTCCATGAGGAAACCAGGGGTCCATCCCCAGAGGGAAGCCAGGAGTTTTCGAAGAGTGTTGGGCGTTCCTTGTTTGTTCTTTTTGGGAGCTTCTCTCGTGCAGCTCAGAAAGTGGCCTAGAGAGTGATGGAGTGGGATTGGACAAAGTGTAGATTTCTCCATGGGAAGCAGGGAAGCTGGGAGTTTTCCTACCTCTGGAAGCATAAACTTTACAACTTTATTCCCTGTTTTCAAGTTCATATGCCTTCATATTTTTACAGGAGAATTCTCATGGGGCAAAAATGATGAGACAGTGAAATCAAGCCCTCCCTCCACTGTTACCGGAACTAGTGACCGAGGAAAGGGCCTCTGAGTTTAAACGCAAAAATGGCTAGTCTCGCTTAATTAAAGCCCAGCCTATTTGTGAAAAGGAGATAAGTAGGGGAAGGGAATTTGAAATTGATGTGACTGACGTGTATGTGCACAAAATTCTCAAGCTCAACATAACCGTTGTGTGTCATATATATACACTGGTAAAAAAGGAAAAGAAGAATAAAAAATAGTTTTGAGTGAGTGGGTTTATCTTCAGAACGTTCTATAAGCTGCTTGATTTTGTTGTGCCTGAAACCCAGAATCTGATCAAATGACCCAAAGCTTTTTTTTCTTTTTCTTTTGTACCTTGATACATGAGAAGTTCATTTCACGTGATACATTTTGTATGAAGTCCACTCTGACCCTTCAGTAGGAAAGCCCTGGTCTTTCACGACCAGTGGATTTTTTAGGATAACAGCTGGCCACAGGGTCGGTAGATGAGGTGGGGGTTGCCCCTGCAATGATTCGGTGGAGAGAGCTTTCTCTCTGCTTGGGAAGCCGACTATTGCCACTCCAGTTCTGTGAGGCAATGGAATCGATTCTTAAGAAGGTGGCATTTGAGGTTTGACCTGTAATAACCTCCAGGAACCATGAGATGAGATTCCGTCCCCAGTAGACATGCATCTTAAGGTTAAGTGACTTTTACTTGGAAGTTGGGGGTGAGTGATGGGGACCAGGAAACTAATCTGTCTTCTGTCTTCCTACCACCTTCAATGCTTTAAATCATTGCGGAAACTAATTGTGGACTGTCATTCAGGTTAAACAAATTCTAGGGTTGAATCTTAGCCTAACAATGGGCGTTTTCTGTCTTGGTTAGTTATTCATGGACAAAATATCACAACTAAAGGGAGGAAAGATTTATTCTAGTTCACAGTTTCCGAAGGTCTCACACAGCCAGTTCATGGGTGATGGCAACAGCGGAAGCACATAGCAGAGGCTGGGGAGCTGCTGATGGCATTGCAGAAAGAAGCCAAGTGAGGTAGTAGCCAAGTGAAGAGAGGAAGGAGTTGGCAGCTGGAACTGGGTCAGGGGTCAGAGCCAGAGATAGAGACAGAGCTCCTCACTGAGTGGCAGGACAAAGCTAAGCCTGGTAGGAGGGTTGGAACCAGCACACACCCCTCCAGACCAGGCACTGGGCATCGGCCTCTTCTAGCCAGGTCTCTCCTCCCCAAAATAACAGTATTCTTAGTGCATGTGGCTTTTGGGGGACGCTCCAGTTCCAAACAGTAACAGTGGGTCTTTAAGAAGCATTTGGCTGTGCCTTCAAGTACATAACAATATGACTTTGGGGAATAGGAACTTCAAGATGGAAGAAGTCCCCATGATGAGTCTGTTCCTGTCTGCAGTGACATCCCCTTCATTCCGCTGGGGAGTCTGGGTTTTGCTGGCACGTGATTTTAAGGAAGTGTGACACCCTCCCTGCGCACAATTTCTTCCAGAAACCTAAAGAGAAGGCACTTTTCAATCTCCTTTACTTTGATAGTGTTACTTGGGTACCAGAACCAGATATTACAAGATAAAGGAAACTAGAAATTAGCACACAGAAAATTTCGACAAATACTAGCAAGTTAAACCCAACAATTTGTGAAACGAATTATCCACTAAGACCATATTGGTTTGATAGAGTGTTATGATTAAATATCAGACACGGGGTGTCTTCAACAAGAGGAATTGACATTCTCCTAATTCTAGTGGTGAAAAATTCAGGATCAAAGTATCAGTAGGTATGATTTTTTTTTCTGATGACTCATCCTGGTTTGGCAGATGACCTCATGGTCAGCTCTGTCCCTACCTGGCCACCACTTGATCTGTGTTTTCTCTGTCCTAATGTCCTCTTTTCATAAGGACACTCATCCTATTGGATTAAGACCCACCCAAATGACTCCATTTGAACTCAATTGCTTCTTCAATGGGCCTTGCTCCAAATGTAATCAATTTTGAGGAACTAAGGATTAGGTCTTCAGCTTATAAAATTGGGAGGGAGGGCATAATATAGGCCATAACAAAGACTAAGTGTGATTTATGCCAGACATGCAAATTTGACATGATATGTGGAAATCAAACAATACAACCCACTATGCCAACAGATGAAAGAAAAAAAATCATGCTAGTTTTGACAAATTTTCACAGCAATTCATTCCACAAAAATTTCTTGATATAATTAATTTTATATGCACACATACACCCACATGCATGCGTGCACATAAGCACGCGCACACACATACACATACACACACTCTAGCTAACATTTCTATATGCCAGCAATGAACAGGGGAAACCAAACAGTGATCTATCACTTAGCGCTGAAATTGAACTAATGTAACGTGGGATTTGTGATCTTGTTCTGCCACTATCTTGCTGTGTGATCTTGAGCATGTTACTTGGCTTCTCTGAACCTGAAGAGTACGTGCAGCTGTTTTTTGTTTCGTTTTTCCCAACGTTCATTTTCCCCTAACAGCACAGATTCATTCCCACACATGAGCCAGAAAAGTCCTAGCCTCGCTTTGGGCCCCCTATGGCTGTGCCTCTCCCCTCAGGACAAGGGGGTGTGGCTAGAAAACCCATGCCTCCTTTTCTGAAACTCACTAACAAGAAAGAAAGCTCCTTGCCAAATGGCTCCGAGCCCATTTCCCGACCTCCATTGACCTCCTGCTTGGCTCCTACCTCCCAAGTGCAGACCACACACCCTGGGTTGGAGTTACGGCCAAAGGTCTGCTTTTTGAAAGCTATGTGGACAGAATTTAGACCTGCAATCTCTGCGTCCACACATGTGGTCAGGAGGCTTTTTATGAGGTAAGAGGGAGCAGAGGGAGAAAGGGAACTATCTGTGGGCAAGGGGCTGGATGCACTCTTCATGTGTGGGCGATGCTCAGGGCTATTTGGGAATTCTAAACTCAACCGTGAGGCTCCGGGCTCTTAGGAAGCTCAGCTTATCAAGACAGGCGCTCTAATATGGTAATTCATGCAACAGCTCAAGACTTGGGTTGTTGCACTGAGAGCTAGCCGTGCTCTGACTCTGGGCTCTGAAAGGTCAGTGTGGTGGCAGTACCTTGTGAGGAATGACCTCTCCTTGATCACACGCAGTTTAGAGGGGTCAGGGAATCCAGATTCACCGTCCTTCTGTGCCAGCATTGAGAACCTTCGATCCCACTTCCGTCAGCACCTTCCTGTCCTTCACCTTCTGATGCCAACAATGCGACAAGCGGCCTGAGCACTAGCAACTGTGGCCTTCCCTCTTGAACTTCAGATCCAGGGGAAGTAATTTTGGATGAAGCGCTGTCACTGACACTCAATCTAGAAGGAAAGGATCTCGGGCATGGAGTGGGCTTTGCCCTGCTCAGCTTCAATCCCAGCCACCTCACCCTGAAGGCTCTGGAAGCTTCTGGACCTTCTGCTGTGCTCACACCGGCCAGGTGCTTATTGCTTCCGAGAACACAGTGGCTGTGTGTCAGTGACCTCAGAGGGTCCGTCCAGTCCTGACGCTCAGTTGTCGAGGCTGCAGGAGCTTCAGGAGCCACTCCGCTTTCTCGGAGTGACAAGTTCACATTTGCCCACGGGAGGCTGCTCAGCTCTTGAGGTCCAACAGCGTGAGTCTGGTAGAGCTGGAAGACAGGAGAACTTAGGGAACAAGGCAGTGGATCTGGGGGTGGGTGGTAGCTGGGCTCTGAAGTGGAGCTCGGGGGAAGAACCCTTAGGGATCCTTGATGGACTTAAGTCTCTCAGCCCACGGTGAAAAGAATGCAAGTCCAGCCACCGGCTCTTCCTTCGGTGATTCACATCACCTCAATCTGACTAGCTCAGAATGGGTCCATTCTTTAAGGGAGACGTGAATTAGCATCTGCCTTCCAGTTTCCCCCAGGCTGCCTACTCCTTTAACAGGCCCTCCCAATGACTTTTCTCTTTTTTACACTTAGAACCCCAGGTTAAGGGACCATTTACCTCAAGCCTAGGAGCTAAGATTAGCAACCTATACATTTGAAGAATTCCAAAAAATCATGCTTGATGTTTCCAAATTCATAAAAACCACAGCTCTCTCCCTTGCTCATTACGACTACCAATAGAGTGCATAATTTGGTTCAGTGTAATTTCATCTGGCCCAGGCTAGGCGTGTGTCTAAAATACTCTCTTGACTTGATGGCAGACCAAACCTCCTTCCCATCCAGATGCGAGACTGTCACTGGATTGCAAAGTGGTGGTGTCGTGTTGTTCTCCCAGCTCCCAGCGTTCGGAGGCTCTGGCAGCGGGCAAGGGTAGAGGCGCTCAGGGACTTAAGAGCTTGTTCTTGCATACACAGCTCACTCATTTGCTTGTCACCCCCAACCCTGGCAGATGACAGGAGGTGCTAGACAGCGCAAAGTAAGACGTGTGGGGCTGCAGGCAGCAACTTGATATGGTATAATTATTACACATGAAAATAGATGGAATTTGGATACTAAAGCAGAGCAGACCATATCTCATCCTATGTGATGCTGAGAAAGGAGATGTCCCCCCATCACTGCATCTGCATGTGGCTGCAAACGCATTCGCAGTCTCTGAACACAGTAATTGAACCAAAAAGTACTTCGTTGCCGGGAGTGGGGAGGGCGTGCTTTCAACAAGGTAGATGAGAATAGACATGACGGAGAATTATAATCATCCGAATCATCAGAACAGGTGTGTCCAACCTCCATCTCTGTCCTCCTGATTTTTTGAAATGTTCTAAGGAAAAACTTTAGAAAGGAAGTCTTAGTGCATATACACATCAACTGTATTATGTGTATATTTTACATGCGTCCCGAGACAATTCATCTTCATTCCAAACAAGGACCAAGATAACAGCGGGCTACGGATAGAACATACTCGTCAAGAACCTCAGTTCTCTTCCTCAGAACCAAACTAAAACCACACTGGTCCTTTTTGAGAGCAAGTGGAGAAAAGTAATCCAGTGCTCTAAGACATGAGTCAACAAGTGGTACCAGGACAGGTCAGGGAAAGGCAAGAGAAAGAAAACCAATGTTCCAAGAAATTTATTTGGCAATCTTGGGCTGAGTGCCCATAATTTTTTTTGCAAATGCATTCTGTTGTTTAGTATTATTGTGCAGAGTTTAAATCAGTTAAAAATTTAAAGAGTTGATGGAGAAGGTGCCATTTCAGTGTTGTGGGCTCGACGAGAGAAAAGGAGAAGCAGGGGTTGGGGGAAAATGACAGGGGTGGGCATCCAGGTGACGTGTATAGACACAAAAGCAGGAAAAAAAAGTAAGGAAGCCACTCTGAGAGGCATAAAGCAACGGGGATTCAAACGCTGAATGGGGACTTGACAAGAGTCTAGTGAATCCTTCCTCCCATCTCAGCCGTTATAGTCGCTGATCATAAAACGCCAGGATAAAATACTGGGTCAAGTTGCAGAGGATGTGAAGAGTAGGTGCCGTGTGACGACACTTTATTGGGCCAGCTACAGTAATAACAATATTGATCCTCAGCTTTTCACTGGGCTTTGAATTTTCTCTCTTTTCATTAGTCTGTCGATCACTTTTCCTCAACCAATAGAAAGAGCATTTTTTTTTTTCCTGAGAAGCCCAGTTGGATTTTGAGAAAAGAAGGCTATCACGCTGGGTGGCCTGCCCACCAGGCAGCTGTCTGCCCACGGGCCTAACATTGAAATTTGCCGACCTCCCTCCCAAGTGGCAGAGCGCGCGCAGCTGCCACCCCCGAGATGCACCTGCCGAGGTGATTTCTGAAATGGCTCTTCCATACGTGAAGATCGCTCCTGGAGGCAAGGCCATTTTGAGTGCAAAGTGATCATCACACCTCTCGCGATCTTATTTTTATACTTCTTTCCTCGAGCTGGAGGAATATGGGCCAACTAGTTAAGAGGAAACTGAAAATAGACCCCAGGCTGCTATGCATTCGCGGTGTTTTCCTGGACTGCAAAAATTCTAGTTCACGTGCCTGTGTTTGTGCTGCACCTCCCGCAGCCTTTTCTCCTCCTCACATCGCTGCTTTGAGGTCTCCAGGTGGGTCTAGCGAAGACCTTAGGGCGCGCTTCCGGTCCAAAACGGCTCTGGCCAGGGGACTTGGATTTAGCTGCGGCCCACACATGCACCCCTCTGCCCGAGCTACAGGGAAGACGAAAGGGGGAGAAAGGAGGGGTACGTCATCACCCAAAGGAGAAGCCACCTGACTTTAATGACACAGGTGGAAGGAATCTCTCCTGGCAATGCTGTCTTTAGGAATACAAATGAAATGAAATGTACATGTGTGTATATGCTTTACACACAAACACACAGACACATATGCTTTTATCAGGATGTATATATGTAATACATACAAACACACATATGCTTTTACAAGGTCAGTGTTTTGGTTTACTTTTAATCTTTTTCTTATAATTATTATTTTATTAGGATGTGTGTGTAATACACAATGCTTATATCTGATTATATGATTGTTTTTACCTCTCCTCCCCCTCCCCGTTTCCCATTCCTCCACTTTCCCCTTCGCATCCGCACAAAGCCTACTTCTAATTTATGTTGCCCTTTAAATGATTTATACGTGAAGTTCCTCATGTAGGAGAAAAGCGTACAATGTTTAACCTTCTGTGTTTGACTGATTTACTTAATACTATGGTCTCCAGGTGCATCTATTTTCCTACAAATCAGTCAAATTTATCTTTCTTTATGGCAGAGTATTATGCCATAGTATATACGGGGAACATTTGCTTCATTCCGTCATCTCTTGACGAGGTTTGGTCTGGCCACTTCTAAGACTTAGAGTTCCTAACTTGTGCTGCTATGAACACGGGTATGCATGCATCCACGTAATACAATGTCTTTAACTGCTCTGGGAATGTCACCTGGAAGAAGTATAACTGGCTTCAATGGAATTTTTAGTTTCAGTTTTGAGGAATCTCCATACTGAATTTCATAGTGGTTTTGCTCACTGGTCTTTCCAACAACAGTGAAGAAGGATTTTTTTTTTCCTTACAACCTCACCAACATTTTTTTTTTTTTGAGTTCTTGGTGATAAGCATTCTTATTGGCATAAGGTGGAATCTAAGTGTCGTTTTAATTTGCATGAGAAAAAACAATATAAAATGACATTCTTTAACTTGTTTTTGTTTTTGACAGACTATATGGGGGAAATGAGAAAAATCTATATAATTATTTTATATTATACAGAATACATTTTATTGTCTAACACCTCTACAATATTTATTCCCGATTTATGTTATATTAGCCAACAAAAATACCAATGAGCTTCACAAAATCAGCTATTGATGTTTCCTAACCGTGTATAAAGTAACAATTTATCACAAATATTTTTAAAAAATAAGAACAATAGGAATACTCTTTTGATTATCTACATAACAAATATAAATACATAATTTTAATTACTTATTTTCATAAGAATAACAATGAAAATTCTATATAATGAATCTAAAAAACAGTCAAAATTTCCCTCACAGAAAGATTTGAAACATTATATACTTTCACTATCTTCTGAAAACTTTAATAAATTGAATATTAACTGAAATGCTCAGAAGTAAAGCCAAATATTTAGAACCAGCATTTAAATGAAAACGTCAAAGCGAAAGAGTACAATATATTGTGTGCATGTGTACATTTTGTGGATATATGAAGCAGTGACATGCCACATAATCACGGGGGCACTTTCTAAGAAATTTGCCAATAGATAATTTCACCCTTTCGCAGACATTATGAAGTGCACTTTCACAAATCTCCGTGGCTTAGGTCAATCTCTCCACATGGCTTCTTGATGGAATCAGGAGATGTGGCCAACACCAGATGCTGAGGCTGCTGTGGGCACAACATGACGTACAAGACTCAACTATTTTTAATAACATAACAATAAAAAGTATAATAAATACACAAACAAGGAGCAGTCATTTGTTATCAGAACCAAGTGTTCCGTACTGTGTGCGCTATACTGTTATAACAAGGTAATAAGCTTATTTATGCCAGCATCGTCACAAGCCTTCTGGAAATGCGTTGGCCTCTGACATCACTAAGCGATAAGATTTTTTTGGTTCTATTATACCCTTATGGTACCTTTGTCATGTATGCATTTCAGCACTGAGCAAAATGTCTTTATGTGGAATTTGATTTTAAATGCCAATATCAAGAGGTAAATTATTTACGAAAAAAATTTGCATACAGTAATTCAGGAAGCCAAATGTATATACTTTTATCAAGCTATGATTTGTTTGCCTCTCTAGGATAAAGTGGTGTATTAACAGAGAAAATTCAAAAGCATGCAGACCTTTGTTTTAGATTTATTCATTTATTTTCTACAGGTGTGCTATGTGTCACCACACCCACAGTATAAGGTGCTGGGGAATCCGATCTAAGGTCCAGCACTTGCCAGGAAAGTACTCTTAACATCTGAGCTATGCCTGCAGTCTTGATAGTGACTATTGATTTCTTGTTTTGATTCCATTTATTTCTGTTCTATTCTTTCTACTCCTTAGCTTATACATTATTTTCTCTTCATTTTTCAGTTTCCAAATGTGCAAATCCAGAGACTTGATTTTGAGCCGTTCTTTTTTGTAATGTTTGCATTTAATGCTATAAATTGCCCTCTGAGTACTGCTACTGCTGCATTTCACTAATGTTGATAAGTTATATTTTATATTTATTTTTCTCAAAATAACTAAAAATCAATATTACTATTTCTGTGAATCATGTTCTATTTAGAAATAGGCCCTTTAATTGCCAGGGATGAGGGGAGGAATTTCAGTTTCTGTTATTTATTTCTAGTTTGACATAGGGATGAAAGTCAGACATGATATGATTTTTGTTATTTCAGATTTGTTAAGGTGCATTTTGTGGCCCAGAATGTGCTATACCTTGGTGAAAAGTCTCAAGAACTTGAAAAGAAAACAGTATGCTGTTGTTTGATGGGGCATTCTATAAATGTTAGTTAGAGCCAAATAATTGATAGTTCTGTCCAGTTTAATCATATTTATGTTGGTTTGTTGGCTATTAGATCTGTCATTTTGTACTCGTGGAGAGGTGTGGAGGTTCTCAACTATAATAAATTGTGTGTCCATCACTTTGAAATTAATGTCTTTTGTTACTATGCAAATACACATTAAATTGTTTTTATGTTTTCAGAAACATTTTCTTCCATTCTCCTTGTGTAGTGCCTTCCTTTATTCTTGATAATTTTCCTTGCTCTAAAGTCTGTTTTGTTAGAAATTAATATGGTACTGGATTTTTTATTACAACTAGCATGGTGTAACTTCCTTTAGCTTTTGTACGTTTTTAAAATATTGAAAATAGCCTTCTGGTAGACACTTATTGTTTGTTTCTTTAATCTCTCCTGACATTCCCTGTCATTTTATTGGTGTATTTAGGTCCTTCACGGTTAAAAGAATTGGTAGTTGGAGTGATAGATATGTTCAAAATACTTTTATTGTCTTTGTTGTTTATTTCTTCTTTTTAATCCTTCTATTATTTTTTGGCTTTCTCTGGATTTATTTGAACATTTTCTATGACTTCATATTCTCTTCTTTGTATGACAATAATTCTTTCTGAAATTAATTTTTAATGGTTGCACTGGGATCTGTAAAATATATTTTCAGTTACTCCAAGTCTACCGTCAACTAACACTCTACCACTTGATGGTCAGTAAGGTGCCGTATAGTACTGATTCCTTCCCTTCCTCCTCTACTTTAACAGTATTACTGTCATTCATTTCCTTATATAATTGATAGTCATGCAGTACTTCACTGCTATTATTGTTTTGAATTACTATTTATCTGTATGAATATAAATAATGTGAAAACTATGACATTATTTTGCTTTCAGTTATTTTTTCGCTAGCACGCATTCTACCCACAAATACAAATCTCTGAGCTATTTATTTCTCAAAGCCCAT
Source organism: Ctenodactylus gundi (assembly GCA_004027205.1). Taxonomy (NCBI): domain Eukaryota; kingdom Metazoa; phylum Chordata; class Mammalia; order Rodentia; family Ctenodactylidae; genus Ctenodactylus; species Ctenodactylus gundi. Next base: position 284,148 of record PVKB01001412.1, read on the forward strand.
CTTGCTGATAATGACACAAATTTGGAAACAAAATAAGTGTTCAATGGGAGGCCAAAAGTGTGGTAAATCAACCAAATGAAAAACTACAAAGCCATTGAAAATGAGCCTCCATCCTTGTCCCAAGCTAGATTTTCTCACAAAAATGAATCGCAGTGGAGCCAAGTTTACCAGGATAAATTCCAAGCATCCTGTGAACGTCTTGCAGGATGAGTGTTGTGGTTTGGCTCTGGAATGTCCCCCAAAAGTCTCATGTATTTTAATGTTATGGATTGTCTATGGAACCAAATGCTGTTGGTGGATTGGGGTCTAGTCTGGAGGGGTGCATTACAGTTAAGTTAGGATTAAAGGCATGTGAGTTAGGATTGACGGTGTGTAGTGGCCACACCTTCCACACCTGGATGCAGGAGGGGCTGCTCACTGGGCGGCAACCTGGAAGGATGTTTAAGCTGCACCTGCCTTCCTTGACAACTAGGATTGGGACTTGGACTAGTCTCAACTAATCTCAATTTGCCCTCCTGTTAGTGATGTGAGAAGCTGCCCCACCTCTGCCATGTACTTCAATTGCTGCCAGCTACCATCTGAAACTGTGAGCTAAAATAAACCTTTCCTTTCCTAAATTAGTGGGTGTCAGGTATTGAGTCACAGCAGCAAAAAGTAACTAAGACAATGGGTTAGTTATTTCTACCCAGGCTTGTACTTCTGAGAGTGTTTCCAGTTGTTGGTGGAGCAGGAAAGGCTTCAAGGAAGAAGAAAGCCTGTCCAAGAACATGCAGCTGGACACAGAATTTGACGCATGGGCCTAAGCAGGAAGGCCTCTCAGAGCAAAGGCTCCCCACGAAACCCCAAAGTCAAGTTCTCGCAACATGCAGTGAAAGGGCTGCAGAGGGGCTTTTCCTTCGGCCTAATTTCAGCAAGTTTATTACTAGAGGGGCTGAACTATGACTTCTCCTCTATACCAAGTATCAGCCTTTCCGTCCCCTCAATCAGTGAACTAGAAAGTTTTGTTCTCAGGGCTTCAGAAAGAGAAGGAGATTTCTGGAAGGAGAAAGGCAAGCAGCATCGCCTTTTTCAGAGTTTCAGCAACCTATACCTTGGAGGAAATGCTGCATTCTGGGTAGATGGAGTGGTTTCAACAGGAATTGTCGCAGCCCAGAGTGTTCTCTGAGGCAGACAAATGGTGTCGGGCTGGCACGAAGGAGGGAGGAGGACACAAAGACCAAAGTTCCCATCAGTGGTCCCTGTGACTTGCAGCCTAGACGGCGACCCAGAGAGTACGAAGTGATTCGGAAACTTTGCAGAAATGCTAAAGCAGCAATTTCTTCTCTGTGTAGTTTCCCTGGAAGAAGGCAGGAGATACGAGGAGGTCAGGGAAGGCAGACTAGTTCGGTGCAACTCGGAGGAGCTTGTAGACTGTAGCAAAGTACAAGAACATCAGTCACCCCCATCCTTGCGTACTTAAGGGTAGTGTGAAAGATTGTGAGTGGGGGGTTTCTGAAGTGGCCTCTGAGCTGATGGAATGGGCCAATGTCCCAGATTGTAGGTGAGATGAAGCCCATTGATGAAACGTCAGGTCACATGGATGACACTGAGGGTCAGAATTCTGAACTCCACTCATTTTATTAACCCTAAAGGAACTCATAGAAAAGGGTTAGAGGAGCCCCCACCTTTACTAAACTTAAATTTCTACAACCCTGGTAAAATAATGGCTCAGAATAGGTGTTAGCTGAGTTATCAAAATAAGTGTACTTACCAAACACTTATTTTTGTAGACTAAGATTGTTATTTTAAAATTCAAATGATAATTTTTGCCCCTGGGTTGATGACGTGAGTCACAGGACAAGCAACTACGATGGTTGCCACACTGTTGGGTCTGAAAATAGAAATCCCACAAAGGGTTAAAGCAAGCCACTTCTTATCCAAACAGAGGAAGCCAGCAGCCCTGATTGTAAACAAGGAATTAATGAGTGCATCAAAGACAATGTGGAGATTGCATAAAAAATGAACAGTTCACACCTTTTTTTTCAAAGTTAACTTTGTTTCAGCTTAAAAACCTGATAAATGTTTTCAATTAACAGTTACAGAAAAAGAAAATTATATTGCAAATTCATGCAAAATCTTCCTTCAAAATCACTTGCCTAATTACACAAATCAATTCTTCAGACTCAGAATCCAGATTCAAAATAAAAAGTACAGATGTTTTGGGAGCCGCTGTGTGGGTAAGGTGGGGAACCCAGATGGGTATGCCCTGGCCTCTGTTTCCTAAGAATAAAACAAGTCAAAGATCATAGAAACCCAGTCGCGGAGGGTCCACTGTTGCTTCCTGAGGAATCAGCATAGTGGCTTGGACATCGGTTTTCATAGCTGGTCCTTTCTCTCCGAGGCACAATGAATAATAAGCTCCTTCCCCCACAGAAGGTTGCAGAATCTGTTAGTTATGGAGCAATTAAGAGTTGCCAAGTAGCAACAAGCAGACACGTAGATGCTGTTAAACTATGATCTGAATAAATTTTTGTCACCAGGGCTGCTGTGAACATCATTGTCATTCTCCTCATCATGTCAGAACTTTGCAATAGTTTGGATAGATCTTGATGGGCTGGAAGAGAAACTGGGCTCAGAGGGCTTGAGTGCCCAACCTACTCAGCCTGTTGCTGCTTCTTGGAATTGGGCAAGTTGCTTTGTGTGTCTGGATCTCACACTGTGTGTGTGACAGCTAAACGGAGTCTACATGAGCTCACGTGACTCTTATCAGCATAATGTAGGGTCGCAGTCTTCCTACTTGCACAGATCATGAATCTCTAAGGTCATCTTGACGACAGTACACCTCAGAGGGCATGTCTGGACTTGTCTTAGGGTATGTGCCTCCCACTGGCTGGATGGCTGCCGTGAGCGTTTTGCTTGGTCGTGTGTGTGTGTGTGTGTGTGTGTGTGTGTGTGTGTGCAAGGGACAGAGAAAAGATTGAAGAGCCAGTGAAATGCATGTCCACTTAGAGATATTAGTTTCCTCCACTGCCCTGTCTATGGGCAAGTAAAGAACGAGGAATCCTGGTCCTTAAAACCTGGCAGACCTGTAGAAATTAGACAGCGTGCTCACTTACATTTGACAATCTCGTGGCATTCTATTTCCCCAAAGCACCAAGGCATGTTTTTATGTCTTGTTCCAAAATCTTGGCTATGCCTTGGAGGGAGAGTCCCTTAGGTCTGATTCTCAGTGGTCGTTCTGCCCACCGGGTCCGCATTGTTAATACCTTTAATAACTAATGTGTGAGCCAAGGGCAAGGATTCCTATTTTTCCTAGCTACAAATTTAATTCTAGACTGTGACTAAGAAAAAAACGTACGAAAAAGAAGTAACACCTTCCAACACAACAGCAGCAACAACAAATCCATAAGCACAAGAGAAGGGCAAAGAAGAGAAATTCCTTAGGCCTCCCTTGGCTGGAGGAAGATGCGACACTTGAGCACAAAACTTGGTCTTGAACTTCTGGAGATGAAGAGAAACGGAGGAATCAGAGGTTTGGGATCACAGCAGTGTGTGTGGGGAAAGGTGGCTTCTTAGTCTGATATTCTACATCAATGAATCTCCAAAGTGTCCCGAGAGTTTCCCGTATCAACTACTGTTTCATTACGAGTCGTTTCTCTAAAGCTTATTAGTGGCTGAAAATAACAACTTGAAATTCACGATTTTTTCTTCACTTCATCAATCAGCTTGACAGTTCTACCCATCTGGCCTGGACCGAGCTGATATTAACCAGGTAACTCATGTTTCTCTGGGCAGTGATGGACCTGCTGGGTTAGCTGTGTGGGGGGCCCTCAGCTGGCCCCATTATTCCTCTTCTTCCTGATCTCTTATCCTCTAGCAAGTCAGACTGGGTTCATTCAGGAGACTGGAGAGTTACAGGGGACCTTCTGGAGCTGTACTCAGAATGATCATAGTGCCAAAGTGTCCCAAGAGAAACCCAGATAAGAGGAGACACATGCTTCTGTGTCTCCCTGGGAGGGGCCACGCCATCATATTGTAAGAGCTTTCAACACAAAGAGGGGGAAGAGGCGAGCTGATTTTGAAACTTTCTTTCCAGGTATAAACTACATTATACTCTCATCCACCCATGAATTTCTGATTGCATCAGGCACCAAGTATATTATGAAGTTGTGCGATTTAAGTCGAGTCTGAATCCAGGTCCTCTTGATCTTGAGAAATATAAACCTTAAAGCCAAATTATCAGACTCCTCCCACTCTACATGCAGGGTTTATCCAGGTGGTAAAAATCACAAGAAGTACTTCACTCAGAAGTTGGAATGCTGGAAAATATATGGAAAATATTGGACTACAGCAATTCCGAAATTCTACAGGATAAATGGTAGGGAGTGGTACGTTATCAAGTTATGGTTCCGCATCCTGGGAGTGACCTGGCGTTCAGTGTTTTCTGTACATCTTCACTCTTCTCTTTTAGACACCATTTTGTTTCAGTCATCCTCTTTAATTGCATCTAAAGAAGTCACCCTTGTTCGCAATGAGGTTTTTTTTTTATTCAGTCCTGACTTTAAGAAAGAACTGAGATGTATCTTCATAATCTCAAAAACCTCTATTCTTTTATTAGACACTGGCATCGTTTTTGCCTATTCACCTCCCTTAGATACCTGGTGGGCTCTCTGTATATACGATTATTATGTAATTATGATTTATTTCCTGCTTCAAAATCTGTATCTAAAATAGCTTCTAAGATAGATCACTATCTTTGAAGCTACTCCTACTTTGAAGTTGACCACTTGCTCCTAAATTATCCTTTTTTTGCAGAACTAGTGAGATCTGTAAAGTTAATAACGAGTCTTAAATTCACACTTTTGATTTTTTATTAGTAGTCAAAGCTCATTTTCTTAGTTTATTTAAAATTGATATGCTATAAAACTAATTTGTTTTGAATGCTCATTTCTATAATTACAACACATGTGTAGATTTGGGTAACTGCCATCATGATCAGGGTAGATGTTGCAGTCCATTTTCTGAATTTCAGACTGAGCAGCACAGAAAAATAAAGAGATTTATTTGGTTTTTAACTCTAGACACTAGAAGTCCAAAGAAGTGGCAGCAGGATCTGGATAAAGCTTTTGTGTCCTGTATTCTCAAAGTTGAAAACTGGAAGAACAAACGAGCTCGTGCAGAAGTGACCCTGCAACGGGGACGGATTCGCTTTACGCCAGTTGCTCTTGCAGTAGCTAAGTTACTCCTGTAATAATAGCATTAATCCAATTATGAGGCTTTCCTACAGGACTCCAAGACCTCTCACTAAACTCAGTCTCCTGTGGGCAGTAAGTTTCCAACTCAGGAATTTGAGCACTTCACCAAAGACAGAGAAATAGAGAACTATTTAATCTTCCTTTAAAAACTTCCCCATGCTACTGCTTTAAAGATATTCTCCTTCACCCCTAACTCCTAGAACTAATCTGTTTTCCACCAATCCAGTCAACAGATGAATGGCTGTATATGCCACTTTTTCTTTATCTATTCGTCTGATGTTGGGTGGTATCGGTATGCATATATATATATATATATATATATATATATATATATATATATATGGTATTTTCAGCCATAAAACAGAGTAAAATCACGTCATTTGCAGGAAAATGAGTGGTTAAATCTTGAGACAATAATATTAGGTGAAATAAGCCAGTTATAGATGGGTAAATATTACATGGTTTCTCTTACATGAGACAAATAAAAATATAAACAAAGTTTAAAATAATGGAGAGCTAGAATGAAAGAGGAAGACACATGTTGGAAGAAGGGAAAGGGAATCAAAGGATGGAGGAAGAGGAGAAAATGAGGAATGCACAGAATTTTGAAAATAATCAAAGATGGATAAATGATAGTTAAACAGAATTTTTATTTTATCTATTCTCTTAAGTGAATGCAATTATTGTAAACACAGCCTAATAAAGAAGAAAATGAAATGAATGGAATATATGGAATACAAATTTTGAATTAAATTTAGTATAATCCTGTGTTTTGTTTCTATCAACAATCCTTCCCCCTTCGCTGATGGCTGGTATTCCAATCCATGAATATATCAGTGTGTAACACTTAGCCACTGAAGGACATTTGGGTTGCTTCCACTTTAGAGCGATTATGAATAGAACCTCCCTAAATATTTGTGTACAGATTTCAGTGTGGATCTGTGCTTTAAGAAGAGGACATAGTTATCAGTGAAGTCGCTGGGTTATAAGATAAGTGTATTTTTTTGCCTTTTAAGATACTAAAGTATCTTTCATTGTGCTTATAACATTTTTCCTTCCTTCCAACAATGTATGAGAGTTCTAGTTGCTCCCCCTCTTGACTCACACTTGACATTGTCAGTATTTTTAATTTCATCGAGTGGAATACATGTACAACATTCATCTTAGCTTTAAGCTGTATTTCTCTGACAGTTGATGAAATACTGCCATCAACTTATTTGCCACCTGTATATCATCTTCAGTGAAATATCTGTGTCTCTTCCCATTTTCTTATTGGATTGTTTTTATGTTGATATTTGAGTCTTGTAAATGTACTCTTGATACATATGTATCCTTTCTCATGTACACCATTTGCAAGTATTTTCTCCTGTCTGTATATTTTTTCCTCATCCCCTTAACAAAACATTTCATAAGGCAAAAATAGAAAATTTTTATGCAGTCCAGTTTATCGACTTTTTTTTTTTTTGGTGAATCATACTATAGATATCATATCTAAAAACTGGTCATCCAGCACCTGGTCTTAAAGATATTCTCATAAGTGTTTTTTTTCTAAAGTTTTCTAATTTTATATTTAAATCTAAGATGGACTTTGAGTTAATTTTTGAATACAGGCCATGAGGTCTGGGCCAACATGCACACGTGGGGATAAATATGTAACTGTATGTATAAACATGGACCAACACGTGCTCCTTCAGTTGCTCATGAACCTTCATGGTGTAGCAGCTGGCTGATTCATGGATATTTTTGAGTTCTCTATTTTACTTCCCTGGTCCATCCAGATCTAGCCATGCATTCATCCACCAATCCATACAGCCTTGATTAATATAGCTACATAATAAGACTTGAAGTGGAGCAGAGCGATTTCTCTAAATTTATTCTTCCCTTTCAGAATATTTTTGGCTACTCTAGTTCTTTTATGTTCTCACATATGTGTCTTAGAATAATCTTGTACATATCTAGAAAAAAAAAACTTGCTGGGTTTTTGACAAGAATTGTGTTAGGCCAGTGTAAGAATTTGGGAAAAATTAATGTCTTTACTATATCGAGTCCTCCAACTTAGGAAAGACAGTAAAAATATTATATACTTTACTTCTTCCAACAGGTCCAAACTATAATTCTCCAATTTTCTACCTCCCACTATAACTTCCTATATTTTTTACGCTTTTGTCAAGACTGTCTCCACTGTTTTCCAGCGATCACAGCCCGTCCAATCCCAAATCTGATGTTATGCATTACAGGGTTTTGTTAGAACGGCGTCTCACCTTCACACATCTCATCTTACAATTTCTGCGTCTGTTAGAATTATGGCACCAGCATTCCAAAATTGAAAGGTTAGAAACCACAACTGCTCATGATTTCCTACAAGTCTAAGGGTCAGAGATGTTGTTTGGCTCAGCTTGGCCTCAGCTGGATCTGCTAATGTGTCTGTGTCAGCCAGGGGTCAATCAGACACTGTCTGGCTTACCGCAGCTTATGTGGAAGCGATTTCCTCCAATAGATAGCCTGAGATGTTTTTTCAAGAAGTACTGAGTGGATGCAAATTCTCTTGAGGCTCATGCCCAGAGCTCATACCGTACCCATTCTTTTGCCTTCTATTGGCCAAATGGGGATAGGAGCTTCACCCACATTCCAGGAGAGGGAACTAGATGCCGCCCCTACATGAGAGGAGTCACAAAATTACATTTCAGAAGTGTTTACACAGGTGGAAAAAAAATAGGGCCATTTTCATAATCACTATACATGATCAATATAGTGGTTTGGGGGAAAAATTTTTCAGAGTACTTCCCATGCTGCTGGAACTTAGAGAAGGCTAGTATCCCAATGTTACAATCAAGAAAGAAAAGTCCATGGGCCTTGGAGGTAGGCTGTTGCTGGTACAGAGGTCTCCTTGAAGTACATGGGACACCTCTGTGCTGCTCCTGCATTTAGGGATACACCTGATTTAGGTTATCTACTTGCCAGTTTATTTAAATTTAAAGTTTAAAGCTTAGAGCATTGCCAGCATTTCTATTTGCATCTTGGATGAAACAATCAAAGAGTTACTAATCACTAGAGGAAGAGGAATAGTATCTGAAAGATCAGACTAAGAGAATAGCTTCAGATGAGTGGGCGAAGGCAAGGGGCCCGAGTGCAGACATGGAATTGAAGCCCTAATCTTTCGGTGTCCTACTGTGTGTGATGTAATGGGCTCATTGTGACCATTAGCCTTCAGGTTCATGTAGGGCTGGGGGTGGATTTGGAGTGGTCCAGGCGATGGATTGTATTATATCTCCCCCCCCCTTTTTTTTTTTTGGCTGGGAGCATGGAACTGCCAATTCCTTGTGAGACTCCACGGCAGTTGGTAACGTTTCTCTGGCTGCCTCTGTGGCTGGAGAAAGCACGAATGTGCCTAAGACGGGAAGCTCACTGGTGACGTGAGAAGGACGTCATTGGCTTTTGAGAGCAATAGAGAGATCCTTCGTTCAAGGATATACGGGAAGAACAAGGGCGTTCCCTAGTGAACCCATACGAATCATGTGATCACGGGCAATACACTGTCTCTGCCCCCAGGAAACCCCACAAATTTAAAAAGTCTTCTTATTCCTTACGGGAATCCATTCTAGTCCCTACTGGACCTCTTCTAGTGACAAGAATTTACTAAAACAATGTGATACATTTGGGCTGGAGTGGTTCATTTAGTAGGCTTTGACCTCTTAGGTATCACTGAGAACTACCTACAGGCTCTTTGAAACGGAATAAGCTGGGCTGTTTCTGTCCCAACGAATTCCTCGTTTCATCCTCTATGAAATTAAGTTGCACAGCTTTCTAGAATGGTCCTACACAACACAGACTTGGCTAGTTTACCTATCACGATTCCAAGATAATAGAAACCCAGAGACACAGTTGCAGACAAATGTAGAGGAAGTGTTGGTGTCTACAAGAACTCAGGTCCTTGGGGTTGGAACGTCATTCTCAGGCAGTGGGCTCGGCAAACCATAGTCCTCCAAGTGGGCTATGTTGCCCTTCTTCTTTTTATTTTAATTTGCCTTATTTTTTTTTAAAAAAATGTGAGATGAGGTCATCGCCTCTGCACTTCTTTCTGGAGAACTGACACTTCCAGTGCGAATGAAGCTAATGGCGAGAGACAGTATTTTAATGTTAATTAGATATTCCATGTGTCTTAGTTCATCAGAGAACTATTGCTCTTTTATGTATCAGATGAAAGCCGAGCTCTTGCTTGGAGGAAAACAAGAGTACACAGTCAGAAAAGAAAGTGTTTTCTGTTTTGTAATTATTCAAATGATTGTTGCTTTTCATAAAAGCAAAAGATTTTGAGAGGGCAGAAAGATACTTAGCAATAACACAACTGCATGGCAGGGAGCCACTGCAGAGCCCGCGACACTCTCTTCTCTCTCTTTGGCAAACATTGTTAAAAACTGTAATCTCCAATTAGGAAACAACCTCTCCGTGTTGCTCAGTGGCCTCATTAGACACGCGAGAGGCGGTAGGACCGAGCCTCCTTCTGAAAGGACTTACTTGGGAGAAAAAGGGCAAAAGTGCAAGGAGAATGTTCTCTGGTATCCTGAGGCCCCTGTATCCCGAGACCACTGCTCAGGCTGAAGGACGGACGTAAGGACTGGTCTCTCCACAACCGTGAACCAAAGTAAACCGATATTTTTTTTCTAAGCTGATTATCTCAACTGTTTCTTATAATGATGGAAAGACTGGTGCAAGACCACCTGTCCTTTCTAAGCACAAAGGAAAGGCAGCAATGGCCTACGGGTAAGGAAATATAGTTTTAAAAAGTGAGTGGTCACCCCTAGAATGTTTAACACCATGCGCAATCTCAATCCTACCTACTAATGTTGGGGAATGATAATGTGTCACTGTAGGTTTGTTGATTGTAATAACTGTACTGCTCTGGTTGAGGGGGACGTTGATAATGGGAGAGGCTGTGCATATGGAAGGATAAATGGTACATGAGAGCTATACTCTATGTTGCTGTGAAAACCGTTTAAAAATAAAAGCGAAAACTAATACGTAAATAGATGTAATTGTTAAATAAAAATTACAGCTGGCCATTGTTTTACAAGCTTGCTCCCTAAGCTTTGGAAGGCTAGACTAAGACTGGAAAATTGTATGCCCTCACATGAAAACTTAGCTGTTATCTGACCTTCTTGATAAGTCAGGAGAGAGACAACAGCCAAAGTTGTCAAAAAGGTCAGTTTTTATCCACATAATACTGAATTTCCCTTTGCTTTTAAACATGAAAAAGTAAGTGATATTGACTATTCAGATATTTTTCCATTGTCCTGTCTTTCTTTCCCTGACTTACAAAAATTGTAACTTTAGAGTGACCAAGTCACGCTCTGTTCTTTATTTTTTGCTGTCTGCAGCCCTTCCTCATCTACAAAAACCCTTGCACTCAGTTCATTGGAACACGTTTCATTTCATGGAATAAAGTGTATTTGGCTCTAGAATCACAGACAAAGCCAATTAAGATTTCTCAATTTTTTTTGTTGTAATTTTGTCTTTTAACAGGTGATAGGTAGGTATATTTAAACAGAAGCAAAAGGACAGAGTGAAATCTTCTATTGTACTCTCCTAAACAGACACTGAGAGAAATGATTTAAGAACACTTTGTTTATTTGCAAGTTAATCCCAGCCAGCACTGGTAGGGAAAGAAGAAACAGGAGAGAAAAAAAAACCAGTAGGTATTGTTATGCAAAAACGTGATGGTGTCCACTGTGGCTCTCTGGCAGACCCTATGTTGGCACTTCCCTTCTGTTGACACAAGTGGGGCATGCCTTCCTCAACACATTAGGCCTGTGTCATCTACCATGTTCTTGGGATTAGAGAAAAATCTACATGCAGTGTAACAGAAGCTGACAATAGAAAGCTTAATTCATGTTTGGGTACTGAGAGCACCTAGGGAAAGTGCCATGTGCCACGGAGGTGGTCTATTTTTGTCCTAAAGTCTTCTCCAGATCCTCTTAACTAGCTGTCGTTTAAACAAGTTCAAAATATCGCATGGTTTCAGTATTTCACATTAGCGTATGTTGCAACAAACTCTAGGCCTCCCAGGAAAGCAGCTTCATGTCTACCCTCGGTACCCTTCTCCTGTGTTATCCTCTGGCAAATCCAGAGTGATGTGCTACAAGTCTATTAAAACCTGAGGACTTTTGTCTCACTAATTCCAACAATAGTCTGGTATTAAGCCATTCACTCCTGGAGGAAAGGGTGAAGTCCACCCTACCCAAACTGCGTGGTCTAAGAATAAGAAAGGGACTCCTCAAAGAAAGCTGCAAGCATGGTTGTCAGATACAGAGATGACAAAATCCAGCAAAAAATGTCTGGGGTGTTTGTAATAATCTCTGCCTTTTAATCTTTTAATTCATTTTTTTCATTTATTCATGATAAACACACACACAGGCTATGATGTACCAAGTGATTATTCTACTAGTCAGAGAACCATTGATCAAATAATTACATAGCAAAGCATTTATTCAAATGCAAAAATGTATAGAGATCAGAAAACTGGTCTAGTGACAGATCACAGAGGTTGTCTTCCAGTTACCTACTAGAAATCCAGATGGTCCTAGACCACACTACTTCCACCAAGAATGGATGTATTTAAGTTTAATTTCCTAATTTGTCAGGGGCCAGCAGCCCCCATAGGTGTTTCATGGTGAGACATTTAGCATTTATTAACAATTTCTCTAAGATAAGCACTTAAAAGATTATTTAGAAGAGCTAGAAATACTTAAGTATGAAAAAGTTTACTTAGAATTTTAACTTATTTACAACATTTAGACTTTTTAAAAATGAAGCTGTTACATAAAGCAACTCTTATAGCAAGATATATATGTTATATATTTGTGTTTGAGAAAGAAGCCAGAAAAAAATGTGAAGCAAGCACCACACAGAGAAAGATAAAACAGGAGCAAGGAACAGCTGATAAATCAAAGAATATAAAAATAAGAAATTAATAACAGTGAGAGAAGAAACTAATGAAACAAAACAATGAAAGAACTGAGAAACCAAATCTTACGACTTTGGCTTTTTCTTTTTGAAAAGACTATAAAAAAAGACAACCTTCTGGCAGGACTGAGAAAAGCAAAGGAGATTAAGCATAAATAATTTTATGACTGAAAAAAATAGATATAACTATAGATTTTTTAGAAACGTAAGTTACAGAGAGTCCTTGGAAACTTTATAGCTCTAAATTTGAGAACTTAGATAAAAAGGAACATTTTCTGGAAACAACAAAGATTTCTGAAACTGACTCAACATGTAAGAGTATCTTCACAATTTGTATATCTTCCAGAGAACTTTGTATATAGAATAATAAGAAAAAGCTATTCTAGCAACTATTTTGCTTATTCTTAGAATTAATTGCAAATGTAATTGTCTTAGTTAGTTTTTTTTTGTTAGCCAGACACAATATCTGGCAGCCACAATATTTTTTTTTTTTTTTTTTTGAGACAGGGTCTTGTTCTGTAGCTCAGGCTGGTCCTGAATTTACCATGAAACTCAGGTTAGCCTTGAACTCATGGTAATCCTCCTGCCTCAGCCTCCCAAGTGCTGGATTATAGGTGTGTGCCACCACCAGCTTATGTGGTGCTGGAGAATCAGAGGCACCCACAGCTTAAGGGAGAAAGGATCTATTCCAGCCCACAGTATCAGGAGGTCTCGATCTATTCATGGCCAGCTGGCAGTGCCAGGAAGGATGTGGTGGAGGACAGCTGGGCATCACAGCCTCACAAAAAAAGAAGGAATCAGGACTTCATAAAGAAGCCAGGGCAAAAGTATAGATCCCTCCAGGCCACATCCTGGGTAATGCACAACACACCCAGTAACCCACCCCTCCTGACCAGGCCCATCGCCTAACAGTACACAAAATCTATAAATAATTCATAATATCCAAATGCATAATCTTTTGGGGGACATTTAAGACCCAAACAATAACATGGTGTATTAGTTTGGGTTCCTTTCAAAAGACAGAATTTACAGATCTTACCACAAAAGGGGCTATTAGGAAGGCTTACAAGTCCAATGATAGAGGTGGTCCAAGATGGCTGCTCAGCCAAGCAGTAGATCTCCCATCCGGGACTGCAGAACAGCCGGTGAGGTGAGAATCCGCTGTAGATCTCAGGTGAAGATCGGCGACTGAAGGGCAGCAACAGACAGACAGGCACAAGGTGAGACGAGAGCGAATCAGTGCTGACGATCTGTGGCTGCGGCGTCTGTAGAGAATCGCCAAGGCAAGAGCTTTTCCCAGAGGAAGAAGCTGTAACAATTGTCTCTCTCCCTCCATTTTACACAGCTGGAATTCCAGTTGGCCCTCCCACATCTGGGCGGATGTTCTCTTATTGGCCGGCCCACAAATGACACACACTCTAATCCCGACAAGTTCTTGAGCCCCAGTCTAGGGCAGTTGACAAACCCTAATCCTAAAGGAGGTGTGGGTCCTAATTCCATCAAGTTGACATAATCCCATCAACGGACACACGTGGATATAATATTAATAAACATCCTATGTGTCAAAGGTTAAATCCAAAATGTGTTCTGAGATGGAGCTTTTAGAAGGTGATTGGATGATGGGAGGGGGCTCTCCTTATCAGTAGACTAACCCATTGATTGGTTCTTAACTGAAATGTGCTATTAGGAGGTAGGGCCTTGTTGGAGGCCAGCCACTAGGGGTATGACTTGAAAGAGTGTATTCTTGTCCATGGCTCCTCCCTTCTCTACTCTGCTGGCTGGTCACCATGAGATGAGTTTTCCTTCACCATGCCCTTCTCTCCTGCTGCCCTGCTGTGGAGTTAGCCTATCACAGACTGAACCATCTGAAACCGTGAGCCCAGATAAACCTCCCCTCCTTTAATTTGCTACTGTTAAGTATCTTGTTTCACCAATGGAAAAATAACCAATACAACATATTTTAGCACTAGTCTTATTAAATAAGAAAGCAAATTCCTTTTTAAAAATGGGCAAAATACTTGAACAGATGGTTCACATAAAGAGACATAGTTGGCAATAATCACAAGAAAAAGAGCTCAATATTAATAATCACCTCTAAAATGCAAATCAATACAACAATGCGATGCCTCCCACATCCAGTTAAATGGCTAAAATTAAAAGTTCAAATATAACAGATATTGGTAATGTCAGTAAGAACGTGTAACAACCAGTCCCTTATATATGTCTGGTGGAATATGAAAATATGGACCACGGTATAAAATTCTTTGGTCATGTACACAGGAAAAGGCTAATTCTAGATTGAGATTTACTCAGAATGCTACACTGATATAAGCAGAAGTACTTACCCTCATACTTGGAACAACCTAAATATTTTGGGGGGGTAGGGAAAGGAATGATAAACCAACTTGAATGCATTTCTACATTGCCAACCTATGTAGAAATAAGAAAGAATAAGCTAATGATCACAGATAAATCTCAATGAAGACTATTCTGAGTGAAAGGAGCCAGATCCAAAATAACACATGCTATGTGATTTCATTAGAATTATGTTCTAGAAAGGACATAACTAATCTATGATGAAGAAAATTATAGCAGTGGTTGCCTGGGGAAAGGGCGAGAGAACATTGGCTGGAAGGATACATGAAGAACTCTTCTAGAGTTATGAAAACATTTTCCATTTTCATGAGGATAAGGATTATGTGGGTGTACGTATTTGTCACAACCTATCACATTATACACTTAACAATTATGCACTTCATAGTATACACGTTATATTTCAATGGCAACCTCTGTGAAAGTATGCCACGAATAGATAAGGGAAATGAATTAGCAATCAGACATCCACACCTACCTTCATTTGCATGTACATATTTGCGATCAGCAAACACACAAATTGCAGTGTTTTGCAAATTCTACTGCAAATCATTCAACAGGTGGATGGCCTTGGTCTTGTGATTCCAGGAAATGGAGAGATTGTCTTCCATTCTAATGTCGGGAACTAATGGGCTTATCGGGGTTGGGGGATAAATATAGAGAAAGAAGACTCAAGCCACAGTGAGGGAGAAGAGAGAGGTTATGGTTTGAATCTAGATTGTCCCCCAAGAGCCTCACATACATGGAAAGGGATTGAGTTGAGAGAGTCACTGAACCTGGAGATTAATCCATTAATGATTTCTTGTGCTGTTAGGAGATGGGGTCTGGTTGGAGGGACGGGGCACGAAGGGGTGGCCCAGAAGATACAATCTCGCCTTGCACTCTTTCCCCTCCATTTTCACCATGACTTGAACTACCTTTCCAGATGCCAAGCCCTCCCTCCATTACTGGCTAACCATGCGTGAACTGAACTTTCTGAAACCGCAAGATAAATTGAGTTTCTCCCTCTTTAGGTTGTGGGTGCTGGTATTGTGTCCCAGCAACTGAGAAACTGATCACAACAAGGGATTTAGAAGAAAATGGAACTAGAGGAGATCTGGGCCACTCCTGCTCATCCCTGGAAGTATAAGGGGCAAACATTATTGGTTGAACACTGAAGAGTCACATTTCCCCAGTGTCCTTCCTTTCTTGCTAATGAAAGCTTAATTTTGTTCGGCAAGGAGGCAACCTTCAGAACAAGTGTGACTCTGCCTCAACCCCAGGAGACGGGTCTTTCTTAGTGTCACCAGCAGGAGTATTACTCACCTTGCCTTGACTGGTTTTGAGAGTGAGTAGAGGTTACAACTCTGGCTACAGTGAAGTGAGGATGTCCACTAGTAGAGGGGCAGAAGCAGGCAGAGAGATGTTCTGAAATGTTCATAGACTTTAAACTGTGGCACACAGGGAACTTTTACATTCTGGTTCTGAGCACTACTGGGCACAAAAGTGAACCAAGGAATTTCTGCAGACAGGTTTGAGCCTGGGTTTTAGAGGAGGAAACCAAATCAGATGTCAGGGAAGCTAGAAGGAGGCTCCATCCTCAAGGGCACTACTGCATCGGCATATTGACCAAAGATGGACACTACTACTTCTGAAATTTTATTCTATATCATCACAAATATTCCTGTTGTTAAAGTCATTCTTCACACAGGTTGATTCTTTTCCTTTTCCATTTGCGGAAACCATTTTCTGTAATAAGAATTTTAGTTGTTATGATAAGAGCCATGAGTAGTTACGGTAAATTTTAAGTGAGGTGTGCTCAGGGCCTGATTTGCTTCGATCGGTGTGCCTGCGAGGTGAAGAGTGGATTGACGAGAGGGAAACCGGGGAAAAGTCACTGAACATGGTTGATGGCAAACACACAATGACACCCTACGCCCTGGTGGCCTGGGTGGCAATGTAGAGAGGCAAATCAATGTCTTCTCCCTTTCTACAGATGAGTGGAAACACATATCTCCCCGGTCGCCGCCTTCAGAAAGCCATCTCTGATTTCTGCAACTGGACCTGGTGTTGAACGTGGCTTTCTTGTCCTGGTTGAGGTGTGATCTGCCTTCCGCCACGGGCTCCCAACGCTCCCTCCTCCCTTGGCATTGCGCCCCACTGCAGGGAGGTGGAGAAAGAGGGGAGCGAGGAACCTGCAGAGGTAAAACAAGCCTTCTCCAAGTACATGCTTTTCTCTTCCTCACAGATTCCCATTTTGTGCTCTCAGCGAGACATAAAAATCAGGGCTGTTGGCTTTGGAGGGTTGTTTATTTCAAGGAAGCGGGTAGGAGATGGCGACTGTGAGGAAGCCGTTTTGGACAATGACCATTGTCTGTGTCCAGATCGGAACTGCGCCTGCGATCTCCATCCCCGGCCTCCTCCTGGGTCTCTCTGTACCTGGGAAGCTCTGGTGCCTGGAACCTTTGCAGGTTGCCTGACTCTACAACATACCAGAAGGGCATAAATAATCACTAGCCATTCTTCGGCTCGACTATAAAAAGCGTGCATATGCTCTGTGCAGGTTTTCTTAAGGTAAGGGACAGAGCTGGGCAAGGCTGAGCTTCTGGAACTGCCCATATGGGGAGGCGGTCTTTCACCGATGATTCTGCAGACAGAAATTGCCCATCTGCACTGTTTGCAGGTGTTTTGAATGATTATATTATTAGCTCTGTCTGTTCAACTTTGCTTTTTTATGGTGGCTTTAGTATTGCAGTAAAAAAAAAGAAAGAAGAAAGAAGAAAAAAATATAAAGACAGCCATCTGCTTCCCGATTTGTGAACACATTTTCCGTCAGGAAAGAGGGAAGAGGAAGCAGCTATGGCTCTGCTGGGGTGGGACAAATGCTGGGAGGCCCGCAATTCTGCCCTCGTCTGACAGGTGGGGTTGGGGTTAGCAAGATCTTTCATGTTATCAGAGGAAGCTGGTGTGTTTTCTCGTGCCTCCTCCCCTTGCCTCCAAGTGGATGCGTTGCTGCTGCCCTCACCTAGGCATTAGAATCCATGACCAACATGTCCCGCAAAGCCTGCCCGGCCAGGGAAGCTGGCTGTGTGTGCCAGTGTGGCCCTGGAGAGCCAGGTCTGAGCTGTCCGTCCAGCCCACCCATGATTCTGGACCTTAATTTGATCTGTGCCGTGACCTGTGAAACTTTGCAGGGCATCCCGGCTGCAGGTAGCAAGACAAAGATTTATTTGATTATCTGTGCATGGGTAATTCATCAGGGAAATGCTCTGTGTGTCAGGTGGCGCAGAAGCGGGGTTATTTAGGGTTGTGCAGCATACCCAGGCCTGGGAAGGCGCCAGGAACCACCAGCCTTACAAGGTCACGGCGCCTCCACACAGCAGGAGACACCAGGCAGGACCCAAGTCACCATCAGGCCACAGGCTATTATCTGCCTTTTCTTTCTTTTGAGCACAGAGAAGAAAACGGTATAGGCATTTTTTTTTTTACTTCTTTTTTTTCCTAAAGCTAGAAATAATGTTCTCGTGTAACCTACAGAAGCAATCTGGAAGGTTTGAACCCAACTGTCTTTTACCTTCACATATCCCAGGTAGGGAAAAGCAAACCGTCACAGTAAAGAACACAATAGACTCACGGGGAGACTATAGGTCGGAGTAGCATACCCTGTGGTATACACAGGACATGTAACGCATGTGATGTGTGCGATGTGATATGACACGTATGTCATAAACACTGCCCCGTGACCTCTTTGCAGCGTGCCACCACGGAGAACTTGTGTTTCATGGAAGGGGCAGCATCTTCTCTGGACGATTTGGAGATCCAGGAGAGAAGGGCGCTGGAGAAAAGGGAGTGATTTTCCTGGGCCTTGGGCTGGGTTGGATTTGGCACTCTTGAACAGAATCCCACCTGGGCTGTTCCAGTCATGGAGGTCCCCTGGGCCTGTGATCGGAAGGGGACTGGATCCTGTTCTGCGCTCTGTTGTCTCCCTGTGGTATCCCACTTTAAGAAATGAACAAAACAGTTTGTTTCCCTTTTCTGGGTGTCTGCGCAGGGCTTAACTCAGAAGTTGGGTATAAGGACAAATTCTCTTTCTGTATTTTATGAAAGCCCAGACCAGGGAGGTTTGCAGCTGCAGGGCTCCCAAAAGAGGCTGAGACTTTGGGGAAGGAAAAAGCCAGGGATACAGAAAGACTGTGACTTCTCCTGGACAGAGGTAGGCCTCGATCCTTGCAGTGGTCAGCACTTCGCCCTTCTTGGCTGGCTGTACTTAAGTGGTGGGGCTTTGGAGGGAATGGCTTCATGGTACGTACATGACATAGCTTCATCCAAGTCCTGTGACCCTCGATCTTGCCATTTTGCTCTGTGTAACTTCTCAGGAGCTTTGCCAGACCAGGAAGAGAGTGGTGAGAATTACCCAAAATGCTATCTTCCTTTTGAATAAAGTCATTGCAAATTAAGTCTCTGTGACCTTTGGTTATTATAGAACAACAGTGAGATGCCTGGGGCACCACCGAGCGTAGAGCTGTACACTTCCATCTGCACAGGTCTGATGAGGTGACAAGGACAGTCCAGGAAAGCCCAAGATCTGGAGCCACAGAGGCTAGAGCTGGAAAGTTAACCATGGAGGCCCTGACGTTTAGCGGGGGAACCTGGGGTCTGGTTTGCAATTTACCCACAACCCAGGCAGAGTATCAGGTAGAGCATATAACGGCATTGTCTTCGTAGACCACAGAAGGCAAATAGTACTGACAAGTTCAGGCTGTTCAGATTAACACTTGCAAACGTACCCTTGGGTTTCAGTCTGCCTGAGTAGTGAATTCTGTCCCCTCTAGATATTGCATATATGGCCACAAATAAGTACTTCTCCAATTTCCGTCCTCTTTCTCTCCCTTTCCTGTCTTTATTTTGCCTCAGTTTCCTCACCTGCATAGACAATTTTATAATAGCGCCTCTCCTAAGGAGTCTGTCAAGAATGTCATTACCCACGCTGCTTGTAGGATGACCTGCTAAGTATTCACATTCCATAAACATTAGTTGTAACTATTCCGACTGCTGTTATTTTCGGCATATCTGTTTCCCTTTTCCTTTCTCTGTACTGAGAGGCAATATGGTGTACAATTAAGAGAACAAAATTTGTAGCCATGCAGCCAAGATTTAAAACCAAATGTGTTATTTAATATTTTTAATAACATCATTATCATCACCACTCCACGCTTTCCCACTGTCTGGTTGCTGTCTCTACTTCCTCCTTCTCAGTACAGATCGCCTTGGCTTTGCTGTGGTCCCTGTGGGGCACTTTCGCCTTCCAATCCACTACACCTAGAATCTTACCTCTTCACCCTTTGCTCTAAAAGCAGGCTACTATCAGGGCCAATGCTTCTGACGATAAGAAGGACCTAGGAAACCTTCTTCCCGGTCAAATTATCCGAAGAAATCGAAGCAGACAAATTTACAGCGTCCTCCAGGTACAACTTCTTCTAGGACAGATGTGACATGGAGACACAGCCACTGCCCCAAGTCGACTGAGTAGCCACAGGCCTCACTATGGGCACCACTGAGCACGGAACTGGGAATTCTTCGGTGTGTAGGTTCCACACAACACTCTCATTGATCCTCACAATCTTTCCAGTGACCCCCAGTTGCCTGGTCTGTCTCACAAGGCTCCTCCTGCCAAGCTTTCTCTAGCCTTCCCAGGAAGTGGGCCAGGAAGCTTAAACGCTTACTCATTTGCATATAGTGTTGCTCCTTAGCATGGAAAGGAGCTACCCCTGCATCTGGGACTGTAAGCAGCTCTAGCAGGTCAGCTTCAGTCAATCCCTCTGTGATCTGGTCACTCACTGTCTGCCCTTGGTTCACCGTGGATCTGCCCCTGTGGCTGTAGGGGACCAACCTGGCACAACTTCCCCATTTTTCAAGTGCTCTGCCTCCCCATAATCTTTGGGGATTTGTCCCTATTCCCTTAAAGTCAGATTTCAATTATAATTAGCACATGAAAATTGCTTTATAATCTATTCCACCTCAGAATTCTCTCTCTGAACATTCTACACACTCAGCAATTTTCAAGTGTTTGACTCCATAGTCCCAAGGCAGAAAATCAGATTGAACCAAGTCATCTATTTAGGTGCTGCTGGCTCCTGGTCCTTCAGCTGCCTGTGGGAAAGGGATGATGCTCTGTGGAACAAAAGAGGTACCTCGGAGTGCCCCTTCATCAGAGGAACGAGGTCAGGGACATCTCCTTCCAAGTCTCTATTCTGTGACCCGCTGTAGACTTAACATTTATCTTTTTCATATGAGAAAAATAAAAAGATGAGTTTATATGGGCTTAGAATGAAGGAGAGCTACACTGAAAATTCAGCTGCCTGGAGGTCCAGAATCTTCCCCTTAACTCTGCTTTCTAAAAGTTCATACAATCTTGAGTTTAAAGCATGCTCTGAGGTCTCTGAGGTTCTGGAAGTCATTTATCAGTCAAAATGATAGCTACCAGCTCAAAGGACACCAACTCTGGGGCAGGTCTATTTTCTATTATACAACATCCTGCAGCCAACATTCTTTCTTTAATACTTGTGTTATGGTTTGTATCAGAATGTCTCCGAAAAACTTATGTGCTGAAGGGCTGATTCTCAGCTGGTGGTGCTATTGGCGAGCGGTGGAAACCTCAGAAGGTGGGGCATTGTTGGAAGGAGTAGGCATTGGAGGTGTGCCCTTGAAGGTTACGGTGGGACCCTGACCCCTTTCTTTCCCTCTTGGGTACCAAGGCTTTACTTCCTGGTCTCCACGAGACGACCAGCTTTGCTCTGCTACAGTCCCCAGCACAGTCTTGGAAGCGACGGAACCAGTCAGCCATGGGCTGAAACCATTGAAATCATGAGCCAGAAGTTGACTCTTCCAGCTGTTTTATCACAGCAATGGAAAGCTGTCTAGCACACAGAACACTTTGGCTTTGTGATTATACATTCCTCATTCAGTCTTCCTTTTAATTCAGTCTGCACCCCCTGAGGACTATTTGGTCTCCCAGAGGCAGTGAACTAGGACACAAAGTCACTCTCCTCATGGACCTTCCAGTGGAGGAGGAAATGAGACAGGCAGCTAGCTGGGCAGAGCGTGGGGGCAGAGAGAACTGGAGAGGGAGCGTGGCTGGACAGAGTGGTCAGCACTGGAGCGATCAGGACAGGCCACTCTGACAGGGGACACTGCAACACAGCAGAGGCTTGAGTGCAGTGAAATTTTTGTCTGTGAGAGTATCCGGGTTATAAATATTCTAGCAGAGAGAAGAGAAAATACGGAGGCTTTGAGGCTGGACTCTTCCGGCAAATTTGAATAACCACAAAGAGGCCAATGTAGTGGAAGCTGAGTGGATGACTCAGAGATGACCACTGGCCACGAGACAGGTAACTAGGGCTGCCCAGAAGTATCTCGTTCATCTTTTTTTCCATATTATTGATATGTATACATGCACAGTTTAAGGTTTACAATGGAGTTGAGCCTTTTATGCACAGATGTATCTCGTCAAGGTGACAAGGGCTTTCCCACTCTCTTTCTGTCCCTCCCCCTACCCTACCCTACCCTCGTTCCTCCCCGACCCTACCCCCGGTTTCACTTTATTTTTCGTTTTAAGCTCCATTGACATGCTGTTCAACTTGAGCTCTATAATAGTGTCCTACACGTGGTCGGTTCTCCAGATATTTGACTAAATGTGTACTGTTTCTTCACTGCCCAAATCCTTGATCTACAGAATTGACGTGATGGATCCACAGAGAATGCCTGGGAGGGCAACTCAAAATACGGCAGCCTTCAGGGGAAATCGCCTTTGACAAAAGGGCCTCAGATTTCATGATGTGTTTCTTTCTCCGGCCCTGGCAATTCTAAAGGCAGGTGCTACCATGAGCATCCGGAAACAGTGCTGAGCTTAGCCCTTGAGACCTTAGTTCTACTAACTCAGTCATAACTCCAGCATTAGAAGATCATCATTCGTCCTTCTGAGGAGCTTGGGTGTCTCAATTTCTATAAGAACATGATGTGCCTCAGTGAGTTTACAACAACGTTCTTGAAAATTCTTTCTTCCCCCCAAAACCTCAACACTGATGTGGAATCTTTCAGGAGAAGAGGAAGAGATAAAAGGTTTATCTGTAACAATTCTTGTCCCTCCCTGTTTTAGCCAGAGCAGACTGGCTTCCAGTTCTGCCATATATTATCAGCCCACCTGAGATTTGCTCTTACGGGTGAATTCTACTGCTAACATTTGAAAAATCTCTACATTAAGTGACGATCCCAAGATTCTCAAATTCCCACCATTTTGTGTGCATTGATGGGGAAGGTAGGAGTAGCTGGTGTGGGACTAGAAGTTCGTCCTCTTGATAATATTGTTGTTGCTGCTGTTTAAAATGTGAGTTTTTAGAAATCATGGGAAAATTACTATGGACACTATATAATGGTTAAAAGTTTGCTATGATTTTAAATATGAAAATTTGAACTGTTCTAGAAGGTTCCAAGGAAACAAGCTAGTGACATTAGTAACCTGGTGTTTCACTGTGTATCCAATGTCCCGCACCTGCAGCAGAATGCTGGGGTGTGGTGGTCCCTTGGTCCTCATATGCATCTTCAAAATCCTCAGTCTTCTCTCCCCCTCCCCTCTACTCCTCCATGGTCTTCTGAGCACTGGGATTATCTGTGACCAAAGATGGTGGCTGAGTCTGGGCATCGCCGCGGTGCAGGATAATAGAATGGCTGGATCCTTCCCAGAGTCTCCTGCTTTATTCACAACTCTTTTGACCCTCAAAACTAATTTGAAGGATTGCAGTGGAGCCATTCCTCCAAATTCCTGTTCATCAAACCTCGGGCTACTTAAGGAGATACTGCCTTCAATGCAGGACCTTGAACTTGGTCTTCTGGCTTTCAGCTTGATTCTGTTTTTCTGTATTATGGGAGGAGGAATTCTACCAACTCTCTTGATATTCCCAGGTCTTGGCCAAAAATCAGTATTCAATTTTTAATAATGAGCAGACTGAAACAATGAGGAAGTTCAAGAGATCTCAGTCATGTGAAGGTTATAAAGCACCGTGGAAAAGATTCTATAATACACGATAGTCCATTTTCCTAAAGTTGAATGTCAATTTCAAGTGTTGGTGTATATCTAGCCAAGAATAATGACCATATGGGACCTAGTCAGAGGTCTTGATTGGACTTTCATCTAGATCAGGAAGAAGCTTCCCCACTGGAGAAAAAAGCTGGATGATGGCAGTAGGAATGTCCTCCTGGAGTTACCTTTCTAAGTCAGGTCACTACAGAAGTTTGAAAGCTCCTGAAGTATTGCCTTCTCTATCCTAGGGATCCCCTAAGAAATGCTTATGGTGGTCATCTTGGGGGCTGGCCTCTGTTCCTGTGTGGAAAGTCACAGCGTAAAGATTTGTACACATGGTACATCAACACACACACAAATCCTTTGGATCTCTTGCTATCTACTTGTGCGTGGCACAACAGGCATACTTCGTGTGAAACCAGATTGCTGGATAATTGATTAAAACACAGCAAGACAAAGTCATAGCCACCTCAACACCTAGCATCTGCAAAGCTTTGTTTGCTATTAGTGTGCACTTATTTATTTGGTGTGATTGCATTAGATGTTTAAAAAGGAGATCATGAAATCTATTACTGAGCCGCAGATGACAGGGTTATTATGGTTGTTACTGAAAATTTGTAGTATACATTCGTGGGCCTGCTAAGATTATGTTCCTTGGCATTTTCTCATGGATTCTGACAAACAGAGGAAGAATCTGTAGCGCTGGAGGTTTCCGTTGTAAGTCCTGCCTCCATGCAAGTAGCTTTCCCCAGCTTTCAGATGCAATCTGGGACTTAGAGGCCAACCTTTGGGTTAAGGCCAGTGAGGCTCATGCCCAGGGCTCATTTCTCACTTCTCAGTTTTCTGGAAGCTCCACTCAACAATGTGAAAGTTCCCTCCCATAGGATACACCTTGATTTTGCTACTGTTCCTTCCCAAAAGAACTTCTGCCATGCAGATCACTGCCTCCAAAGAAGCACAGCTGGTTAAAATATTGCCATCATGAGGTTTCCCCAGACCTCAGCATGCCCAAAGCTGCCAACCCAGTGATCCCTAAATTGTTCTCAGGACCACGCATGGGCAGTGAGAGTTGCCACAGTGCTGATAGCCAGAGTCAAGCAAACAGCAAACTCAAAGACCTGACTCCCAGAGTCCTTCAGGTTGAGAGCAAAGGCAGATGCCAGTCATGTTAGCTTCTTTCATAGGCTTTTATACGATGTCATTATCAAACACTGCCTCATAGAGCAAAGTACAGCCCATCACAGTAACTATGGCTTTCATTTGAAAAGAAACAAAATAATAATTGAGGCTTATCCACTCACCAATTTATATAGTCAGCAGACACACCCTGTGTCATGAAAGTGACCATGGGGAGCAGAGCGACAGTGCCTGCTCCAAGGAGCCACAAGTATGTGCTCACCGCCAGCCATAATTCAAGGTAGGAAGAGTGAGGGACCAATAAAGAAGTGCAAGGGAATTTGCTGTTCCAATTAACAGAATTATTTGTATATATCCATTCCATTTAGCAGTGTAAACTCAGCTGTGACTGTTTAGAAAGTTGGGAGTTATCCAGTGCAGTTCCGTGCAGCTCTGACACAAGACTCTCATTCTCCGCAGACTATCCTTTTGTTTCTTGCTGTTTGGGGGGCTGTGAGGGGTGAGGGAAATTTAACCCATAGTTCTGTAAGGATGGCCTGCCCCTGCAAGCCCTTCTCTTGTGACCAGTAAAGACAAACTCGGCGCCTACATTTGAGTTTTTTCAAACTTACCGTGATCCCTCCATAATGCTCTGGACTCTAAAATGAGGGAGGACCCATCCTTTCAGGTGTTATGTTAAAAAGGGAAGTATATACCCAAGGAGCCATTCTCTTCCTGAAACCTGGGTGGAACTGAGGCACATCTGTTCTGACCTCACCACCTTTTCTCAACTTAGGAGGTTTCTGGGAAAGTTAGGCAAGAACCAAAGATGCTCATTTTGGAGATCAGTTGGGTTTAAGAAAGTTGTTACTTAGCGTGTAGGGAGGGTTGGTCTTTACCATCCCAGATAAAAGCAAAAGAAAAGAAGAAATAGATTAAAGCACCCTATGGTTTATGTTAAAATTGTTGAACTGAAGCCATGAGACAGACATTGTCTAGTGAGCAGACTCTTTGGGTCTGCCTTAAATTATATAACCTAATGTCCTTAAAAAAACAGATTTGGGATTCTCCTCCCTCCCTCGCTCCTTCCTCTCTCTCTCTCTCTCTCTCTCTCTCTCTCTCTCTCTCTTCCTCTCTCTTCTCCCTCCCCTCCCTCTCTTTCTTTATTGAAATATCAGCTCAAAGGAAAAGTATGTTACTTTGAATAAATAAAAGATAATGACTCTAGATTGCTTTGGACCTCAGATGGTATCAAAAGCAAAGATGTTTGTGTGTTATTGTTATGAAATGCCTGAGTCAGGCTACTTATGGGAAAAAGAGGTTCACTTATTGGAGGCTTAAAGTCCAGACAGCAATGTAGGCTGACAGAAGTCCCCTGCCCTTTGTCTGTATTCTTTCGTGAGAGATTGCAATGGTACGAGCATGTGCAGGAGAAATCATAGCCTCCCCCTCAAGGAAGGCAAGAAATACTGAGGTGGGTCAGGCTCAGGCTTATGTAAAGACTTTACAGGAGCTACCGAAAGTCCACATTAGAAGAAAGCATCTTTAATTGACCTCAGGAGCTAGCAGACTGTGTACTAGGCTCTATCCTTTAAAGATTCTATCAGCTCCAAGACTGCCACACAGAGGACAAAATTCCCAACATGTGAATCTTTGAGGGCTCTGAGATTGTACCAAAATCATGGCATTAGTAAGAGGCCATCGGACCACTGCAGGTCTTTGGCTGATGCTCCTCCTTCCTGCTCCCTTAACTTGTTCGTGCTGCAGGTTGCACTTGTGTCTTACCTCCAAAAAAGGTAGGGGGTAAAGAGCTCAGGCGAAGGGCCTAGCAGAACCTGGGCTCTGCCATGACTCTCAGAGAGACTTTGCTCATGTCTCATTATATCCCTTAGACCGACTAATTTATCTATATGCAGGTGTGTGCTAAACTTCACCTTGTTATAAAACTTAAAGACACAATGACACAATGCTCAGGTATTGTCATGTCGACACCAACGCTCAACAGGAATCTGTATCCGTCAGGGCCTCTTATGGAACTGGAGCCACCTGGGTTCAAACAGTTTAGTAGACAGACTTGAGAACTGATTAGCTCTCGTAGCATCCTAAGAAAATAAAGGGGTTTGAGTTATGTCCTCCAGCCATAGACATACATGTGTTGTACCCGTCTCTTCCCCAGCATGCCCCTTGTCAAGCATGAGAGTTAGAATCCAGGATGTCCACCCTTTTAAGGACCATAAAGATGGGGTGGTGATCTCTCTGTAGGCCACAGTGAACAGGCGAGCTGTATCTTTAGCTCTCTACTCTTGTTAGCCAAGAAACCCATTGGAAATGAGGATGCTACTTGGAGTAGGAAATGGGTTCTGAATAACTCTGCGGCCCCTCTGAACTTGGAAAAGTACCAGCGTGGTTTGAGGGTGTGACAGACGGTTGAAAGTGCCATCATGAAATGTGGACCTTGTCGGTGTAGCCAGGAGAAGAGATATAAAGACTGGACATTTAATTGAATAAATGGAAAATGCATGCAAACTTCAGGGCTGATGTGGGGATACCAGCATCTCATGGAAGAAACAAAAGGGGGGGGGGAGGAACCTGTTTCTGTAAGACTGAAGCCTAGCTTTCAAGCAAAGTAGGTCACCACGGTGAGGGCCGAGCTGGCCACGAACGTGCCTAAGAGGTTTCTGGCCACCATTCGGTTGCAGCAGGTCTCAGAACTAAGTCCTGACCTCTTCCCTCTTCTGTTCTGTCTCGTAGACCTCTGTGGCTGGGGCAAGACCTTATCTCACTCCAGGCTTGTTTGCTCTCACGTAGCATGAAGATTCCCTCTATACGAGGGACAAGTGTCAGCTGAAGACGGACAAGCTGGCAGGTAGAAGGATAATCTCTTCCTTGAATCTGGAGTGAAGAAGAAATCGGCCAAGGACCAGGTCAGAAAGAGACAGGGGCAGGAAAGAGCTACAGCTACTCTGCTTTCCAGTGCTATGCAAAGGCCACCTGTGCACACACTTGTGTTCATCATCCCCCCTCAGGCACCCATACTTCTCTTTCATGGAGACCCATAGCCCTCAGCTAAGAACCGAGCCCAGAAAGTCCCCTACTCTCTAGCAGATTGCTTAATTAGGTTACATTACACAGCTGATGATTTGCTTGAACATTCTCCATCGCTGCCTGCCTGGTGCGTGTTCCATAAAGCTTCTCTTTCCACACTTACCTGAAGCTCACCTACTTAGACAGATGTCCAGCAAAAGCCACTGAGGACTGGAGAGTGCTCAGGCTTCAGGAAAGAATTACTCCTGGATAAAGTTAAAGATGGCTACAGAGAAAAGTTCACACAGGCAAGGATTTCTGTAGATTTACTGTGTATGTCTTAGATGCAAAAGTAGAGCTTCTTTGCCAAAGCATTTGAGTGGGCTTTGCTTCTCAGGGCTTAAAGAAACAGACGTAAATTACCCTCTGTAAAGTCCCAGTACAGGCTGAGCTGTAGCCTTTATGTTTCTGGTCCCACAGAATCCTGGGGGAGACACACAATCAGCTGTGGAAGCCACGTCCTAACTCAGTGAGATTTTGTAGAAACATGTATCTACGCCGTACTTGCTCTAAGTGGCACAGTACTTTAGACACTGCATGGTTACTGACTTAGTCCTTACAACCACCCTCAGCGTTAGACAATTCCTTGTATGTGCCAGGAGACTTTCTGCTACCAAACAGAAACAAACTTTTCACTTCTCCATGGACGGTAAAGATCTCCTCTTTAAAACAGTTGGCCAACCTCCTACATGAGCTCCGGAAGCAAAAACATTTGCCTGGAGGAACTTGGTTTCCCAAAGGGAAATATAATGTCTATAATGTCACGCAAAGAAATGAGAGGGCACAGAAAAGACTTCAAGTTCGTGACAGGCAAGCCACACTCTCACCCTCCTCTGCCCCAGGAAGATTTCAATGATCTTTCACGATCAACCCAGATCCAGCCTAAGGATGCAGCTCAACACACTGGTTCCTACTTTTCTGTATCCACGTTGCTTGCCTTTGCTTTTACCATTCCCAGGATGTACTCTTTCAGGTGCACATGTGTCGGTACTTTGGACAGTAGGTGTGCTAGAGCATTTTTCATTTCCGGAACAGATGCCAGAGACAACTAACATATAAGACGCAAAGTTTATTTCAGATTACACTTCAGGAGATTTTGGTTCACAGTTGGTTGGTCTTTTTGGTTCTGTGATGACATGGCACATCAGGGAAGGGAGAGTACAGTAGTGAAAAGCCGTCCACCTCATAGATGGGACATGAGGAAGAGTAGAGGCTCTGGTCACATTATACTCTTCAAGGGCATGTGCCCAATGACCTAAAACCTCCCACTACATCCCACCTCTTAAAGGTTCTACCATCTCCCGATAGTACCAAGTGGGGGATTAAGCTTTTAATACATGAGCCTTGGGGAGAAAAGCTAGATCCGAACTCTGGCAGGAGGTGGGCTGGTCACTGTGAAAAATGCGCGTAGAACTTATGTTCCCCAGAAGAAGGCAGAAGACTGATATCTGGAGAGGTCAAGTGACAGAGCTGCCCAGGCTAAGTGTCTAACTTGAGCTACTTAGCTAGCAGAGGCCAGGCACCTCAGTGACCAGCCCATCAGATTGCAAGGACAGGAGAGAAGGTCATTTTCAAAGACAAAGCAATGCACTTTATAAAGTAGGAACAAGGCACAGGCGGTGTAGCTCAGCAGTCGGAGTGCTTGCTCAGCAAGCACAAGTTTGTGCACACCTGTAATCCCAGCACTGGAGAGGCTGAGGCGGGAGGATTGCCCTAAGTTCAAGGCCATTAAGAGAAAAAGTTTCTTCTCCATCTTCACCCTAGCTCCACACAGACTGGTCTCAATTCCTTGAAGTTCTGTATTCCAGTGACCCTTGTCAGTTTAGATCGAGTTTTGGTATTGAGCCTGTGGCTGGGCTTCATGTTCTTCTCGATATCTGTCATGGTCCAGGTGGTCACTCATTTGGTCTTTACAAGAATTTTAGGAGGCAATATTATTCCTCTTCGCTCTCTGAATGTAGAAACTCAGACTTAGGGGCATTAATTAACACACACAAATTTGCACAACTGAAACTTTCTGAAGCTGTGTCAAGCTTCTTGTTAGATTCCTTTCAAATAGAAATTCTAAGATCAGTTTGTTTCTTAACTCATTTGATGATTCGCACGAAATGTCTTTTAGACTTCATTTTGATGCCTTTTCTCAATAAGCCATCCCTTTAGAAATGACTCCACCTAGTAATCCCTCACGAAGCTTGGCCATCTAGCCCCGTTTTCCAGGAAATCATCTTCACACAGGAATTGACTTTCCATTGTTGCATCTTTACTTGAAGGCCTTTCATTTCCAACTCTATTCATCTATTTGGTAATAATCCTTGATTATGATATAATAATGTGTTCATCCCTACGTTTGCTAAAGGCAAGTGTTGTATTCCCCTTATGTAACACAGGGCCCTACGTGCTGGACAGATTAAATGACATGACCATCAATCCTGATGCATTGACTTGATTGGAGTAAGACTTGCTTACTGTTTTAGCAAAATGCATTTTGTGGGCGAGTCATGTAGGTATGAGCTTGAGTACTATCAGCATATCTGATCCCTGGCTCCTTCCTCTCTGGCTGTGCGCCCCTGCTCTGTTTCCAGAACATTATGAACGAAGTAGCTTTGCCTCACCAAGCCCTCCTGAGCTGAGGTCTTTGCCTGTATCCAGTTGATCATGGACTGAATCATCTGAAACTCTGAGTCACATAAATCTCTACCCTCTGAGTGTGATGTCAAGTGTTATATTATAGGGGTAGCAAAGCTGACTAATACAGACAGCAAAGATGAAATTTAGCATTTTAAGATGAAATTGCCAGTGATCAACTGATTTTTAATCTATAAAAACTGTACTTTCTATAATTAAAATGGACTGCATTGCTTATATTGGTGCGTATGGCTTCTTAGAAAATACGGTTTTTGCAGTAAGATTTGTCAATTTAGTATGTTCCAGATATTCAAATCATTGCATCCTATTAACAGGGGTGCATAGGTTGTGCTTTTAACTTTTTGTATATTTAATGCCTAAAAACGTTAAACCCCTGCACCATAGCAAAGAACACGACAATGATTCAGACCTCCCCCCACCCCCTGTATAAACAGTTACAAGGTCTACAGCTGTTTTTATGATATTTCTACCACACCCACTTTCCTTCCTTCTCTTCCCAAAGATGAAAAAGCAAACTGTAAGATACCAAAGCATCTGAAAAGCGGCTCAGAATATGCTTCTATATAAATATAAGATGTCTGTTTTTAAAAGGAACCAAAATATTTAAAAATAAATTAACAGCAAAATATTTTTTAGTATCATGAGAGATTCAGTACCCACACACACGTAAAATCAAATAAACTACAGTCAAAGAAATTATAGCTTGTTTGTAACCTGAAATGGATGAGGGCCACACAGTCTGTGGGTAGACACTTCTCCCAGGAGTATTTTATCTTTATGTCCCCCTGTCTTCGACTGGGCTGCAATCAAATCAGCTCTCTAAAAGTTCACAATGCTTTGGGAGAAACTGAGGCCCCGGGAAGATAAATACTTGTATCTAGCATTCCAACGCTGGCCAGCGACGCTGGGCACGGCCGAAGCCCAAATGTTTGGCAGTGTGTACACAGCCTCTGTCTCCGTCTGGGAGGCCCTAACTGGGAGGCCATTGCAGGAGGAGGGGCTGGCCCGAGCTCCCCGGACCCTTGTGGGGTCAGCGGGTGTGCCCTCTACAGATCACTACTTCCTGTTTGTCTTCCCACCAGGCAGGCAGCACCGCTGTGAGAAAGGTTCAAAGGGTTTCCTGACACACAAAGCCCCTAAAAGGCAATATTTTGATGATTTAAGTATAAATGATCAGAAACATGTGGATTTCATTTCCGTCAGAATACACTTGGGTATGAAAACGAGGGGGAAGCCTGCTTGGCAAAACACAACCTGGGTTTCCTCAAACCCCTGAAGTGGTTTAAGATGTTTAGTGCATGTGAAGGGAAGTCGCCCCTTCTCTGCTGGTCCGCATATTAAATGTAGGCAGAATGCGCTACTGCTGTGGCCTTGACCTTGTCAAGGAGGGGGAGGAATAGGAGAGGCACGGGAGGGAGGAGGCGGGGTCTGGGCCAGAAAGTTAGAGGCCTTTTCTTAACTAGGTCTGCCTCCCCACAACGAGGATTTTGGCCTGTGGGTTTGGAAACAGCGCTCGGGGCGACCCCGCAAGGTCCTACCACGCCTCAGGAGGTCCAGCCACACTAAGGTCTCCTCTCTCCTTCCCACGGAGAAAACCGTTTGGAGTATCACAGAGACAAACCCCACACACCCTTGGGAGGTTGAGTTTGTTTTCAGTTTTTACTGTTGTTTTATTGCTTTACATTTATTAATTTATCTAATCACTCTTCATTACACCACAGTCGAGAAGATAACACGCTCTTCCCATTTTACAGCTGTGTTGATTGTATGAGATGGCACGCAGCTTTGTAAAGCAGCGATCGACTAAAACAAAAAGACTCCTTTTGTTTTATACACGTTACAGTCATCGCCAATTCTAAATCTTGGTGGGACAGTCGGGGAGGGGACCTGTTTCCAGTCACTTCGATCATTCCTACCCTCTGGGATTCATTCAGTGCTAGAAGCAGACAGCTTTCCAAGCTCAGGAATGTTCACTCGTCAGAGTAGCTGGCAGAGCCAGAGGAAGGGAAAGAGATTTTTGAGGGCGGGAGGAGGAACTGGAGAAAAATAAAAAGAAGAGAAAGTAAGAAAGATGAGAAAGAACAAGAAAGGTAGAGAGAATGAAAAGGACCGATGCAGGGAGGAAGGAGAGAAGGAAAAAAGGAAAGAGGAAATGAAGGAAGGGGAGAGCGAAACAAGGGAGGAAGGAAGGGAAAGAGAGAGGGAGAAAAGGTGGGTAATGTCCATGAAGGAGGGTAGAACAAGATGGAAAATGGCCCCTGGATCCCTGCTAGAACACTGGCGTTCTCACTGTGACGAGGGCTGTGAGGGTGCACCCGTGGGATTCAGTGTTTGCAGAGTGGACTTCCCAAGGCATGCCCAGCAAGGTCAGGGTAGGACTTTGGGTCAGGCGCTGCTGCATGGGATGTGGGACACACATAGAACAATCTTTCCTTGGTGGAGCAGTGTGGGGAGGAGGGCAGCAATATTATGAGTGACATGCTGACTTTGGTCAAGGTGTAAGTGATGTAGCTTGAGAGTTCACTCAACAGATTTTGATAAGAGACTTTGTGGACAAATAGTTTACACATCTACGAACTTGGGACACTCAACAAGGGTAGTAAGAGGGACACGCAGAAGGAGAAAACCTCTTAAGGTCTTATTCATGACTTGGTTGCTGCTGTAGGCATCCGGGATGCACCAACCTTGGACTCCCTTGGACAGACTCTACGTAGAGCACATTTCGGGATAGTCCATGAAGAGAGCAGGATTTGGACAAGTATCCGTCGACAGCTGGCCTGGTATTTAAGGGTGGCCTCGAGGACTATCAGCTCGCTGGTTTCTGGTCTCTACGCAAGCTGCTTTGCAGGCTAGTGAAGACCCTCAGGGAGTATCTCAGTTTGTTTTGGATGCTATAGTCGAATACCAAGGAATGAATAACTTATGAAGAATAGAGGTTTATCTGGCTGACGGCTGGCAGTCTGAGAACATGGTGCCAGAATCTGCCTGGAAGCTGGTGAGGGCCTTCCTAGCAGGATGAACAGCATCATTTGGTGAGAGATCAAATGTCTATCAGCTTAGGTTCCTCTTATTCGTCTTGCCTCACAACCTCTCCCACCATAATATCCTTATCTAACCCTAATCCCTTTCCAAAGGCTCCACCTCCAGACATCACGAACTTATGAAACAGGGTTGAAATTCCAACATACGATATTTGAGGGGCACATTCAACCAGAGCTCTCGACCGAAGTGGGAACTACCTCCAAGCGGCCTCCAGGGGGAGCCTTACGTGATTTTGGCAGAGTCTTTATCAGTCCCGCCTCTGAGGTGAACGTCAACCCTTTGCCCAGAAGAACAGACCAGAACCTAGTGGGTGGTGAGTGGAGCAGCAGGTGTCGGAGGCCAGAAGCCACACCTCCTTGGGCAAGAGATGAACAAGAAGCCAGCACTCACTAAGCACCTGGGGCCAGTCCCAATTCGAAGGAACCCTGCTCCCTGGATTGCAGGCTCTCTGACCCAGAGCCAGACAGAACAGGGGACTCTCTTTGCTCTGAGTTTGGGGTGGCCCGGATCAAGTCCACAGCTCATAGAAGTAAATACAGAGCACAATTACGTACGGATTTCCTGTGGTCAAATGCATGCGAGGAATAATGGTGTGTTTTTTCCTTTTATAGAATTTTAATGAATAAATGTTGTACCATCCTTTATTTCTTTCCTCTCAATTGTAGTGAATAGTTACAATGACAAAATCAAATGTCTCTATTTACAGAAAACCAGCACATGTGTATAAAATGGCACAGTTCTGTATTTACTGTAAAACATGCTGAGTTGTTTTTCTTTAATACAGAAATTTGATATCTATTACTCTGAGTGCTCATTGAAATGTGAAAGTAAAAATATAACGAATTGATGGCCCATTTCTTTTTGTGCTTTTAGAAGAAACACCCAAATTCTCTTTGAGTTTCTGGGCCTTTTGTAGTTCAAACAATTGAGCCTTTACAGGATTTGAGTCCTGGAAATAGGGCACTCTAAGCACACAGCAGATAATCAATAAAAAGACTTTGATAAAGTTTGGTAATTGAAAAAACTACTTAGAATTTGTTTGGGGCAGGAGGAATAGCGCAGCACTAAAAGCTCTTGCCTAGGAAGTACAAGGGCCTGAGTTCGAGTTCAATTCCTCAGCACCACATAAGCTGGATGTGTTGACACACATCTGTAACCCTAGTGCTTGGGAAGCTGAGGTAAGAAGAGGATTGCCCTGAATTCAAGGCCAGCCTGGGCTACATAGTCAGCTCAGGACCATCTCAGACTGAGTGAAAGATTGTCTCAAAAAAAAAAGAAAGAAAGAAAGAAAGAAAAAAGAAAAAATTGGCTTTGTCTTTTCATCCCATAGACAAAGTTGAAGTCATACATACCACAAAGTTTATGCCAGAGGTACGGACCCTCACTCAGAACTAAATAACAAAATGAAGCCCGATTAGACAGTAATCACTTGATTACATTTTAAACTTGGCAACAATCTTTAACAAGATTGCTAACAAAGGAGTATGGAGGATAATGGTGAATAACTACACAGTATCGTAGGAAAATTCTCTGTGCTAACAGAGTCTCAACTGGCTGTGCTAGTTTTCTTCCTTCAACGAAGTCCCTAAAACGGAGTATTCATGAAGGTAAGAAAGGTTTGTTAGCTCACAGTTTGGAGGCTGAGATTAGAAGATCAGTTGTCTCGATTGAGGCCAAAGTACAAGGAAAAGATCTATGGCGAAACAGGAAGCCAGGCTGTATATTTTATAAAAACAAACAAGCAAAGAAAAAAACCCTCTCATAAAAATTAGCTCAGGATCCTACAGGATCCATTTCAATCCCCTATAAGCTGCCTCTAGGTTCTACCTCTTAGAGGTCCCTCCTCTCTCTTAACCTGGCCATATTGGAGATTTCGGCTTTCAACATACTCAATTTGAAGGGAAACATGCAAACCACGTCCAACCACAGAAGCTGCCACATCTCAGCCTGGACTGAAATGCCGCATCATCACTCCACGCGTGTGTCTGTTTTGGTAGAACGTGCTACAAAGGAGGGGGCACTGACTGCCGAGGAGACTGCTTTCCACAGATTCCAAGCCTACAGAAGAAAGAGGCCATCAAGGGAATTTCACAATGCAAAGTGCCCGGATGATAACAGGCTGAGCCCTCTGCCACAAGCGAGCCAAGGGGTGGGGAGTCCCAAGGACCCGAGGTCCTATCCCATGAGGTGAGTCTCTTCTCTGATACTGCGTGCGGTTCCTAAACACAGCCCAGTGCAAGAAGACCCAGGCGGATGTATTACAATAATGGCATCAGTCTCATGAGTCCAGTTGTAATTTCAAAACCCTTGTTTACATAAAGTTCCTTTTGAATCTGGTTACAAATGAATTCTATATCCCGCAATTTTCTGCACTAAATCTCAGTGGTACTAAGTTCTTTACATTTTTAAATGAGAGAGAAAGAGAGGGAAGAGGGGAGGGGAGGGGAAAGAGGGGAAGGGAAGGGAGGGGAGGCGAGAAGAACAAAGGAACTTCGCTGCTCAGAGACAAAAGTGGTCAAATCTCTGTCTTGGAAAGAAAACCGGGCCCTTCTGAATCACTTGTGCTCCCCCACCACTCCTATCTCCCGTTTCATTTTCTAGGAACAAATTTATAGGAACTCAAAAAAGCAGGGAGAAAGAAGTAGTGCCCAGAGTGAGACCAGCCATACTCGAGTTTCCCAGAATCTGCTTTGAGGTGCGCAGAAAGCATTAATCCTTGGAGCCATGGCTCCGTCCTGCTAGTGGGTGTAAAGCTCCCAGGGATTTGAGCCCAGAACCAACCATGGCCTTTCAAATGGACATGGAGCTCCACCTTAAATTGGGTCCTAAAAATTAGTCTCTTGATATATATGTATGTATATATATATATAATTTTTTTTCCTGAGCAGCTGCTTTCAGTGCCTTCTCAAGTTTTGCTTCCTGGTAGCTGCCATTCCAAAGCACTCTCAAAACCAATTTTACACTTAATAAAGTTTAACTATTCAATATTTTTCATTTTAAAACTAAATAACACGCATTTAAGAGAATATTTCTTTTTTAATGACACTCATGCCACTCTTTCAGAAAGCCGAATGACATCCACCGAGCGTTCCTATCTCCTTAACTGCCAAATACTCTATTAGTCAAGTTTGCTCATATTTACAAGATTTTTTTTGCATGTTTTACTGCTATCAGAAGACCTAACATCTGTTTCTCCAGGGATTCTCCATGTGTTCTGTAGTTTACAACAATTGAAACCACTGTTTTCGAAATGCGTTTGGATTAAACTCAATGTACTAAGACTGGATTTCACAGGGAACCCTGGGCACACATCTGCAGTTTTCGCTTGTGTAATTTTTCCTAGCGGTGAGACATTTGCGCTGGATTTAGGTGGGGGACATAGAACCATTGTGGCGCTCAATAGAGCCCATGTGTAAAGTAAGATTGCGAGAGGCACCCAAGTGGGAGGAGGATTCTGGGGTGTCTTTCAACACTGAGTGTAGCAGAGGAAAGATGCTTCCTTGAGTCTGTCGCTTGGGAACTCTGGTGGCAGGGGCACAGGCAGCACCACGTTCTGCCTGGGGCTCGAGAGGGACACTTTCTAGGAACAAAGTCATTGAAGGCCTATTGGAGGCCAAAGTACGAGCACCGCCACGGCTATAACCACCCATTTCTGCTGCCTCACCACCATGATCACAGGCACCTCTGTTTACCTCTTCATTATAACAGTGCTTTCTCTTCTCATCACTTTCCACAGACATTTCTCATCTGTTCATTTATTTCCCAAAAGGGATTTCTTACTCAAGGCGCTTGTAGGCGATAGAACTCTACTACAGACTTGGTCATAATGGGAGGTGACCATTGCACAGAGCTGGGAGCAAGCTTGAAGTGCACCTCGGGCATCACAGCTGCTAGAGTTCATTGGCTACTATGTGTTTTAGTGCACACTTGGGGGTTTCTGGGAGTGCTTAATCACAACTTCCCAGCCTGCAAATTTTGAGTTGTTGAGACTCAGACCACAGGCTCCCCTAAAGTAGCAAGAGGTCAGCTAAACTGCTGGCAAACACAGCTTGAATCTGCTGTCAGATGGACAGTCCACCACTTTCAAGTACAGACCTGGAGAATTCTAACCCAGTCAGACCCTTGGAGAGTGATGAGCTATTTTTCAGGAGAAGCCCATTACTGAGACACATTAACCCCCCCCCCCCCAGTAGATAAATATAAATCAGTCAACGCCAGACTCATTGATATGAACCTGTGTACTTTCTTGAGTGCCCACTCAAGAAAGTAAAAAGCTCCTCTGTGAAACTCACTCACGGTCCAAGGCATTCTTTGGCACCAGCTCAGTTAACTCGTCCTCTTCTTTTCTCTGACTTCTCTAAGTGAGAACAAGTGAACAAATTCTTCTCAATTTCCTTTGTCCACCTGGGATCTAAAAATACCTATTGCTTTGAGTAGCATCCAATCTAATTCTGGCTTACTGTCAAACCTTGAAGCAATCCCTTTGAAAGGTTTTGAGAGAAGTTGTTCTATAGGATAACCTCAGAAAGCGAGACCCCAAAAGTTACTGAAACTTTAAACTATTTTATGCATAGCAACACTATAACATAATTTTACACACACACACACACACACACACACACACACACACACACACACACACACACACACACACAGAGTATATAAACACATATGTAATTTTAACCAAAAAGAGAAAAAACTATTGTGTTTTTCTACCCTGGTGCAAACATTTACTTTTTAAAAAATACTTAAAACAAGAACAAAATTGTGAAAATCACACCTGCAGAAAAATAAAACTCAAAGAATCAGAAGATAACAAAGTCCCCTGAGGGCTACTGACAGTATTCAATAATAAAGTCTCTTATTAGGGAATAATTAAGATAGAGGACAAACAAACCGTTCTGTCCCAAATTTAAAATACCAGAGAAAATCTAAACAAATTTGGCAGACAATAGATAAACAAACAAACTATATCTATATCTATATCTATCTATCTATCTATCTATCTATCTATCTATCTATCTATCTATCTATGGATTAGCAGACCAGGACATAGGAGAAACTCCTAAAAAGAAAAAAAAAAAACAGGTAAGAGTAGACTGACAAAAGTAGATGGACCTATAGCCAGAAATCTGCGGGACAAATTCCAGTGTGGCCTTGGCTGCCACAGGTATTTTCCACTGTCTTAGTTAATTTCTCCTCACTGTAACTCAACACCTGACACGCACAAGTTAGGGGACAAAAGATTTATTTTAGCTCACAGTTCAGAAGGCCTCAGTCCATTCACGGGTAGGCAGCTGGAAAAGGGAGGAATCACATGATGGGGTCACAGCTAGAGCCAGAGCCAGAACCGGAGCTCCGGAGCTCCGGGGACCGGGATCCCCGAAGCAGCGTGGTGGAACTGAGACTAGTCCGGGCGGAAGAGCGGAATCAGCACAAGCCCTTCCAGGTGAAGCCTCAAGCATCCGCCCCTTCCAGCCAGGCCCCACCTCCCAACACTGCACAGTATCCCTAGGTACATGAGGCTTTGGGGGAGCACTCCAGATCCAAACCACGACAACCCCCTTTCACTTATAGCTGCCAAGAATAACTGTGGAAAGTTCTGGGGATTCGGTATACTGAAATAAACAGGAACTGGCTAAAGCAGACCTGGGCTGTTCCTGCACTCCTGGAACAGAAGAGCCTTGTAGCATCCGCTGGGTACATCTGGTTGTTCCTGGGTCTAAACCCTGGGCGCAGAGAGAACGGTAAGGATCCCTCAACCGCATGCAATGTAGGGCGTTTGCAGACATGACGGTGCCCACTGCGGCCAACTTTTTCTGAACGGCGGGGCACGAGCTCACCGTGATTCCTACGCTTTTCCGCTCCCTTGCTGGCTACCAGTGAATAATCAAGTTGCTTCATTTAACTTGTTATGCATTCTCTTCTGTCTCACCGGGCTCGTGTAAGTAATAGAGTAATCAATGCAACTGAACATGCTACAGTAATCAGTGTGTGGTGAGCCTGCTTCACACAGCTCACAATTATTCTAAAGATAAAAACAAATCCGGAGAAATTCCAAGGCTCAGAAGCGGGCCTGGCAATCAATAAAGAATTTAGTTAGAAGAATGTATTTAGAGCAGCTGCCAGGAAGCCCCTCCTCATGCCCTCTCTTGCCCTCCACACATTTATAAACTGACTGTCCGTCAGCTGGGATCAAGATATGTCCTGTACAGAAAGTGAGCCTTCCTGTCTAAGCTCGGTGGGAGGGGTCTTGGAAAGTAAGAGAAGAGGAGTTGAGGACAGGCCAAGGTCATGGCATATAATAATATTGCTAATTAGCATCTCATATGTTTATCATTCTTTTAGATTTCTAATGATTCTGTTCGAAGACTTGGTTCGTGTTCCTAAATTAGAAAAGAACAATAAAGAACATTTTTCACTTCAAAATGGATAGAATGTGACCAAAATAATACTCAGGGGAAAAAATGTATGGCTGTAATTTTCTTTTTGAAAAAAAACGAAAGTAAAAACTAGACTTAAACAAAAAAGTAGAAACAAAACCAGAAATTGTATTTCAAAAAGTAACAAAAAAGTGAAAGTAATACAGTAAAAATGAAACAAACGTACGTCTGATCAGTGCATGCAAAAGCTGACGTGATATGATAACAAAGGCAACCACGAGATGCTTCTTAGTGATGAGATTGGTCCACGAGGGGCTCCGGGATGACTAACTTGCAGAAAATTATGTCATCAATCCTACCGTCAGCATGGATGCCTCATGGTGCATATCATTTATTTGGCACAAGTTCTCTGTTTGTTTTGTTCTTTGAGACAAGGTCTCACTCTATAGTCCAGGCTGGTCCTGCACTCACTATGTATCCCAGGCTGGCCTCCAACAAGAAGCAATCTTCCTGCCTCTGCCCACTGAGGTTGGGGATTATAGGCACACACTGTCACACCTGGTCCATGTGGTGCTGCAGAATGGAATCCAGGACCTTGAGGGCAAGTGCTCTAACTGCTGAGCTATGCCCCTAGGTCCCAGTGATATGTTTTTATATTGTTGGTTTCACTTTTTAATATAAGGTGACTCATTCACTCATTTTAACAAAGTTAT
This sequence comes from Ctenodactylus gundi, assembly GCA_004027205.1. Classification (NCBI taxonomy): domain Eukaryota; kingdom Metazoa; phylum Chordata; class Mammalia; order Rodentia; family Ctenodactylidae; genus Ctenodactylus; species Ctenodactylus gundi. The sequence continues at coordinate 324,754 of PVKB01001412.1, forward strand.
GTTTAACACCACGTGCTACATACTTTCAAAGAACTGGAAATCTAAATGAAAAGATTATTTGAAATGGCCTCAGTTTACATCAAATGAAGGTATACAGATCATCGTTGTGTTAGCCAGCTTTTTGCTGCTGTAACGAAACACCAGAAACAAACAATTTAAGGTAGGGGATGGCCAAAAGCAGAGAGGGAAAGATCTTGTCAGCTTGCCAAGATATGTATTTGTATAAAACACTCAAGATCACTGTAAACCTCAAATTTTGCGCTTATACATATCAATAAAATAAGGAGGGGAAAGATTAAATGAAATAATACATTAAAAAATAGAAAAAAGATTGATTAGGATCACAGTTTCAGAGATTTCAGTCCATGGCCTATTGGCCCATTGGTTTTAAAAGGTGGCAAGAGAGTGCGACAGGAAAATCTGCTCATTTCCTCTCCCTTCATAAGGTTGGGTAAAAAGAAGAGAAAACGTCGGGGTCTCAGTACCCCCTTTGAGGACACGTCCTGCTAAAGGTTGTGCCACCTCCCAGTGCAGTATAGCTGTTAACCAAGACCTCAACACATAGATCTTTGGGGGACACTTACCCAAACCATAGCAATAGCTGCCACATTGTTTAAATTTCTATTGTTGAATGTTGCATATATATATTCTCTTGGGGTTTTTTGTTTTTCCCCCCATTTTATTGATATGTATAAGTGCAAAATTTAAGATTTACAGTGAAGTTGAGCATTTTGTGCACCTACGTATCTTGTCAAGGGGACAAGGGCTTTCCCACTCTCCTCTTGTCCCTCCCCCTCCCCACCCCTCCCTTCCTCCCCTACCCTACCCCCTGGTTCACTTTGTTTTTCATTTTAAGTTCCATGAGATAGTTGTGATCTAGGTCTCTCATATCAGAGAGACCATGTGATGTTTCACCTTCTGCTTCTGACTCACTTCACTAAGCATGATGTTCTCAAGTTTCTTCCGTTTGCCTATAAAAGCCTCCACACTGTTGGACTTTATAGATGCGTAGTATTCCATTGTGTATAAATACCACAGTTTGTGTATCCCCTGGTCTGTTGATGGGTATTTTGGTGACTTCCATATTTTAGCTATTGCTAGTTGTGCTGCTAAGAACATGGGTATACATAAATCTCTGTTATGTGTTGTTTTGGCCTCTTTTGGATATATTCCCAGAAGGGGTGTCGCTGGACTGAAGGGGATATTTATTTCTAGTCTTTTGAGAGCTCTCCATACTGCTTTCCAAAGGGGTTGTACAAATTTACATTCCGACCAGCAGTGCAGGAGGGTTCCTTTCTCCCCGCAGCCACGCCAGCACTGATTGCTATTTGACTTGTTGGTATAGGCCCTTCTCTCTGGAGTGAGATGGTATCTTAGCGTTGTTTTGACTTGCATTTCTCTTATGGCTAGAGGTGTTGAACATCTTTTCATGGATTAAGAGGTAGCATACTCAGTAGAAATCACCATTTGTAAGCACAGCTGCTCCTAAAGTCACAGCGGGTTCCATTCAATGCCTTCACCCTAGTGGAATACCGTGAGTGTAGGGCACATTAATAGGCCTAATGTACCGGTTGTGGGCTCGCAGCGCACACTGTGCAGAATGGATGGCGGCCTCTTGCAATCTTATGGCCGACCAGGTGCTTTAGCTCCTTGCCCACTGCCCGCTATCTGGAGAGAATGTCTCACCACCTATCGTTCCCCTGGGAAAAGACCTGAATTCAAAATTCAAAGTATGGTTTCCATTGAATGCGTATGGCTTTCACACTGCTGTGTGACCAAGACATGTCAAGTCAGGGCCAGGCCATCCGTGGACAGTCCTTTTAGCAACTCCACATACCATTAGGTGATCATCACACAATCGATCTACACAACATTTTTCAACCCGAAAAATCTCTTCCTGTCCTTTGTCATTGATCTCCTTCCATTCTCAATGCTTGTCCGTCACGAATCATTTTTTTGTATTTGTGTTTCTGTTTCTATAAAATATTATATTAGTATAATCTTCAGCACATGCTCTCATGTCTGATGTTCTTCACTTGGTATCATGCTCTTGAAATGTATCCATCATACTTTATCTTTAATTCATCCCTTTTTATTATTGAGTAATAGTGCATTGTGGGCACAAAACGTAATGTGTCACCCACTGATGGATATTTTGCTTTACCCAAATGGTCGGCATTTGTACATTTAATACTCTAATCGTAGAAGAAAACTTTTTCCAATGCAAGTGTACCCCTATTAGGTAATACATTGTGGTTAGAGGTTCCTATATCTTTATCAACAAATGTTATCTTTAGGCTTTTTGATTTTTAGCTGTGCAGTGTGTGTGTGCAGTAGTTTTGTTATATTCATTATCATCATTATTATTACTGCTATTGCTATTATTTCTGGTGCTGAGGATCAAATTTACACCCTCACGCTTGGTGTGATTTTTTAACCACTGAGCAGTAATTCCCTCAGATTCTTGCTTTGGTTCTAAATTGCGTATTTTTACCGACTAATGAAGTTAGCATTTTTTTGGTAGTGAGAACGCAGGGTTACATCTTGAAAATGTTTTCTCCTAGTGTACGGCTTACTTTTTCAGGTCCTTAACCCTGCCTTTTGCAAAGAAAATACTGTGATTCTGATGAAGTCTAATTTAACAATGTTTATTTTGCATTTCACGGCTTTCGTATTTGTTGAAAAGAAGTCCGCTGTAGTAGACTCTGTCTCTTTGCCTGTCTCTGCAATGGGTCGTTTTATGTTACTGCCTCAGAGATTTTCTCCTTTTTTGTTGACGTTTTTTCTGCAGTTTCACAGTGGTATATCTAGGTAGGCCTTTTTTATTTTTGTAGTTTAAAATTTAACTCTCTGAGATTCCTGGATTCGTTTCATGGTTATCACTGTTTCTAGAAAGAAATTTATCATTATTTCATAAATATATTTTCCTGCTTCGTTTTCTCTTCTCTGGGCTTTCATTTGCATTTCATTTTAGTATTCTGGCTAATAAATCCTTTTCTCATCTGTAGTCACAACTTATATTTTTATTTCTGGAAGATTCTATTTTTAGCTCTTATTGTGAAGTCTGGCCTGTGTAGAGCGTGTGGTATGCAGATTAAAAAAAAGAAAGAAAATCCCCGTATGGGTCTTCCTATCGCTCTTTTATCATTTGTCTCTGGTCAATGGCCACAGCACCTTTCAGCTTACCCGGCGTATACATGTATGGCCTATTTTTACATTTTTCCACTCTCTGTAGTTTTCGCTGCGGTTAACATGCATACACATCTGGAATTGTTTTCTATTTAGCAAGTTTACTTCTTTATCATTGTGTAGTATCCTTTGTTGGCACCACAGTTTTCTTTAATTTTTACTTCATCTGATTTTAGTATGCCATAGTCCCGCTGGTTGTCTTAATAGTGGTGTGGACACAAAAGCTCTTTTAAAAAAATTATTGTATTTTTCACGATCCATGCTTTTCTGTTTAAAGTGAGATTTTTATAGACAACACGTGAGCAGGTTTGTTTTGTTACTAATCATATAATGCCTTCTGCCTTTTGATTACTATATTTAAGCCAATTATATTTAGTGTAGTTATAGATATAGTTGGATTTGAAGACACCGTTTCATTAACTGTGTTTATTTCAGCAAGCAGTTGATTTCTTTTTTTCACCTTATCATGACTACTTTTGAATTGAATATTTTCATGATTTCATTTTATCTTCAATGTAGTTACATATCTTAAATTATTTAATAGTTACCCTACGGTTTTAATATATATCTTTATGCTGAAATAATCTTATAGTGATGTCATAGTTCTTTCTTCCTTTCTTTGAGCTAGTATTGTCACAAATTTTGCTGTTGATTGTGACAAATTTTGCTGTAGATGGTTGATTATGTTTTATTGTACACTTATTTATGGCACGTTAGATTGAGCCCAGGCCCTTCACACTGAGGTGTAGCCTCAGCCTGTTTTAATTTTTGGAATTTGATACAGGGTCTCACTAAATTGCTAAGTTGCCCAGGCTGGGACCAAACTTGCAATTCTCCTGTCTTGGCCTTCAAAGAATGCTGGGATAATAATCCTGTTCCATGGAACCTGGTAGTTGATTATATTTTAGAATAGTTCAAGTAAAAAAAATTTTTATATATTTATTTCACTTTTACTGTTTCTAGAGATACCTGACACTTTCTTGTAGATTGAACTTTATATGAGATTTTGCTTTTATCTAAAGAATTTTAGTATTTTTGATTGCAGTTCCTGTTGATTAACAGTAAATTTATTTTTTTCTGCTTTATTTAATGGGAAGTTTTCAATTTACATTTATTTTCTTAAAGGTTACATATATAACCCTAGATTAATAGCATTTTTTCAAAGATGCCCTTCCATTGTCTCTGGCTTTCATATTTGTTGAAAAAAATTCTCCGGTAGTAGACTTTGTGTCTTTATCTATCTCTGTAATGGGTCCTTTTATGTTACTGCCTTAGAGATTTTCTCTTTTTTCATTAACTTTTTTTTTTTTCAGTTTCACAATAGTATTTCTAGGTTGGTCTTTTTATTCTTGTGGTTTAAAATTTAGTTCTCTGTGATTCCTGGTTTTGTTTTATGCTTATCACTATTTCAAAAAAATTTTATCGTTATTTCATAAATGTAATTCCCTGCTTCTTTTTCTCTTTTCTGGGCTTCCATTTGCATTTATATTTGACGGCTTGATACTGTCCCAAAGCACTTGAGTCTTTGTTCTCTTTTATTTTTCACTGTTCTCATTTTGTTTTGTTTCAATTATAGTAATTCCATTGAAATATTTCAAGGTCACTAATGTTTTCCTCAGCTACATTGAGCATATAACAAGCTCATTGGAGAAGTCATCTCTGATATAATGTGTTTTCTCTCCCCGTAAAATCGACTTACCATATTGACCATTTAAACTTCTTTTGAGAAGTGTCTGTCCAATTTATTTGTCTATTTATTCATCAGGCCACTTGATTTTTTGATGTTGAGTTTTCTAGAGTTTCTTTTTAAATTGTAGTTACTAATTCTATGTCAGAAGAGTAGTTGGTGAAGATTTTCTCTCATTCCCTAGGCTTTCTCTATCCTCTCGGTTGTTTCCCCTGCTGTGCTGGAATGTTTAGTTTAATGTGATCCCATCTGTTGTTTCTAGCTATTATTTCCTGGGCTGTCGAAGTCCTACTCAAGAAGTCCTTCCCTATTTCTATGGTTTCAAGTGTTTCATTACCCAATTGATGTTGTCTTGTATCGGTCCATGGACTCTTCATCTCCCTCCTTCTGATCACGTGTCTCCACATTCTACAAGATCTTTTACAGATTCATCACTAATTTTTTAACACTGTTGTCTGATGGTTCCAACATCTGGAACATTTATTACCTTAAACCTTAATTGTGTTTGTATTTCGATTGTTGTTTTATTGAGACTATGAATGTATGTGTGAGTGTTCCTTCTTTATGTATTCGATAATTTTTATTAAATGCTAGTGTTTTATGCAGATGAACAAGTATTGCAATAAGTCGTCTTTATCCCATCTCTCTTCTATTGTCTGGCTGTTAGTATGATTTGAATCAATCGATCAAAAGTTGGTTTTATTGTTGTCATGGTTATCCTTAGTGTACAACAGACTCCTACTTTTTTGGGGAATTAAGTGTCATCATGCTGTGCTTGGGTAAAGGTTGTGAGGCCAAAAAATACTTCTCTGAACTTTTGGTCCACAATTCAGATTGTAAGCGATCTTTGCTCACAAGTACCCAAAAGGGATGCTCCTCCATCTGGTTGCCTCTTTTCCAGGTGCAGGTATTCTTGTTTGTTTCAGGTATTTACCAAATAAGTGGTAGAGTGTGCCTGGGGCTTCCGTCTTCTCAGTCTTAGACCCGTGTGTCTAGGGATAGAGGATGTTGTAAGAAGATAAGCCATCCAAAGATCAAGGAAGCAAAGGAAGCCTCATTAGTTATTAGATAGATGAAATTTAAGACCATAATGAAACACCTCTAAATGCATGGCTAAACTTAAAAAGCCTGAGAATGCCACGAGTCAACCAATATGTAGTTATTGAAACTCGTATACACAGTTGTTGACAATATAAAATGATACAGTCATTTTGAGAAAGCAGTTCGGCAGTGTCTTATCAAAAACCCTTAATTACCATGCAAATGATAAATTCCTTTTCTATGCAGTTATCTAAGAAAAATAAAAAATGTTACCATGAGTATATATAGATGCTTTGTTCATACAACTCCAAGTTGAAAGCAATTCAAGTGCCCATCCACTGGCAAACGGATGAGCAAATTGTGGCTCATCCATACAGAAGAATATTACTCATCAGTAAAAATAACATTAAATATGGAAAAACATAGGTAAATCAAAAAAGTATTATGCTAAGTAAAATACACCACACATACAAAGCTGCATATTACATTTGTGTTGATACTGTTGTATCTGATATTCTAGAAGAAGAAAATATTGTGAAAGAAGATGTTGCAAATAATTTATTGCAAAGAAATGCAAGGACACTTTTTACTTATGAAATTATTCTATATCATGATTGTGATGATAATTACAATACACAAACATTTGTCAAAGATTATCAACTTGTACATTTGGAGTTAGTGAATTTTACTGTATATTTTACTAGGAATATATATTATATTCAGTATCTAATATATACACATATGTGTGTGCACATCTATGTTATATTTAGTATATACAATTAAAAATAAACAAGGAAATGGGCAATTTCTCCATTTGAGTGAGGATAACAGTCTTAGCTTGGAGAAAGACCTACATCGTTGAACATTTCTTCAGGTGATAGGCCTCTGAAAAGCTACTAAGTTCCTGTACATCTCTGTTTGAAGAGCAGAGGCCTAGCTTCAAAATGAGAGCCAGAAAGAATACAAATTTCCCAGTTTATAAAGTTCAATAATCTCAGCTCTTGAATTTTATGTGAAGAAACAAAAGATTGTAAGGAAAGAACTGATTATTTTCCACTCATCTCTTTTATTTTCTAAACAAGTTTTTGAGTATCACCTATATATATGCCATCAAAATAACTATCGGAGAGATGGAGAAAAGCCACAGATCTGGCACATTAGATACTTTCTTTTGAAGAATGGTGTTCACTTAGTATTTATTCATCTTTTTCAGAAGTGACTCCATGCTGACAAAAACGATATGTAGTGCAAGTACAACAAATTTGGGGGGGTTCATAATAAAAGCCATCCCAACCCTGCACATAGTGCACACCAGTGGTCACTGGGGAAATTGTTGGGGTAAATGTATCATCCTAGGAGCTGAGAAGAGAGGGTCCAGATGGGTGATAGGAGGCAGCCCACCCCAAAAATGGGTACTTGGTTGTCTCAGTTACCCTTGGTGTTGGAACACAGCACCCAGCACACATAACCTCAGGGAGATTTATTTTAGCACACAATTTCAGGTGTCAGCCCTTTCATGGACAGCTGGCAATGGAAAAAGGGTCAGATGGAAGGCCTCACCAAAGAGAAGCTGCTCACGGCATGGCAAAACCGGAAACAGAGATAGGAAGGGTGGAGCTAGCACATTCGCTTCCAGGTCATGCCCCAATGATCTATTCCTTCCAGGTCACGTTCTATTGATCCGCCCCCTTCTGACCAGTTCCCACCTCTTAACAGCATAGGAAATCAATGGACTTGTCCCCGTGATTGAATCACCTTCTGAACAGGAGTCTTTCAGGAGAATATTCCAGATCTATCCAGAACAATGGTCAATTGCAGTGGAATTAGGGGTTAGGGAAGCTTATCCATTGCTTCCTCTAGGAGGCCCCATTCTTTCTCTTGGACTTCAAATTGGCCCAGGAAGATGATCACAAATTCAAAAAAAAAAAAAGATTTAAGAAAAAAAATAAATCTGGAACTCTGTTCACCTTTCAGAATCCTTCCCACCTCCCCAGCGCGGCCATTGGTCACCCATCAAACTCCCCCCTTATTTCGTAACGGCCTTGATGATTACATCCCATGCCTTTTGGGCTTGCAGATTTCATGTCTCAAGTTTTCTTCTTCGCTTTTCCTCCCTCTCTTTGTTTGCCTTCCTTTTATACTTTCTTTTTTTCCTTTCAAAGGGCGAAGGATAGAGGAGGAGAAAGCCATTGTCAATTAATAGACATTTTCACCAGGTGTTTCTCAATTACTGTGTTGGCAGCCAGCCCCTTCTATTTAAATTGTATTAAAAAAAAAAGAAAGGAAGAAAAAGAAAAACCTCCCAGTGCATAATTCTCCCTGGGATTGTAACTAACCCGGTGTCTTCTTTTCTCTGAAGGAGGACCATCCTCTGGGAACAGCCTTGCTCAGAACGACAAGAAAAGCCAAGGTTTCTGCCTCCTGCAGCACCATGATTTAAAAGTGTTAAAGTGTGTGATTATCATTAGGTCTTAAACACTCCAGCTTCGCTCCCTTGTTCCATACAAGTTTTAGAAATAAGCCCCGCGACCAGTCTCCAGGAGAGATTGATGCTTATTCTGTGTCAGAGGCCTGGTCCCCAGACGTCCCCATAAATTTGTCTGCTGGAAAACCATAAACATAATTCTGAGCATGGAAGTTATTTAGATTTGAATTAATTGCTTTTCAGTTGTTTTCAAATATGCAAATCAAAATAGCCAAAGAAACATGCCCATAAAAAAAAAGCAGTCCATTCTCCTGGAGAGACGCAGGGATGTCCTTTGCCAAGGTGAGCTGCCTCTTTTCTGTTAAAAAGGCAAAGGTGTATTTTTAACAAAATGAGCCGAGTCTGAGTGGGTATTTCTTCTTGGTCTGACATTTTTCTACTGGAGTGGTCAAATGTTTTGTGTCATTCAGAGCCTCTTTGACTCCAACACATGACCACAACATAAAATAGGGCTATTAAGTCAATCGTGGAGAGTGGAGCTGTCTTTGCTAGCCCTCGGAGCACGTGGGGAAATGCTTTTGCATGTTAGTCCAGGAGAACATGCAAGAGAAGGCACACTGAAATAGTCTAGTGACCCACACTGGATAACCACTGTCCTTCTCATCTGTGAAGTCAGAAATATCTTGGGTTAAAGTTGGCCACATTGAAGCATGGTATCCATGGAGATCTCAAGAGACTTTTTGGGACCAAACATGACGGTTCATCTGAGGGACATGATTTGTGTAACCATCCCTCATCTAAGAATTTCCCTTAAAAAAAAAAAACCTGATCCTGGAAAGATGCCCAGCTTGTGCCAACTCCTGTATAACAAGCTCCAGATGCTTCTTCTCTGCTGTGCCAGGTGGGATTCCCTGAGCTTTCCCCTTCAGCCATCTCCTAAAGTCCAAAGCCAGGGATGGGGAGCTCTAGGTCAAAAACTTGCACAGGGAGACATTGCGTTTCCTAACCCTGCGTGAATGGTCAGCATCCCATCATGCTCACTCATGGTCTATGACTCCAGACAAGACCAAGTTCATCCGAGAGGGGGAACTCACCTCCCTGTCTATGAGATCATGGGTGGGCAATCACACGTTGACTGGATCATATGAACTGTTGGGTTTTTTTGTGAGCATTCAAATCCAAATTCTGAAGTTGGAAATGCAGAAGTTACAGAAGAAGAGAAACTTGAACTCCTTTGTTAGGTTGGGTCAGCAGGGCCTGCCCTGGGGATTCTGGAGCTGATAACTTCTTGTAAGAGTGCTTTCCATGGAAGGCAGGGCAAGTTGCTGATTAGAGAAAGGGAGACAGCCAGGTGACAGCCTGATTGTAGCTGAAGACCCGCCTCAGCTGGGGTATCTGGGAAGCTCTGGAAGGCCGCTGAATCCCAGAGATTCTCTGTGTTGAAGTGAGGACCCTGAGCTGATCGACCTTCGAAACATTCAGTTGTGGGCTACGGACCCTTGACATGAAGCACTACCCAGTCTCTCAGCATCCTGAACCACATCATTTCAGAGACTGCTTCTTAGGGAGGGTATATTGGGTACTGTGAGCAGCCCATGCGCAGTGCTGGGTGGTGGGTGCCCTGCTCTGCTAAAGAGGGACGGGTATGGTATTAGGATACTAATGTCACAGCTGTAGTGGGCAGCACGGCTTGGATGCGTAGACATACTGGGCGTCCTAATACCATTCCTGAGTTTCAGTCTCAGGGTCCAGACAAGTTGAGTGGGGTCAGGGCTTGCAAGACGAGGGCCAAGGGGAAGGCAGAGTGCCCTAGAGCTCTGATTGATAGACACACACGACAGAGAAACCAAAGGTGACAGATGTCATCATTTGATCATGTACATAAATCACCAGCTGTCCCTGGAAGAGAGCAGAGAAGGCAGGAGTCCCCACCCAGTTGTTTGGAGAAGGCCAGGGTTGCTCCTTTTGAATCTAATGTGTTCAGAGAAGGACAGTGACCTTAGGAGACAGATCAGTGCAGCAGTGCAAGTGATGGTGGATCTCTCTAGGAGTGAGGGGGCATCCCAGGAGAGTAACAACAACATTCACCCTCTTCCTGCCCACCTGAACCAGCGAGGGAGAAGCTCTTCTAGCCCGTGAGGGTGCAGACTTTGCTGTTGCTCATCATTTACCTCCTAGATGTTACAGGTGTCGTGCAAGGCTCTGGTGAAGTCCTCAAGGGCTCCCTCTAGAGTAAAAGTGGTAAAGTGGGTACATACATGGTTCATCCTACTGTAGAAAGTGTGTATGTTTGTGTGTGTGCGATTCATGCTTTAAAGAAAAAAAAACTGAATTTTTAAAAATCACAATGGCTAAGCTTTTGGGTTTTGCCTTTTCTGATATCTGACAAATATTGCACCTGACATTCTGGGCTGGTGACCTCCCTTTCTTACATGTCTCACGCAGGGCACTCTACCAATGTTCAGCTTTCTGGCCTCTGAAGGTGCCCCAGAGGGTGGCCTCAGAGTATTTGCAGCAAGGCTTCATACTGACACACTGAGACACACAAACTCACGTAGCAAGAGAAATGAAGAAGAGCCCAAAGTGTTGGACTCCGAGAGTCAAAGGCAGATAAGGGCCACCTGAGAAGGGAAGGGACAGCCAGGGTGGCCAAGAGGTAAAGCGTGATACCACAGTGAATGACCAGAGCCCACAATACACTCATGTCCACATTGTTCTACCTCTCAGAAGTATTGGTCACCAACAGAGCCAGGGTCAGGGGTTTCAGCCTTCACGGCATCACTAACTCTGTCTGCTTTCTGTCCCTTCTCAATCAAATCTCAAATCTTCTTACCTGGATCTGCAGTCTTGTTCCGTCAGCATCCTGACTTCTTCCTTCTCCTCACCTCCAGCCTTTCCCTTGACTCTATCTCAGCCTCCAAAGTGATCCGCTTTCAACCAACCCAGATCATATTCCCTCCATTAGAAAACTTCCCACAGCTTCCAAACCTCTAGGTGTGTCTCAGACTTCTTCATTTAATGGCCAATATGCAATGATGTGAACAGTAAGAAAGGCAAAATAAATCTACTGTAACTTAAACAGGGTGACATGAGAGTGAAAATGAATGACGTAGATCAATAAATACAGCTTTTTGGTCCATTCCCTAGTGATTCTGATTTCTCTAGTCTAGACAGGATGTGGCCAGAGCTTCCCAGCTCACAAGGCCCTCTAGATGGTTGTGACCACTCCACTGAGTTAACACAATGTGAACAATTTGGGAACTTGTTAAAATATATATTCTTGAATCTGAGGCCATTATTAGAGACGTTGAGAGTAGGGGACCATTAAAAGCAGAATACACAACATATATCCAAGTTTTGAAATTGTTGACCCAAACAGCAATGAAATGGTTCCAAGTAAATGCAGGAATTTAGTAGATTATCAAGCCAACTTCTCAAAGCATCACAGGAAAAACACAGTAAGGGCAATGGCATATCAACCATCATTTGAAGATTAAGTTGGATCTGAGTTCACTTTTTTCAACAGAAACAATACAAACATAGGGCCAACTAATTCATAATATTGTGGAAAAGTAGCTCCTTTAAGCTTTCCAAAATAAGACAAAACGTTTTCATAAAGAAGAAATTTGATAGAAAATTAGAAGACATTTGATAGCATCTATATTACACTTCTTTTCTACCTTTATTTTGTTCACGAGCCCACAAAAAACAATTCACAAGCCTTAAAGAAGCCGAACGGTGAACTGTAAAAGTACTCAAACAGCAAAGCACAAAAGAGACCGCTACCACACATCTACACACCAGAGGCCAACAATCCTAACTTAATTTTTAAAAATTTAAAAAAAAATGATGAACTGTAAAGATGACAAACACACAGTGGGAAGTGAAACAGTAAATACCGAGAGGCAGATCACAAAATAAAATGCTCAAATTTGGCAATATGCGCTGACGGGTGTCCCACCTCATTAGCAATCGAAAGTGCCAAACAGAAATAAAAATGACTCATCTGTTTTTCACCCCACCACGTTGGAGAAGATCGAAAGTTTGACAAGGCCCTAAAATAGCAGAGATGTGGGAAAGTCGCCACTCTCAGGTTCTGCTGCTGGGCATGTAAATTGGTATTCTTTTCTGGAGGGCAGTTTGTCAACTGAGATTCTTCTTCGTTTTTTTTTTTTTTTTTAAAGAACCGTCTTTGGCCTAGCTATCCTAATCTGAGGAATTTATTCTAAGGCGACAATCACCGCAGGATGTCAAGAGGGAGGCACCACAGCACTCATGGATGCTTTCAAGAGTGAGATTTTAGGAAAATCCCCACATCCCCAAATAAGTGTGTGGGTAAAAAGTTTATGATCTATACATATCGACAACCAACATTTGAAGACTTGTGTGGTACTATAGTTCCTACTTATTATAAAACAATCTTTTTACGTTTTCTCTTTTTGGATATTCTCTCTCTCTCTCTCTCTCTCTCTCTCTCTGGCATTCTCACCAGATCCATCCTCCGTTACTCCTGATCATTCTCAAACAAGCTCAAATTACTCTTCCCTCTCCGATGGTTTCTTGCCCTTCTGACCCACATAAATAGTTATTACCTCAGCTTCAAACTCCAAACGTTCTCCCATTGCTTCCTTGATAATACTTGTTTACTCAACGGATGAGTTTTACTGAGCACTTGTTATGTGCAGGGCTCTTACCAGCCTCTAAAGTGGCTGACTCTCCCATGACCAAACCTCTTATTAGCTCGCAAACCCCTTCAGAGGAGGAACATGCCTGACTTTTCTGTTACTCTGAACTCCAACCTGGAGCCCAGTAATGAACTGGGTCAGAGCTCAATGACAGAATGCTTTGCCAAGATGGGCAAGGCTCTGGATTTGATTCCGCAGCACCACAAAAGCTGGCCATGGTTGCACACACCTGTAATCCCGGCACTTGGGAAGCTGAGGGATTGCCGTGAGTTTTAGGCTAGCCTAGGCTACATAATGAGTTCAAGGCCAGCCTGGACTATATAGACTGCCTCAAAAAAAAAAAAAGATGTTTGGATGAATGGATGCATAGAGGGAGAAGGGATGGGTAGAAGGAGGAAGTGAGGGACAGGAGAGATAAATGTGGATAAACGTAGGACTCAGAGGTTGAGGAAACGGATGGAAAAGCAGATAAGAGGGTGAGCCGGGGAGAGTCACCTTCAGTCCACTTTCTTTAAATCTTGTCTCTTGAAGGTCACTCTGAATGCTGATCATTAAACACTATTGCACAGCTCTAGATGGGGTTTCCAGAATGTTCGAAGTCATTGAAATTATGTAACTCTTTGAGATAATTGATTTCACTACATCAAAATAAAACCAAACCCAATCCTATGGCCTGGGAAGCTTCAATCAAGAAAAGCAATGCGTAACAGATATGTATGCATACCCATGTTCGTAGTAGCACAACTAACAATAGCTAAAATGTGGAAGGTGATGAAATATCCATCATCAGATCAGTGGGGGGAAATGTGGTATAGATACACCATGGAGTCCTACTGTTCTGTAAAGACAGATGGATTTGAGGCTTTTGTAGACGAATGGACAGAACTTGAGAGCATCCTGCTTAGTGAAGTAAGTCAAATGAAGCAAGTTAAATATTCCATGTTTTTTTCTAATACGAGAAACCTAGAACAGAGGTATTTTGTAAAACCAAATGGGTGTGAGAGTGGAAGTTAGGGGTGCCAGGGAGGATGTGGGAGGGCCAAATATGGAAAGGGGAAGGAATTGTAACATTGATGCAATAAATATGTTCACAAAATACTCATGCTCAGTGTAACCATTACGTATCTCTCTCTCTCTCTCTCGCTCTCTCTCTCTCTCTCTCTCTCTCTCTCATACACATTAATAAAAATGAAAAAAAAGAAAAGCAAAGAATCTTTTCAAAGTGTTATGAACTTTGGAAATGAGAAGTCAGTGGAGGAGAGAGAGGTAATCCAGAGTTTAGCAGCAGCACAAGCGTGCTAATAAATCCAGGCCAGAGGGACAGAAGGACAGAGGGAAGGCTTTTGCCAGATGCGAGAGACAGGCCATTCCACGGCAGCTGGGGCCACAGTGATGAGCTTGAGAAGGGACAGGCTGTCACATAGAAAGTGAAGTCAGCACCCAGTGGAGGGGCCAAACCCTTGTCCCTCTTTCACTCTACCCTGGGCTCCCCACCTCGGTTTCTTCCTGGCCAAAGCCAACAGGGAACTCACTGACGGGGAAACCTGCCAAAGTGACCACAGGTGACCACAGAGCAGGAAGGAGCAAGGGATGGACTGGAGGACAAAGAGCCTCACAACCTGCATACCCTACAAAACTGGAATCAATAAATATTTAAATGTATCCACAATGTCACATTCTTTGTCAGCCAAGCAGCTGCAAATGAACTCTTACATATGTTATGAATAAATTATGTTGGGTGTGTGTACATTTTAATGTGTCTGATGTGGTGGGGATTGGGGTGCCTGGGGAGAAGGAGGCCTTAAAGTGACCATCATGGCGCTCCTGCCTGTTGTGGAAATTTCAAAGCCCAGCTTCCTGTTCTCTAATGGATTGACTTTGAGCGTATTATGGTATTCAGTTTCCTCCTTTCTAAACATCCCTATCAATTTTTTTTCCAGGATCCTTTTGAAGTCAAGGGGAAGTAACGTTTGTCGAAGAGCCTTGGAACCCATCCAACTCAATGGAAGCCGTCACTATTTCTAAGGGGCACTTGATCTGCCAGGAAAGGTGGGCAAGGGTGGTCTTTCTGCCGAGCACTCTGTCATTACTTATCAAAGGGCAAGATGTGCATCTTCCTGGAATTAAAACTCCATGTCCATCAACTCATGTTGAAGAGGTAATTGTGGAAGTGGGCAACGATTTAGTGACAAGGACATTCATCTCAGCATATTTACATGAGTGCAGGTTTTGTGTTCCTCAATGTTGAGCAGGAAGGAACCAGAAAAGTCAGGGTGCATCAACACGGCGGACTGAAGCACACATGTTATTTATGTATGTGAATATGCACCATGTTGCTTTCACTTATGATTTCTAAAATGAAATCATGGACAATTTTCCTTTCCTTTCCTTGTGCACGTGTCTAGATCTTCTTCTTGTTGTTGTTTTATAAATTTTACCAATAACAGCACCTCTGACCCAGAGCTGCAGCTCAGAAAAGACAACGCTAACGGAGCTGACGAGGATAGCAGGAACTGAGGACAAATTGTGATGGGTATCCTGCTCGCTGCTGTCACTGGGCTTGGTGGTGAATTAGACGTCCCGGCTCCTGTGTGGGGGTGGCTCACGATCTGGATGGAAAAGTGGGACCTCTACGACATGCTTCCAGCATTCCACTTTGTGTCCTGCCACCTGCATGGACATCAGCTAGAGTGGCAGGTACCCTGGTGCTGGCTACAAACCACGGGAGACCTGTCTAGCACACAAGGTTGTTATGCCACAGGCATTTCTATGGGGCACAGGTAGTATACCTCTGCGGGAACTTTATGTGTTATATTCGTCTTTTTTCTTCTTTTTTTCAACCAAATTTGAGATAGCTTCTGTCCATTCCTGAGAATTCATACCAGCCCATAAGGAAGTTAAGCAGGAGACTGCAGGTGAGACACAGGGGGCCTCTCTCAAAGGGATTTCTGCAGGCTCAGTGTGTGATCTTGGGGTAGTGCTGGGGTTCCCTCTCTTGGCCCTTCACCTCTCTCAGTTTCAGCACCTCTGTGAAAGAGGGGGAGCCCAGACAGCGCTGGAAATCTTGCTGTTGCTATAAAGTCAAATCCCTATTCTGGCTCTACTTTAAATATCCACTCGTGATTGTGAAACCATACCAACGACAAGGGTTAAGTAAAGGGTCAGATATTTTAGGTTTTGTCATCCACCCACACTATCTCCATCCTTCTTTCTCCAATATCAGAGATTAAAACGAGAATCTTTTCACTAGGCTACATTCGCAGCCATTATTGTTATTATTATTATTATTATTATTATTATTATTTTGAGACAGAGTCTCAATAAATTGCACCAGCTGGGCTCAAACACGAGATCCTCCTGCCTCAAACTTCCAGGGAGCTGAGCTTACAGGAGCCCATTGCTGCGCCCAGCCCGATGGGCTATCTTGACTTGACTTTGCTCTTGAGCACAAGGAACAGTTGTAGATAATATGGAAGTAAACGGGAATCATTGTATCAGAAAAGCTTTATTTTCAAGACCAGGTGGTGGGTTGGATTTGGCTTCTGGGACACAGTATGCACTCTTGCATACGAAAACTTGACCATGGCAAAGATAATAAAAATTCAGCAGGTGTTAATGACAATTAAGATAACACATGCCTCTTCCTTTTACATAAAGTTCATGTCTATGTTTTAAATATTAAAATATTATCGTTGGTGGTAGGCAGAAGAATGACTGACTCCTCCTCAAGGAAATGTCCATTCTGTGATCCTTAGAACCTGAGAGACTTTGCAAGTGAAATAAAAGCTGTGGAACTTGATATGGGGAAATTATCCTACAGTGTAAGCATGTGGCAGAGGCAGAGGAAGAAGCAGAGGCAGCTCCTCGCGGCATTGAAACAGGAAGCCGTGTACCAGAGGAAGGGTAGCATACACCCTTCCAGGTCCTGTCCCAGTCATCTGCCCCTTCCTGGTTGAAGCCCTGAATCCACCACATGTCAGTAATCTGTGACTCACCACACACCTGTCTTCTATTACCCACTTATGAGCCGCCACACACCCATAATCCACCCCTCCAGGTCCCCATCTCCTAACAGCACATGGCTCCATACATTGAAATACATGAGACTTTTGGGGGGCAATTCAGATCCAAACCACAATAACAAGTAATATCAGAAGAACGGCCTCTTGTATTGCTGGCTTTGAAGGCCCGAGATGAGTCAAGGAGAGAGGACAGCTGCTGGAACTGGAATTAGCCCTTCCCCAGAGCCTCCAGAAAGGGGCACAGTTCTGCTTACGCCTTGACTCTAGCCTCATAAGAGCTTTACAACTGTAAGACAATATATTTATATTATTTAATATAAATCACTAGATTTGTGATATTTTGCTATAGTAGCAATAGAAAATTAATATACTAATTCCCTGAGAAAAATTTGGAAAGAACCAAGGCCAATAATACCCATAATGTCAATACCCATTAACATATAGATGTATTTTTTTTTCTGATTTGTATGTATGCATGTACATAGAGAGAAGTGAAATATCTAGATATATTAGTTCACATTGACTATAATTTTGATCCTGTTTTATTTCATTTAGGATTTAAGAGTTTTTCTGTGCCAATAAATTTTCTTCAAAAACATGTTTTCTAGTATAGATGAGTCATAATTTATTCACTTCCTCCTGTTTTAATTGTTTCTGATCTTTTTACTAGTATAAAAATTGCCAAGGAGAAAATTTTTGCACATATTGAAGTGTTAGAATGTTATAAGGTTACTGTCCTCTTTTTGCCATAAAAGTTGAAAGTATTTCTCCCAGCTTTGTTTGCTTTTAATTTATTCAAGGGTACTTTTGATGTATAGAAATTTTACATTTTGTTCTGATTCAGTAGATTAAACCTTCTGCAGTACCTTTTTTTTTCTTCCATGGCTGGAAAGGCAAATCCCACTGTCAGCTTTGCATTTTATTCTAATTCTTTTTATTTATTCTAACTCATTTTCAAATTTGTCTTTGGTCTGGGTGGTATTTATTTAGTTTCCCAAGTTGCTAAGCTGAGTTTCTATCGCCATTCATGAATGGCCCTTCATCTCTGGCCATGAATATTTGATGTCCATTACCCGACTGTGCAGCTTCTGAAATGGATCCCATGTTGGTGTCTCTGAAATCTGGACCACATCATGGTCTCAAAGGTCTGAATGGCTTTGTTGGCCTGGCTTGAAGGCTGCTTCTTCCAGAGAAGCTTTGTGTTTGCTGAAGGCACCAAGGACTCAGCATCACTTTCAGGTTAGAGTTTGAAGCCTGAATACTCAGCTCTCTCCAGGGCCAAGGTGGAATTCCGGGATTTGCTTTTCCTGTTTTATTTTTTCGTGCCATCTTTTGCACGATGTATTTCTTTCCAATGGACCCTTACACCACAGAGCTAGCCCTTAGTGACACAAAAATTCTATTAAGCTCCATTTTCGCAGTTTTTAATCTAATTGCAGAGAATAATAGCATCATATAATTGATAATAAGTCAGATCAAAAAACAAAGATTCACCAGGTATGTGATAAACTGTATCATAAGTTCAGTTTCTGCATTATCCACATTTCTTTTCTTCTTTCTCCTAATTGCACCAGTACAATGGTGCTTTGAAATTTTTGGTTTTAATGTTTATTTTAGTATCTGGTAGAATAATTTCTTATTTTTTCCCCTAAAATGTGCTTCATTCTTTTTTTCCACTGTAGATAAATATTAAGCCTAATATTTTAAGTTCTCACAAATCACTCATATTGATAAATAATATTTTAAAGAGCTCTGTTGAAATTTTTATTGAATGAATAAAGGAGAAGTGGTACATTTATAATACTTAAAACCTAATACCTTTCCAAGGCAAAATTTGACATACTTGTCATTCTAAAGACATTTTTGTATATTTTGATTTATTGAGACTTTACTTACATTTTTGTATTTTTAGTGACTTTTTATGGTTCTGGTATACTTCCGTGCCACTGAGAATAGAATTCCATTATCCACGATTTCGTATTTGCTGATTTTCATAGAATAGCTACTGACTTTTATATTTTTATTTCCTAAGTAGTCACCTTTCTGAGCGTTCTTAATTGTTGCCAAGCTTCTCGATTTTAGGATACCATCAGCTTTTAGATTGATCTGAACATTAAGTACTTTATGAAAACCAAAGAAATATTGCTGCTTTAAATGCATTCATTGTTTGTGAGATGTGTTCCAAGGTTTTAAAAGTCTGCCTTTCAGAATAAAAGATTTTAGATTTTATAAGCAGAACATACTACTGGCATAATGGTGATATTAACTCATTTTCTCATAGCTTCTGTTGTTTCTCTCTTCTGTGTTATTTTGCTGGCTAATATTTGTGATATTGTTCTTGATTTTAATGAGAAGGCCTCTAGTGCAGTGGTTTTAATTACCTAATTTTTCTTTAGTGTGGGGAAGGTCATGGGCCTTTTGAGAATCTGATGAAAGATGTGCCTTCTGTCCTCCAGATAAAAGCGAGAGTGCACCCACACCCAGATTCCCCGTGCCTGAGCTTTCGAAACGCTCCCAACCAGTGCACAAAATGTATGACTGGAGGAAGCAACATAATTAACCAGAAATATGAAAATTTTCATGTAAATAAAATGTTAATGAGACAGAAGAAATAAAGTCTTTAAAATTATAAAAATCATCTCAAATTTATTAAAAGTTCTATTAGTTTTTCAGTATTAGAAACATATCAGTAAGAATTATGTTAACTTATAAACTTCTATCATTGTAAAGGCTCATGGTCTCTTGAGATTGTAGACTCTTCCATGAACCACCTCAGTCTCTGAAACCTGATTCTAGGTCCCTTCTGTAGGACTTTACCTGTTGAATGAATGCTAAGAGTGAATTTAAAGCAAATAATCTGTCTGGTGGAGATAATGTCTTTATTTCTGTTTTATCTTATGGGGGGTTTTGGGGGGCTTAAAATCACTTACTTGTATTGAATTATATTGAATGCCCTTAGGGTATTATCGTGGGCTGTATGGCCCCTGCCGCTTCTTCCTGTGTTCACACACTTTCCCAAGAAGCCTTGCAATTTCTCCCCTATAGAAAGAATAGATTTCTCTGCCCTATTGTTATGGGTATAGATATGTGACTTCCTGTGGCCTATTGGATGTGAGAAGAATGAGTGTAAGTTGAGGGCAACGATGTGCTTAGGCTGGTAGGCCATCCACCTTGTGCTCTTGCTGTCCTCACAGAAAGAGCAGGCCCAGAGCAGCCTGGGGCCAAAGACAGGGCAGGGCAGAAGTGGGTAGAACGTCTCAGACTGCAGGTTGGAAACGTCCCGGGAGGACCCCCAAGGAACATCAGCTCGCCTCCTGCTGACCATCGTCCCAACGAGAGTGTGCCGTTGGTGTTGAAAGCCACTGTATTAGGACTCAAGAAAGAAACAGAACCGACGGGATAGTTAAACAGATGGAAACATGGAAATCACTAGGCAGATAAGTACATCGATGACAAATAGGTGGGTAAGAGATTAGATGTAAATAAATAGAAGACACAGAAATAGCTCTGATAGAAAAAAATGAGTTCATATTGTCTATGGAGGACAATGTTCTCTCTCTTTGCTCCAAAGCTCTGTTGAAAGAGACGTTGAAAAGTTGCCAGTGAAAGACTGAAATTGTAAAGACGATAAAGGAAAATACGTTTCCTATTTTTTATTCTGTTCGCTAATGTAAGTGCCAAGCTCTTCTGAAAATGCCTCCCTTGACACGCCTATATGATGGGATCAAAGCGTACTCTGAAGGGTTATATTATAAAAAATTGAGAAGACATGTGACCATAAATTCAATAGACGTCCTTCTTACATCCAACACACTTGACCATGGCGTCCCTTTCTGAAGCAGATCTGGAAGTCCTCTTTTGTGAATATCCTTATGCTGTTAGAGCTGCCTCTATGTCTGAATCAATGGAAACTATGTATTTTTCATGGTCATTTTGACTTTGAGGAAGAACCTGGTGCAAGATCTAGTAAATAGGGTAGATGAGACACATTGCAAAGCCCTTCATTGGCAGAAATCGCCACAAATACTTGGTCCAGCCCACAGGGTCAAAATATACGGTGAACATGTAAATTTTTAAAAATTTTGTGATAAAAGACACATTTCCATTAGCCCCCCTCAAAATCACTCAAATCCTCCCTCTTGCTTTAAACAGATTTTCCTCATCCCTTTATTCCGACAATGTGTTGTTTACTGTAGTAAGTTTCCTAATTTCAATATTTATTATTTTTAAAGCATCCCTTGCAGAAATAATTTTTACAAGCTATTGGTAAAATATTCATGCCACACTCATGTTGACACCTAAAATTAACCATCACAGTCCCTGAGTCTGGAGAAGGGTTTGTTAAACAGAGTTTAGTAGCTAACCAATGCAGCAAGTATCAATCTATTTAATTGTTGTGCTCAATGGCATTCCATTTACATATTTTGTTATTTGGATGAATCACTAACGTCACAGTACATGCATGTCATGTAGTCAGGTACTATCCTAAGACCTGCTGGCTGGACGTCCAATATGGAAGCTAGCCAGATAGCCAGGTGATACCTGTTGGTGTGATACTGCGAAAGGAGGAGTCTGCACAGATTTCATTTGAATTCACTTAGAGGATCTTGATCTCTGCCAGGATGGAGCAGGAGATGCTGAGGGAAAGAGTGAGAGGTGGGCACAAAGGTCAAGGCCCAGGCTGTGGGAAGCTTACACTACTGGGGGACTTTCAGATACAGAATATACCCGACTCAGGCAGCTGCAGGTGAGTAAAGCCTTCATTCCTGGGTGATGGCGGACCAGGAAGAGTTTGCAGATGGAGAGCTACAAGATCAGATTTGAGCTTAAAAGAGACAATGATGTGTTACGTAGAGAATGGAAGGCTGTATACATGAGGAGGAGACCCAGTTGAGAAGGTCACTAGGGCTCAGGTAAGGGGTGGTAATGAGGAAGGGGAGAAGTTAAATGACTGAACACAAATTAAGAAGGTAAAGTGAAGCTGGGCCTGGATATGATGACTGATGCATGCCTACCTGTAATCCTGGCCCTCTGGGAGGCTGAAACAGGAAGATTACAAGTTGGAATCCAGCCCAGAGAACTTAGTGACTAAACGAGACCTTGTTTCAAAATAAAAACTAAAACCAAGGCTGGGAACGTAACTCAGTGTCAAAGCCTTGGGTTCGATCCCTGATACTGAAAAGGCGAAGACTGGGGAGGAGGGGGTAGTGAAGAGGTAAAGCGAGCAGCACGTGACATCTGATTTAATTAAGGACAGGAGGCGAAGGAGAACTTTGCATGAGAAATAAGCACTGGGGACTGGCTTTGCCTATGTGATAAAGATGAGAAGGAGGATTTAGGACATAGCGGACATAGAATGCGTCATTCTGCACCTCGGGTGTGTGGATGGGACTTCCAAGCACATATATGTAAGATTGGGAATCAAGAGGAGACTTGAACGTGGAAGTTGCCGTACCTACCGGGGAGCATCTGCAGTGGGCCTCGCCAATGCCCCACCAACCTTTCCTAGCCCACCTCAAGGTCAGTAAGGCACAACTTCCATCCAAACCCATGACTTCCTGTGCCCCGCTGCCTGAGATGTTCCTTGACTTTGGACACTGTCTGGCACCTGCGTAGTGCCGATCAAAGGTTCTGGGTGGTGACCTCTCAAAAATCGTCCTCCACCGGTGAGGGAGATGAGATGCTGACTGATACCCAGCTCCCTTGGGGAGCCAATCGGTGTACATCTTGTGGCATTCATGTTTATCCCAATCTCTTCTCTTGGAGAGATTTTAAATCTCATATTCCTGGGCCCCTTCCCGAGACTGATTTCGTAGGTCTGGTGGGGAGGAAGGAGGACAAGATTTGCATTTCTAACAAGCTCTGTGGTGCAGTGTTTCTCAGAGGTTCCCGGGAGATTGTTCCCAGTTGCAGAAAGAGAGCCTGTCATTAACACTCCACTGATTTTCTTACCTGTCTCCCGGTGTCCTCCAGCATCCTGCTTCCCGGGGTCACACCCCAGATCAACTGTGTGCACCCGAATCTTTCTCTGAAGTCTGCCTTGTGCAAACCCTAATTAGGAATGCTACTGTCTTATCTGTGTTAAGAGAATAACTGAGAATCTATCTTGAAAGTGTCACCCGAAACAGAAGAGACAAGACATGTGTGAGGTTAACATGGCAGTAGGTGTGTCAGGCCTGATTCTCCTTTCTCTCTTTCTTTGAAATATTTCTGATACTATTCACAGGGCCGAAGAGGAAAATTTCAACAGGAGATGAAAACTTTACCTTACTGATTCACAAAATTAGGAACTCCAGAAAGAATTCTCACCAGTCCTATCGAGATGGGACCATTTGGGAAAAAAGTCAATGGACGAATTCTGTTTCACTCTTCATTATGAATTTCCTTCCCAGGGCAGATATGTTAATCATTATTGTTGTATTGTCTTTGAGAAGTTACTAAAGTTTATTTACCATTACTATTTGGGTTGTTGCTGTTGCTGTTAGCAGTTGAATACCCTTTACCAGAAGTGCTTGAATTCCAAAGTCTTTCAAATTTCAGGGTTTGTTTTCAGACTTTGGAATGTTTGCATAGACATAAGGTGTGTTGAGGATGGGACTGAATGCCATACCAAAAATATGTATAATGTGTATCTTCCATACATAGCCTGAACGTAGTCGTATACAATTTTTTTTTTTTAGTAATTTCGTGCATGAAGAACTCCATGGTATGAACACTTCTGCTTATGCCATCATGTAGGTGACTCAGAAAAGTTTTAGATTTTGGTACAATTTGTATTCTGTATCTTCAGTTTAGGGGGGCTGAGCCCTATTATTACTACACGATATTTGAGAAATTAGTGTTGTCTATTATTTTTGTCATTGTTAATGTCATGACTATGTTAGGGCCTTCAGGTACCCACAGATTCTATAAAAATAGATCTAAAATCCTGAGGGTTTTTTTTTTCCTGAAAACAGGGTTCACTGTTTTATTAGATTTTTCAAGAAATTCCCAGAGCTCTAGCAACTTCTGCTTTGGAGGTTTTTGGTAAAAAATAGGTAAGATTGAAGACAGAAAAACTGTTCTCTGTGCAGACTCCTAAGAGCACAGGAAGAAGTTCAGAGTCTCAGCTACAGCCTGTCATGGGCACCAGGGACAGGAGACTTCTCAGAAGAGAAGGAAACAGAGGATGGTATTTATGTTGCCCACCAGATTGTTGTCCCTGTGACAAAATACCTCAGAAAATCCACTTGAAGGAGGAAAGAATGACATTGGCTACAGCTTCAGACCAATAGGCTCCATTGCTTTTGGGACTATGGTGAGGTAGAAGTATCATGGCAGAAGTTTATGGCAGAGAAAAACTGCCTGCCTCGTGGTGGCCAGGAAGCAGAGTTTTAGAAGAAGGAGCCAGGACAAGAAATCTACTTCCAGAGCACAGACCTGACACCTACTTCCGCCAACCAACAACCAAGCCCCACCTCTGTAAGTTTCCACTGCACCCTAATAATGCCATCAACTTATGAATTTATCAATGGAGTAATCCACTGATGAGATTAGAGCCCTCATGACCCAATCATCTTCTTAAAGCCCCCACCTCTGAAGCCTGCTCCAAGTCTTTAGCATGTAAGCCTTCGGGGGACATTTCAGATCCAAACCCTCACAGTGCTGGGCTTCCAAAAATGCAAATAGAGAAAGAGAGAGTACCACAGGCTAGAAGAAGCACTTTGGGGTACAAGTGGGCCCAAGAGGAGTCCTGGTGGCCCAGGTTCAGTAGCCAGTGCCCAGTTGGAGAACAAATATGGCTGACGCCTACAAGTCTTTCAGGAAGCTCAGAGCAGGGAAGCTGGGGGTGACACACAGTAGCTATAGAAGGAATACAGGAGTGTGAGGAAGGAGAGAGAGGGTTTTTCTTTTTTTTTGAGACAGGGTCTTGCTCTATAATCAAGAACCTGTTTTCAAGTGTTGGTGAACAAAAGTAGGAGTGGGCTAGAAATGTGTGTAGGTACCTAAGGTTATTTCGCATTTGCTTTAAGTATGGAATCAAGGCCCAGAGACGTAAGGAAACCTGACTCGTTTTACTTAGCACATTAACCACAAAACTAGAAATTGGCACTGCTTTGTTTCTCTTTGGAATAAACTTTCCACTGCATATGGCTTCTTAGAATTGCTGAAATGTCTTCTGTAGACACAAATGCCTACCTTTCTGGGCCTGCAATGCTGGATTGAAATTTTTCCCTAGGGCCTTTTCTCAGGATCACTTTCCAGGGTGTGAAACTCCCAAAAGGGACGATGCCATCAAAATGAGCATTATGCATCTCATCTGAAGCTGAAAGTATGAAGTGCTGAAGGAAAAAGAGAAGAATGGTCCAGAGAGTGGACGAGACAGACAATCACCCACACGTAGTGCCCACTGGAGTTTTGCCTAGACGTAGTTAGTCGTGACGACATTCCATCTTTTTCTTTTTTCTTCTAGCCTCTGATGCCTCAGTGGAGATGTGTTGGAGAAGTTTGTCAGCTGCTTTCTCTGGAGAGTAGGAAACTTGTCCAGATGGGTGGAGCCATCAGTACTTGGGCAGAGCAAAGCCATACAGTGGCCAAACTGGCTGGCATGCACATTTGTGGGGCACATAGGGAGAAGAGCAGCAATTTAAGCTCAGGCAGGGGCAGTGCAATCCCTGGGTTTCCTAAAGTCACTACGCATGTCCATCCTCTGTCCATCCTCCACACCGACTCAGATCGGAAATGTCCACCCACCACAACATGAGAGGTTGGCAGTGAGAGGACATTAAACAGAAGAAACCAGCAGGCTATCCACAAAAGCCAAGTTTAAAACACAGCAGAAAACTAACCACCGCAATATCTTCTCAGTACTTGGACATTTCCTGTCTCCATGATCTTTTTGTACAGTTACGCATGTTGAGAAACAGCGGAGACGTGGAAGAAAGGATGGAATGGACAGAGACGAGGCAAGATGACAATCTGAGAAAGCTCAGGGTGTAGCAGACAGGAAGAAAGCGTGAGCTGGTGGTGATGAAGTGGCTCCCCGAGCCGAGAGCACCAAGTCATCTTCACCCATGACAATAAAACTGGCATAGATCATAAACAAAAAAGGCAGGAATGAAAACTAAGACTTGATCCAAACAAATCCGTAGTTCTCAAGGTTTGGTTTGTGGAAAAAAAAATGCATCCAGTTTATTGTTCACTCTCATTTAACAACCCAAAACTTTACCAGCAGGAACATCCTATTTTAGGGAGCACTCCATTTAACCTTCCAAAAGCAAGGCATGTGGCACTGAAAGGTTAGAAATCTGTTTCTGTATTAATCTGCTTTGTCATTAGTGTAATGAAGTAACCTGAGACAGGCTGCTTTGTAGAGAAAAGAAGTTTTATCTGGCTCATGATTCGATGATTCTGGAGTTGAAAGGTCTGTGGGGCTCATCTGGTGATGACCTTCTTACTGAGGAAATTCTAAGGCTGAACAGAACATGGTATGGCCACACAGTACTGAGTCTGCATGTCTACCTCTGTGTGGTCTCTCTTCCTGTCTCCAGAAAGCCACCCATATGCACTCATGGGGACCTAATCACCCTAATCACCTCCCAAAGGCCCCACTTCTACACACCACAGTCAGATTAAGTTTCCACCCTCTTAATGCTATCCTCTCAGGAATTTGTAGATTAAATTTCTACATGAGCTCTTTTTTTTGGTAGGGATTGCAGCAAGAACAAACCGTATTCAAACTTAAAGAGTACCTTCTTCTGTGGATGCAAATGAAAGTTTTAGGAGGGGGAAAAAATCAGAGTTGAGCTCCGAAAGCAAGACTCATGCAAATATCAACGTGATGATTTTGCCATCTGGAAGGTTATCGGCAAGTTAGTGGCCCACGTCACGCGACAGTGTTGCTTCTGCTTTACAAAAAAAAAAGTGTCAAGGCGATCCAGTGCTTAGGATTCAAAGATGACAGGTGCTTATCGATTAGCAGCGCCTGTGTGAGCTTTAGCACCAGGTTGGTTTTTATTCAGGTTTCAGTGTTTCTAATGAGAAGGGATCACAAAGTTTTTGAGTCAAATTTTCATTCTGAGACTCAGGGGGATTCGGTACTTTGCCTAATCTCCTCATCTTTGACAGCAGGCTTCTGAGTCCTCCACACCTGAAGGACTGGTAGAAAACAGAGCACACGGAGACATCTGGTTCCTGCCCTCTGATCCCCCCTAGGTGGCCTGGAACCAAACTGGCAAAGATTCAGTCTACATTTCCCTAACAATGTAGTCACCAGTGAAGGTCTCTCTCAAAGCCATGTAACAAGTAGCTAAGACATTTAATTTGATTTTAATAATCATACCTCAACTGCATAGGCGTTGTATTAGAAATGGAAAAGAAAACAAATTAAGCCCGGTGAGGTGGCATCTGCCTACAATCCTAGCACTCAAGGAGACTAAGGCAGGAGGATCAAAAGTTGGAGCCCAGCAGGCAGCTGAATGACTTAGCAAGATCCCATCTCAAAAAATAGAATAAAAGAAGCAAAAAGGAGGCTGGAGATGTAGCTCAGACTGAAGGCCCTGGGTTCCACCCCCCACCCCCACCCCCACACACAAAAAAAGTTAAAAATGAGTTAGACGAAGCCTAATATATTTAATGTGTCACAGGAGCGGGAAAAATGGAGCCGGGCTAAGCAGAGAGGAGCTGGAACTGAAAGAAAAAGTGGAAAGGGGAACAGAAGAGGTTAGCTTGGCTTGGGAGGGGATAAAACTGCTCTGTTATCCCGAGAAAAATCCTATAAAGAAATGGAGCCACCTCCCTGCCCTGGAGCAGGTCACTTTCCTGTGACCCCCAAGTCCTCCAGGGGCCTGGTGGGCCCAGTGAGGATCCACAGCCACCGCAGGGCACTCACCGCATTTCCCTCCACGGAGCCCTTCTGTCTTTCCCAGATCCTCCTAAAACTACCACTCGAGACAAAAGAAAGCACGATTCCCATGCAGATCAATGCCTTTTATTTTTCTGTTTGTGAGTGATGCATCAGAAATGAGAGATCCCTAAAATTCATTTCCCCCAACAGATTCACTTTCTCTCTTTTCACCACGTTCGTCTTTTCTCTCTGAGTCTTCACTCACTTCCTGGGCGGGAAGAGACAGACTCGTTATTTTGGGTTTCAAAAGTCCAAACCTGTGGACAGATGCGTACCCTTCTCCTCTGGTTCTTAGCATTCTGGAACGCACCTGTGTTAAAATATGAAGAAATAAAACAAATATAAATTATGCATTTTCCAACTTAATTTAAAATGCATTATACCCTGCTTTGTTCTCTGGAATTAGTCTTATTAAGGGGACAGATCTGTATGGATTAATTTTGAATCAGTTTATTCTCTTCTTTGTAATTCAGTGGCAAGGATTTTTGTCCCCAGGCCTCAAATTAATTTTTTTTTACTGTAAGTAACGCATAGGAAATATAGACCCCTTTGTGTTATTTCTTTGTTTACCTAGCATGCAACATAGTCTTGTGTTACGTTTCCATCGGGTTCGAAATCTGTCCCTTTACAGAATAAAACTTTCCGAATGATTCTGAAAGCAATGTAACCGTTGTCACAATATTGGAGTTGAGCACAGTAATAATAGCATTATCCCTTCACCCATTTTCATTTACGTTAGAGCCCTTCACAGGCTCCCTCCTATCTAAACTCTGACATGAGCAGCCCCAAACCCCTGCTTTCCCAATAATTTTGGTAACCCACGAACTGATATTTTACGACTATTTAAAATAGGTACCCAATCATCATTTTTAAGCATTGTTTTAGTACAGTAATTCTTTGTTCTGCTTAGACATTTTAAATCTTTATCCCCCCCCCCCTTTAGCGGAGCAAGAAAATCGTCTGTATTCTTAATTAGTCTTCTTTAAACAAAATATCCTTTCATATGCACTAATAAAGACTAAGGATCTTTCCTCTCTTGTTTAAATAACTGCTTGCTGTAGTATAAAATTGTACGAGACACGATGCAGATCAAGTCGCGGGCTTGAAGTGGAGAAGAACAAGCCGTACCATAATAAGCAGATTTTAATGATTTACTATAAATCAGCATTTTTGCCCTGTCAGTGAGATTGAAGAGGCAGACAGCTCCTCACATGTCTGCCGAGCAAATGTCTTCCTGATGAATCTTGTGCCCTGAATCACTGATCACAACATTCAAACGGCACATCCAGATAATGAGGGAAGCATATACACAGGCTCCCGGTGGCTGCTGGAAGGCAGCGCCGATGTATGTGTTTTCCTCGTGTGGTAGTTAAGGCCGCACGTTGATGTTCTGAGGACTCCACGGAAGTGACTCTTACGGGGTTAACTGTGGCTGCCCCAACAGAGACGGATATGCATGAGTGCTCCCCCCACCCTCTCCCCCAGCCCCCCAGACTTCTGATGAGAATCTAATCTAGTCTTGAGAAAACGGGAGGGAGGGGAGAGTAGGCTGTAATAACGAAAGCGAACGTGAAGGATGTCGCCTCAGACACCAGTGAGATCGGAGCTCATTTCTGGAGGATGAAAGGCTCACTGGGTCTCCGACCAGCATTTTTAATGACGTCCTTTCTCGGTCCCATGATGTCCCAAGCTTCATTTTATAGCTAGCTTCCTCTCTCAAGGTCTAAGATTCTCCTAAGTGACTGGGGTTCGGCCCAGGGATCGCTCCCCAAGAGGAGGAGTACTCCCCAAGGGTGGAAGGAAGCCTGGAGAAACTGGATATGCTAGACCTTCACACAAGACAGGCCCCAGGAACAGACTCTGAGCACCTCCTTGGACCCAGACTGTGGGTGGTCAGGAAGCCTTCTCCTTCTGTGAATTGGAAGCTTTGGTTGCAACTTTCAGGGCCCCACTTCTCTCAAACGGTGCAGCCGGCCACCAGTGCCTCACTCTCTTGCCGTCTGTCCTTCATCCCTGCTACATGATCGCCCTCCTAGCGGTCTATAGTCTGCTCAGTTGTGTTAACTTCTTTGTAGTCTTTGTGGTATCTTGCATAGAGTACAAACTTCATTATAAACCACTCACTCCATTCATAACCATCCCTAAGGAAAGATGAATGAATGAGTGAATGAATGAATGAAAAGTCTGTAGAAACCAAGGATTAACTAAACAAACTGGTCCAGCAAGGGGCCCATGGTCTTAAGGAGAACAGGAAGAAATTCTTTAGCAGAGGGTACTTTGTTTCTCTTTGCAGATTCGAACCCCAATCCTTCCACTGTCCACTATCCACCTCGGCGCTGGCCAAGAAGCCACCAGGCTGATTGGCCAGGTAAAGATGCCGAGCAGAAAACAGGGCACAGGGAGTGAGGGAGATGAGGAACAAGAGTCACTCACACTGAGCCACATCTTTTGAATTTTTATTTCAAATGTAGAGCTGGGTGTGGTGGCCTGTATCTGTAATCCCAGCACACTGTGGAAGGCTAAAGCAGGAGAATTCCAGTTTAAGCCCAATTTAGGAAGACCATACCAAAGAGAAGAAGGAAGAGGGGGAAGTGAAAAAGGAGGAGAAGATGGTGCAATCTTCAGTATTAAAAATTAATAAGTAAATAAACAAATGAACACATCCAAGAATAAATCAAAGCTACATTCCCACTGTCAGTCCTGAGGATGACTAAGACCATAATTACAAACCTGAGGCTTTTTCTAGACACACTGTCTTGCAAACAAGAGTGGCCCTGGGCTGTCAGTTTTGGGACAGGCCTCTCTTCACACTCAGGACCTTCATCACACTGGGCACAGCCTGCTGGCCTCTGCATATGAGCCCCTAGAATATTCAGGGACAATGACATTTGTTCATATGGCTCTCTCAACTTCCAGCTTACTTCACATTTATCCCCCCACCCCAACCGAGCCATACACACGAGCACACACACACACACACACACACACACACACACACACACTCACTACTTGCTAAATAGCTTAAGGTATCCCAGAACCTCTAAATTTTCATGAGTGCTGGACTCATTGCCAGACTCACTGTTGGTCCTGATGCTGCGGAGATGCCCATGGTATGTCCATCCACCCTGCAGGAGCCATCCGCTCCTGGCTTCCCAGGAATGTCAGAGCAGGTCTCCTCCCAGCCCTGAATTTTGCTAGCCTTCACCTTTCTCGCGGGAAGAGGCGGAGGCTTCTTCCAGAGAGACCTTCCTGCACACGCCCACATCCCAGGCGAGGGTTGCTCCCAGGAAACATGGGCCTCCCCAGGTCCAACACCTGTGCCCAGTTGCCTCTGCCAGGAATGTTCATGTGTCCCCCATTTAACTCTACTTCTTGCTAGAACTGTGCTTCCCTCTTTCCTTGAAGCCGTATCCCCAATGAAAGTCAGCTCTCCCCTTGCTAAATCCTATAAGCTTTGTGGATTTTATTCATTTATCCATCCATTCATTTATTCACTCACTCAACTAGTACTTAGTAGAAGACACTCTGCCTTACTCAGGGGCTTCCTTCCTTCCTTCCTTCCTTTCTTCCTTCCTTTCTTTCTTTTCTTTTCTTTCTTTCTCTCTTTTTATTTATTTATTTATTTATTTATTTATTTATTTTTTTTTTGTAGTACTGGAGATTGAGCCCAGGGCTTTCACAGAAAGCGAAATCTTATCGTTGACTCTGTGGCAGAGTCTCACTGAGTCATTAAGTTGCTGAGGCTGGATTCAAACTTTTGATCTTGCTTCCTCAGCCTTCCAAAGTGCTGGGATTAAGGCCTGAGCCACCGGCTCTGGCTATAGAAACATTAACGGTGACAAAGCAGTCAATCCTCTGGGCTTTGTGCCCCTTGCTGGGGCCTTTCTGGAAATGAAAAAAATAAAAGCAGCTGTGTTAAGGTGGGGTACACTGTGACTTTCACTCTTTGGTACATGTTAGGTGCTGGCCGTCTGCTAGGTGACAATCTGGGCAGAGCAGTGACCGACGTAGGGCATGACACCATCCTACCAGGAGGGCTTCGAGGATATGACTCGTGTCAGCCTACATTTCGAAAGGCCCTTCCCCGGTTTAATATTCTACTACCCCTGTCTTAAACTTTTTAATAATTTCTGAACAACAGGCCATGTATTTTTATTTTGTGAGATCGTAGGTTCAGAAAATCAATAAGCAAAGAAAATTAATAAGAAATACAAGAGAGATATTTCAGCTGAGATGGAGAGCCAGAGCAGGTGCTACTTAGGCAGGGAAACCAGGCTGGGGTGAGGGGCTTGTCAGTCAAGCAGGGTCGGTGGGAGACTCCAGATCCAGCAGCACTGGCAAGCTAGCCGTTCAGCAAAGACACCACGGGATGCCTATGCCAGTGCTCTGGCTCCTGGGTGTGTCGCTGATGAATGCTGTGCGCTTCCCAGGACATGGACAGCTGAGGACGTTGTTGTCACCTTCTTCCCTAGTGGACAGAAGGAAGCATGAACATCCTCAGAGTTGCACTCCCTAGCCTTCCCTCCTTCCTCCCGTCCCCTTTCTGGGTGATTAGGCCTCCTGAGTCCTTTTTATCTCCTATGTATGTGACTGGATCTTGGAAAATTTGCCCTAAGAATGGTCCGCGGGACATTTAGGGAGTCTCATAGAAACCCTGGGAGACACCGCCATCCAGCCTTTCAGCTCTTAAGGACTGTCTTCGTACGTTTGGTGGGATTGTAGTGGTATTGGAGATGAAACCCAGGGACTTTGCACTGATCTCTTGCCTCAGCCTCACTAAGTGCTAGAATTACAAATTCGCACCACCCAAAGG